>JAODLC010000042.1:3705099-3716395 GCA_026781145.1 Hippopotamyrus pictus | reverse complement strand
AAACAACTACCTGGGAGAACTGAAAACACGGCCTGGATTTGGAATCGAGGTCCAGAGTTGAAGAACCCTGATCTAGAGTAAAGTGGAGTTTTCATTTGGTTTTGGCAGCATTTAAACTTACTCACATGTAAACTTCAGTTTTATCAGCAAGCACATAAAAATGTACATTATATACATTATAAATGTAAAATTTCTTTATTTTAGTTTTGAAACCTAACCCTCTGATTAAAACTCTTTTTTTTTTTGTTCTTCCCATGAATCCCCTCCCACGCCCTTCGCAGTGCTACACAGCCGTGTACTATGTGCTGGCTGACCTGACAACACTGGCGATGTACAGTTATTTTAAGGCAAAGAATTCTGGATTTAGCAGTGAGTCTGTTTTCAGTGATACTTTTTGAGTCTTTCCCAAATAAGACAGGTGACTGAAGACTTTCTGCAAGCCTTGCTTTTTTGTAATTGTATCTGCTGTGTGTGTGCAGTTCTAAAGTTATATTTCTCTACCTTTTTTGCCTGTTTGTTAATATGCAAAATATGACAGTGTATGGTTACCTCTCCTTTAACATTTATGAGGAAAATGATACTCTATGTTTCAAAGAAAAACAAGGAATTGTTTGCATTGTTACTTAAAAAAGAGTGTTTTTTGTAAAAGGCTGAGTTCACGTGGCCATCTGCAGATTTGTTAGGCACTGTCTTCTGTAAGTGTGTCTCCTCCCTCTCATATCTTAGATGTTGGACTTTTATATAATGCTTTCTTGGTTCTTTTGAACCGCAGCTCTAAAAGACCAAGACCTGTCAGCCACTAGGTCATGATGTATATTACTGGCACATTTGTAACACATACGATCCGAAGCCTGACCTCTTCAGAGACTATATCTCTGTCACACTCAATTAGTCATTATTGCTCTTTCACTCGGTTACAGAAATAGATCCCAAACAATATTCTTGAATGGTTGCGGTTTGATTGTTGCTGCATGTAGTTTTATGCATTACTGGCCCTGTTCACAATGTGGTTTTAAAATGTGTTTTGGGCGATTGTATCACAAGTGAACAGCGCTAAATACAAGTGTAAATGAGCAAGACGCACTGTGATCCGATCGCTCAAACCGCTTGCTGAGATGTGTGGTTAAATGTGCCCCAGACCATCTTTTGTAGTGTAACCACTAATGCTGGAAATGTAAACACAAGTGGTCAGCTGGACACCCTGGAGACAGATGAAAGAGACAGATGAAAATGGCGACGTGTTTCTGCCGTCTACCTGTGATCCAGTCACCCGAGACGCATTTTAAAGCCAAGTGTAAACAGGGCCCCTGTAACAGACCTTGCTTGCCTAGTGTTGTGCAATGACGCTGTGTGAATTTGTCCTTCATGCCCTGTCATTATTCCATGTGATTCAGACAGGCTCCTACTGAATGCTGTGGGGATCCTCAGCCTGGCTGGAGTCTCTGCCTTCTCTCTCCCAGTAGCCAGCCCACAGGTTGACATTGTACACCAAGGGTTCAAAGGTCGATCTCTGCTGTTTGTTCAAGAAGACAGCAGCGCCATAAAGGTTAATATGCATGTTTGCCAGCTTTTTTTAATATAACACATGGGAGCTTTAAGGGTTTGAGTCTGGAGAGCCTTCTAAATGTTCTCCTCCTCCTCAGCCCTTCAGCACCAAGGAGATCATTGGCTTTACAGTTGGCTCAGTGTCGTCATTGCTGTACCTGTCTTCGAGAATTCCGCAGATTGTCACCAACGTGAGTCATTTACCTGGGTTGGTGGATGGATGGGACAGATGGGAGGGGGGGGGGTAGTGAAGGGATGTTTCAGGGTAACATCTTCATTCTTGCTCTGCTGCTTCTCCTTTGTTTCTTCTTTATGCCTATAGTTTATCAGGAAGTCAACTGAGGGGGTGTCCTACTTCCTGTTTGCTCTGGTCATCCTGGGAAACACCACATATGGACTGAGTGTGTTGCTGAAGAACCCCGATCGTGTCCAGGGGGAGGGGGAGGCTAGCTATATGGTCCACCATTTGCCCTGGCTCATTGGCAGCCTGGGAACTCTCTTCCTTGACCTGGTCGTATCCTTTTCTCACCTGGGTACATCTTGGCCGACATGTAGATACTCAGGAGCCTTTACTATAGTCCTCTTACTGGATACAGTAGTTTAAATATGCACCTGTTCCTGTCTGCCCATTTGACAGACCTGTATTATGGAACATAAATGGGTAGTAAAACCTCCTTCGTTTAGTATAAGCTTAGCAATAATAATAGCGGTAGTCGTAGTTTGTTCATTGATGGTCTCCAATGCATGCATATACTGTACAGCTTGTGGAGTAGGTGACTGTAACCCATGATCCAGGTTGCCCTTGACTGAGCCCTTCAGATCACTGTGCAGTTCTTGAAGTATCGCAGATCTCCAGTGCTGGCAAAACCAGATGAAAGGGCTCCTCTCCTGGAGAACATATAATATCTACAGCTTGTAGCCAAGTGTGCTGAATGGGCCCATGCACACACCAGAGGAAATGCACAAATACTTCTCACACGCACAGTACTATGACCAAAATAAATGACAGATGTTGGGAAGTTATTAACCTCTATGACAGAGTAAGCACTGAATGTAGTAATTACAAAATGAATCAGCGTGAGTGAATTTTATGGTGCTTCCCATGTTCTTTGATGCCAAAAACAACTTGAGTCTTTTATATATATATATATATATATATATATATATATATATATATATCCAATGTAATTAGGTTGTCAGTTAAATGTTCATAGTTACAGGCAATTCAGAATGTAAAAATTAATTTTATTTATCCACATAGACAATTATACCAGTAATTCAAGTTGGTATGTTATGTTTTTATAAGGATTGCCATGTTCTTTTGCACATACTTGGATTAGTATTTAGTACATGACACATTGCCATGTGGCATTTGAGGAAATTGGCATTAATGAGAAATCAGTGCCAAGTCCTACGTATTCAGTTTGTGTCCTTTAAGTTCTCATTCTGAGAGTTTAGAAATCACTCCTAAATCTAGAATCCTTTATGTAACGAAAACTGGTGCTTAATGTATTTGAGTTATTGTTCAGTGACTTTTTTTAATAGTATGAACTTTTAATATACTCTAATTTTGTATTTTTAATTTTTACAGATGTTCAGGTTTCAGGTGTGTTTTTAACTTGGGTGCAGGACTGTGGCCATATTCTCTCATCTTCATCTCATCGTCTCAGTTATTCGCAGTTTTTTAGGTGACATGGCGGCAGGTGTGTCCTCAATTTGTCTCCCCATTAAAATGCACTTTAATCAGGGTCGGATGCTTGTTTTTCAGTTTATAAGGTGCTCTACCACACAACATTAAAGGCGTGTATACTTGTCCCTAAAGCTGGATGTACACCAAGCTGACTGCAGCCGGCCAAAGCTCACGCATGATCTGCTACCATCCCCTCTCATCTGTGAAAATTTTGCACTGGAACACATCTGTATGACTAGAATTGACAGTTCACATGCACGTTCATTCTGCGTCTGCGTGAAAAATGATCATCTAGACCACAGGGTAGCAGAAATCACGCCACTGTGGTTTCCCATTTTTTTTTTTTTCTCTACGCCTTCCTCATTTGGAACATTGGTTTTGCCCAAGTATCTGTAGAGTTTCTCTGTGTTGTCATACAAAGCTGCATTCTCTTGATTTATAGTAATTAACTGGTCCTCATGTTCCTCATTCCAAATGGCCATTTCGTTTTGCTTTCAGCTCCTCTGTGGTTCCGGTCACTTCGCATCCCCTATTTGGCTGTGCTAAACAGCCCAATCAGAGAGCTCATTGACTAATTTGATGGTGTTTCATTATGCTCAGTTGGCAAAAACGGCACCAACGAGGACCAATCGTGTCCAATTCCACTGCATACACCAATGGCCCAATAGCTTTTGATGGCCAGAAATCGGCTTAGTGTTCCAGGCTTAAAACCAAAGCATATGCACTCCCCCAGTACCATGTTATATTCAGACACTTCGCCATAGACTCAAGCGCAATACATATGTATTCTCCCTAAAACCACATAACCATGCCGGCTCCGCTCCAGAGTATACTATACAGAGTATACTATACAGAGTATACTATACACATGCACAACACGTTCCATTGTAAAAATAAACTGTGACATATGCTATGGTGTACACTAGTCCTGCATATAGAAACACTGTAATGGTTTCAGTTAATTTTGTATGGATGAACCAAATATACAAGTTTAATTTCACCATCCAGCTTTATTAATTCCCTCTAAAGATGTAATGGAAGGATTTTTTTTTACTATGGATTTGCTTGTTCTGCAGATTTTTCACGTAAATACTTTGGTCTTGACTTTGTCTTCACCCAGTAACAAGTTTAGCCTTGACTCTCAGTATTGTAGCTGTGATCATACCCTTGTTCTTAACCCATGACCTCTAACTTCTAACCCCTCCACAGAAAAAAAAAATCAGTGGAGGAGTGTCATGGCAGTTTGGGTTCCTGGAAGCAACAGAAATGTTTTCCTTCATTACTGGGTTGTTATTGGTGTCCCATTTTGCAAAGAGAAATAGGAGTGGAGTTTTGACCCAGAGAATCACCCCCCAATCCATCTCCTTAGTACGAGTGATAAGGGAGTGTAGGGCCACCCAGAGAGGGGGGGGGGGGGGTTGGCTGTTCCTGGGGTATTTGTGGTTTGAGGACATCGGGGAGGGATGAGGTCGAGCTTCCGGAGTGACTATGGTGAATGTGAAGAGATGGTCACCTCTCTGCTTGCCAAAGTGACTAGGCTGCCAGAGAGCCTCAGGTCATGTTCTGAGTGTAGGGTAGGGTTAGGGTAGGGTGTCTGCTGCAAGAGGCAGTGATAGTGGGCAGTCAGCAGTCAGAAACCGGGGGCTGTTTATACAAGCACTGCTGATGGGAATGTCTTAATGAGACCCCTTCCTGTATCACTTCATTCTGCTCCTCCACTTTGCCTCCCCACTCCTGGTTTCTTTCAGTCTGTCTTTCACCATTATGTTTAAATTCAATACCAAACATGGAAGATTAATCTGTCAGGAAAAGCTAATGAGGTAGGAGGTGAGATTGGGCTGGGTCTTCACTGTGAAATCCAGAGACTGACAAGGAAACTCTTCTACCGTTGTTTTACTGTGGCTTGAAAGAATTGCACCTTCAGGGAAGACTGCCATGCAAAAATCTGAACACCCCTGGTCAAAATTTCTCTTGCTGTGAATAAGATGAACTGATTTCCAAAGGACATGTAGTTAGATGACATTTCCTGTAATTTATGCACGATTACTTTATCTCCATCTTTTACAGTTTCAAAATAAAAAACAGCAAAAGTTTGGGCACCCTGCATGAACAGTACTTAGTAGCAAGTACAAGTATCTCAGCTCGTAAGTGCTTTTTGTGGCTAGCTAGGACTTTTTCAGTTCTCGTTTGGGGGATTTTTGCCAATTCTTCCGTACAAAAGACTACACTGTGAGCAGAATTATTAGGCGAGTACTATTCCTGGAGATAATTTTTAGCAAAAGTTGGACAGACTTACGAAAATGTATTCAGAAGTTTTCTTGCGCACCAAGTAAATTTAGACAGAAAATGTTACATTTGACTTTCACAAACAAAAATAAAAGAAAAATGCTTGATTATCAGTGTGCAGAATTATCAGGCAATCAGAAACTAAGTGGATTTTCCCTCTTCACCATCAACAGAAATAATAAGAAACAATTTTTGTTATTATTTGTATATAAGGAATAACAAGCTATCAGTCATTCTATACAGCCCACTTCACCCAGTTTAATGGCCAGTTTAGCCACCTTTCTTCTAAATGACCATCACGAGCCTGTTGCCCACTGAACCAATCAGGTTTTTGATTTGATCCTTTTCTAGCTGAGCCAGCTCTGAGAAGGGTACTGCTTGCTACCTTGGTAAATTTCACACTTTGGTAAGGCCCTGTAGTTCTTGAGTCAGGCAATGAAGGGGGGCAGGTCATAATTCAATCACGTTTCAAGCCTTTCTAGGTCAATCTATGAAATACTTTAATGTATAAGGAGGGGCATTGTCCTGCAGGAATATCATAGCCTTTTAGAAAGCTGCTGATTTCTCCTTGTGCTAGTGTTTGAAGAAGGTTTCTTCTAGAAATTGGCAGTAGACCTTGTGGATAATTTTTACACCATCTGCAAGTCAGAAAGGTCTGACAAATTCATCACTGATAATTGCAGTCTACATCATCTCTCCTCCATCACCTTGTTGGTGCTTGAAGAGGATCTCCATCCACTGGCCCATCCATCTGCTCCATCAAGAGTCACTTTCATCTCATCTGTCCCCAAAACCTTTGTACCATCAGTCTTGAGACATGTCCGTGCCCATTCTTAATGTTATACCTTGCATGCCTTATTGAGTGGAGGCCATGTTTCAGCATTTATGACCTTAGGAATGTCACGCAGCACACTGCACCTAGTACTTCCAGAGATTCCGTTCCGTTTGCAGTTGTGGAAAATGATGGCATTTGATGCTTAATTTGACACAGAACTTTGGCAGTTTGTGTGTGTCATCTTCTCTCTACATGCTTCTTCAGTTCTCTTTGGCTGTTGGCAACAAAACACTTGATTGTACAGTGATCACGTTTCAAAAGTCTGGCAGTTTCGATCGTTTTGCATCCCTCGGACTGGCACTTTATTATTTTGGTTTTTTTCCTGCTCTCTGTAAGGTCCTCTTTGGCTCATTTTAATAGTAATAATAATTTGCTTAATTCTGCCCAGGAAAGAATCTATGTTTTCCTGTTTTTATCCAAACCGAAAGTACTCAGACCAAATACTGAACATTTAACTGTTTTTAAACAGTTGATTCTTAATTAGAAATTCATCTGGACAGAAAGTATTGGTCGGATGAGAAGATATGAGTAAAAAACACACTTGCCAAAAAGTTCTGCACACAGTGTATTTCTGAGAGATTCTTGGGCCATCTTACATGCACTACTCTTATGAAGTCTATCCATAGATTTTCAATCAGGTCGGGAGACTGAGGGCCAAAATCTTCAGCTTGTGCTTCCTAAGGTAGGGTAGTCCATTGTGGATTTTGAGGTGTGTTTAGGATCATTATCTTGCCGTAGAAGCCATCTTTTCATCTTCAGCTTTATTACAGATGGTGTGATGTTCGCTTCCAGAATCCGCTGGTACTAATAGTTGAATTTTTTCCTCCCCACATACCTCTGTGCATTGCAGCAAAATAGTTCTGCTTCATCAATCCACAGGACTTGCTTTCATGCATCAAGCTTGTTTGGATGTTCATTTGCAGACTTCAGGTGCTGAGTTTTGTGGTAAGGACACTGGAAAGCTTTTCTTCTGATGACTCTTCCATGAAGGTCATATTTGTACAGGTATCACTGCACATTAGAACAGTGCACCACCACTCCCGAGTCTGCTAAATATTCCTGAAACATATGCAGTCAAACAGGAGTTTTTGACCTTCTAGAAATCCTACAAGCAGCTCTTTGAAAATTTTCTTGGTCTTCCAGAAGGGCTACCTGAAAACACTTTAATATCTTCTTATAGCCATTTCTGCTATGTTGGCATGAGTTATTTTACCTGGCAGCTGCATAGAGGGGCTCACGCCTGCTGATTGTTGGGACAAGGTTTGAGTAGTTAGAGTATTTTAATTAAGCTTTGAAATTTGCATCGCCTGCCCTTTCCTAACGATGACTGTGAAAAAGTCATAGCTCTAAGTAGCTAATTAAGGTCTGCAACCTTAATTGTGATTAGCACTGTCGTTTCACACCTCTAGGACCAGGGCTTGAGTTTCTGCGACGGCTCCATGTGTGTGGAGTTTGCAGGTTCTTCCCGTGTCATCGTGGGGTTTCCTCCAGGTACTCCGGTTTCCCTCCATAGTCCAAAAACATGCTGAGGTTAATTGGAATTGCCAAATTGCCTATTGGTGTGCATATGTGAGTAAATGGTGTGTGTGATGCCCTGTGATGGTTTGGCGCCCCATCCTGGGTTGTTTCCTGCTTTGCACCCGTAGCCTCTGGGATAGGCTCCAGACCCCTGCCACCAAAATGGTTGGATGGAACTTTTTAAAAGTTAAGAGCTCAGATCTCTTGGGGTTCTGAAACTCTTGCATGTCACTCCTTTCCCTTTTGTTCATTCTAAAATTGTACTAAACAAAAATAATATACTAATCATGCTTAACATATTGAAAAGAATGTTTAATCTGTATACCTTTTGGAGATCTGCTCATCTTCTGCTCACCTAAGTATTCACAGTAACAGAAATTTTGACCAGGGATGCCCAGACCTTTGCATGCCACCATAAACAATAAAATCACTTCCTCTTGGAAGATAAATGAAAAGGTAAATATACTCTCCTCCACGAGGTCTTCCGTCTGTGTGTTGGTAGCTTGTTTGTTGTGTTACGGTGTTGTTGTCTTGATGCCTGTTGCTCTGCTGTACTTTACTGCGTGGCTGTCATTTATGTCATGAAACGTACTCACGTAACACCTGTCGCCACAGTTTGTGTGATAGTGTGGGATTTTAATGAGAGGGAGAGTTTTGAAATGTGTAGGTGTGGAGGAAGTATACATACCTCCATATGGTGTTTGGACAGTGTGTTGGAAAGTCTGTGTGTGGAACGTATATGTGTAGGATATGTTTTATATTGCATGTGTAAAGAGTTTGTCTTTTGCAGTGTATATGTGTGTGAAAGTGTGCCGTGTCTCTGCATGCGTGTGTTTAGAGAGTGTAGGGTGTCGGGGGCGGGGCTGTTAGTCACTGGGGACTGGAAGCTGGGAGAGCGGATGAGTTCAGATTAGGAGAGCAAAATCAGGAGTATACAAGAGCTCCAACATTCAGGAAAGCAGATCACGGTGAGTCCATACTTCTGTCTTACATTCTATTGCACAAGTTATTGAAGTAACACTGAAAGTAAGGCTGCTGTTACAAAATAACTGCTTTCCTCTGGGCTAGATGGCTGGGTACTATGAGGGCCTTTGACTTTCTAACCCTGAACTTGTGCCCAGTTGTATTTGACAGGCAGTTCTCGCTACATACCATTGCCCATGAGAGAAGGTGCCTTCTATATAGATGAGAATCTGCCCCATTGGTAAAGGTAACAGTTTCTGGCAAGAGCAGTATGACTTTCAAGTGTGGAGATGTGACAGGAAAGGATGGGAGTTACATTGGTGGGTGGGTGTCAGAGGAACTCGGTGAGTGTTGGTGGAATCGCTAAAATCAGGGCAGTTTAAACCTGGCTTCACAGTTTGGTTTCTAATCTGATGGACAAAGATTCAGTGGCAGACAGCTTGTGGCTGCATGTCTCACACAAAGATAACTGATAGATTTGGCATGTTTGGTTTGTTTCACAAACATTGTGGACTGTCTTTTTGGAATTTTTGCCACTATAACCCGGCTTGAATGGTTGAAGTTCAATATACAAGGACACATGAAGGCCAATGTAACTTAACTAGACACTTGTCTCAGAAAGTATCTCTCTATTCTTACATAACAATAAAGACTATATTAAAAAATAATGGTGTTAGCTAAAAAGTATGTGTAAATAAATAGTTGATTTTTATTCATTTCGTAGGAATAAGCATTAAAACAAGCAGCATTGAACAGCAATTAAATCATTTATGAAAAGCAACAGGAAACTTTTCAAATGAAGTTAAGTTTTAGGCACTCACAGTGTCTTTAGAAAGCAGGAAATGTTCTTCATGAAGATAATGATTAACATTTTAACCATATGTGAGACAGGGCCTTGACAAAACAATTGACAATGCTGTACATTGAGCTCAGCAGTTCCAAGTGAAGCTTTCCAGGTGAGACCAAGCTCACACAGCCTACCAGGACGTTAAAGGTATAAGGTCATAAATCAAGGTTACGCAAAAAGATTGCACTGGACCCAAAAAGCAGATTCACTGGGATTTAAAAATTCTTTCCAGCTGAAAGAAAACAGAATGTATTTGCTATGTGCAGCATGCTGTGATTCTATCAAGACACACACTGGTTTGCAGCTTGTGCAACACTGTAGAAGTTTCAAGAAGCTCATCATTTATCTGAGGTTGGTTTGCTGCTGTGATTTAATTCTACCACACTCAACTATGGACTTTAATCCCCCCCCCCCTTTTTTTTTTTCGCAAGGCCACTGTAATCTGAGGGTCTGTTTCCTGTTTCCATCTGTAAACACTCCCCTGTCTAAGCCAGGCTACTGGCAAACAGAACTGCCTGTGCAAGAGATAGAAGTGAAGACGAGCAACTGAGAACGCAACAGGAGATTTATACAGTTGATGCCAAGTCTACGTTAAGGGTGTGATGGGGGCATGTTCCCACATCAGAAACAGTGGGTCTCTGCTTCTCATTCCCCATCCATACAGCTATCTGATACTGGCATAGCGTCAGGCCATGATATATGATGCTAGCGCTTAATTGGTCTCGCCAGTTTCCTACCTTTAACCCCGCCCCTTTTGCTCTTCGTCCCTGGCTTGGCGAGGTAGAGGGACAGATTTATAATCGGCAGACACCAGTGTGAGAATGTGACCGACAGTGACACATTGCTCAAGATGAAGAAGAATAACATACCTCCTTTCTGCTGGGGTTAGAGTAAATAAAGAAGTTACAACTATGCTATTTTTAAACAAAAAAATAAAGACAACATAGTGAAACATTCGTATTAGACATGGATTGGTTTGTTGACCCACACTGGAGTTTTCTCGAGAGAGAGAGAGAGAGAGAGAGAGAGAGAGTCAAAGCTGTTTAAATAAGTCATTTGTCCATTTAAGTGTCCTTGTCCATTTAAGTGTCCTTGTCCATCAGTACAACAACAAATACATGAAAGAAGCAGGAGAAAAAGTCAATTGAAATCCAATAACAGCATGGGAATATTACATTGTTTATTGAGGAGTGAACAGTTGCATCTATTTATCTAATCATTCAAATGTTCAAATAGAAGCCAGTAGTTAGAATTAATTCATCTGTATGAGGTTTTAGCTTCATATATAATATATGTGCATGTATGTGCATTTATTGACCATGATGTATATATGTATGTATGTAGAGATTACTGATATATTTTTGTGTATTTATGGACAAAAATGAAATGATAACTGAAAAAGATGAAAATCTTCAATATAGTAATTATTATTATAGAGGATTAGATAATGTGTGACTGGTAAGCATGCGCCTGGATATAAATCTAAGCCTCTGAGTTGTGTCATTGCTTGCTGTTGGTGTCAGGGTGATGACATCCTCTTGTATGTCACTGCTGTTGCTTGTTGACAAAGCTGACAGTAAGGCCTCTATCACGCAGTGGTATATTCCGGCTG
>JAODLC010000042.1:3692166-3704999 GCA_026781145.1 Hippopotamyrus pictus | reverse complement strand
GATCCTAAAGCTAGCGCTCCTCTTTAGCAGTGGTATATTCCGGCTGGATCCTAAAGCTAGCGCTCCTCTTTAGCAGTGGTATATTCCGGCTGGATCCTAAAGCTAGCGCTCCTCTTTAGCAGTTGCCTGCTTCCATGTTAATCACAAACTTTTTCTGCAGTTTGGTTGGACTCTTGCATCACATGACCTAGAATAATGCATTGGCCATCCTGTGGCTGTTCTTTGGCTTGCAGGGTGATTGCAGGGCGTGATAAGAGAATGTAAATGTTGGTTTTGAAGGGCCTCAGTTGAGAACTGTATTGTAAGTAATTCTACAGAGCAAAACATGAAACTCTATACTGTTATGGAATGACTGAGATGCTTAGGAAGGAAGACAGAGACCTACTGTCCCAGATCCTAAATCTGCCTTAAAGTCAACCATTAACCATGAGACAAACAGAGCGACGGCAAACAAGATGCAGAGTAAACAATCTCTGGGTGTTTTGGGGATGATCTGCCTGTCACGTGCAGCCCCCTGAGGAATCAGCAAAGTCCGAATGTAGAGGAACAGATGGCGCCATGCGAACAGTAAGGAGCAAGAGAAGAGCACCGAACAAATCTGAGCATGAAAGGAACACTGCGATATTACGGTATCCTGGCGACTGTACTGAGAATCACTCGAAGAGAAGAAAAGGGCCCATTTCTCATGGCAGGACCTCCAGCTCAGGTGGAGCTGAGATCCCAGCTGCACTGCGCCAAGGACTCACAGGACCTGCCCTTAAGTCTTGGATGATGACTTCCTCTTTTGAACCCTGGGCCAGAGCAGCTGTTTGGAAGGGATTCTCTCACTCTTTCTCACACTCCATGCCTTGCTTGTCACGCGCAGTACGAAGAATAGCCAGCTAAAAAGGTTTATGTGTGTCGACATTCAAGACAGCAGTGCACATGAATACTATGCTAGGCAGTGGGAACTGTGAAATTGTTCATTTATTCTTGTGGGTATAAGGGGTACGGTCTATCACTTGAGTTATTCAAGCACCTCGAAGGACCGTTGCACCAGCACCTACTAGTGGTGCATCAGAAACTTACATTGTTGCTCACTTACAGTCAGGGACAAAGGGAATGATGACAATTTTTTTTAAAATGTGAACCAATTGTATGGCCAAAGAGAGAAGGATCTCAGGTTTGGGTGATCACCATAAAAATACAAAACAACAACGAGAATGACAAAACGTTTCTCCCTTTACAGGCATGATACGTTTGTAAACGTTGAGGCTCAAACGGTGACCTAAATGAGGGAGTGGCAGGAGGCGGAGCTAACCATGCCAGGCAGTGGCTTCCTGTCTGTGACAGATGGCTTTGGCGTTGTGGAACCTTTGCAGTACTATGGTGAGATTCATACACACTTTAATACTATACATTGGTCTCAGAATTCCGGATGCCCTAATGGTTGAAAGCAAGGGGATAGAAACGAATGATACTTTATTGATTCCTGTGTAGAGATTCTGTTTTCACCTACCCCATCTTGCTCTACACAAGACACATATAAGAGCAAGTCTGGGGGGGGGGGGTCACAGCAATGAGCAGCACCCAAGGAGCTGAGGGTTAAGGGCCTTGCTGAAGGGCCCACAGACATGTGACTACCATATTAGGGCCAAGCTCAAACCAGCAACCTTCTGATTAAATGCACAGTGACTTAGCCCACTGAGCCACACTGAAAAATTTTTTTTTCATTTGTGACAATCAACTATTGCTTTCATAATAGTAATGTAACACTGCTATCCATACAATCACCCTGGCGTGGGTTGGTGCGACATCCAGGGTTTTTCCCTGCTTTGTGCCTCTGGATTCCCCTGAGCCTAGCCATAGTACCCATATTACACAAATCCTGAGGACCTCATACTCAGGTACTCTCAAACACCTGCTTACATATCTTCAGGTGAACATTCAGACACCAATCTTTTTTCTAATCATGTCCATGTTTAACAGGGCCACCATGCAACAAAATTTAGCGATACACACTGATGTATAGCTATTCCAGGGAATCCACCACGCAGGAGACCAAATATCACTTGTTCAGGACTGAAATGGATGAATGGGAATAGTATTGTCTATCATGGCTGTGAAGGACCTGTACTATAATGGAAGATATATTTTCCCTGCGTGTCCAAAGCTGCCCCCTCTTGTTCTGGCTGGACAGGCATGTAGTGACAGAGTTGGTGGGGGTTTGAGGGGGGGTCGCCTTCATGGCGGCAGCAGTGTTTACTCTACACTCTGCTCGTTTACAAATAGACGCTACCACAAGCTTGTCACACGAGAGAACCTCACTGAGGATGGAAACCATCTGGGAGAGCAAAAGGCCGAGCAGAGTATCGAATGAGAACTGAACGATGAAAAAAGAGAAGAAGAAACTATTAGCTGAACGCACCAGAATATGAGGAATGCTGGATAATGGTCTTGGACTTTAACTGGCTGCATACTTCAAATACTACAAATACTTCAATACTTCAAATAATATCCGGACAAAACGCAATCGAACGCGCTGATGAGAACAATCTGATGCGTACTTAAAATGACACCAGAACCCTAGAGGGCAGACCCACATGCAGAGCACAAGTAAACATACTGTGATGAGTGTGTGAGTCATATTAATGTAGGACATGACAGCTCTTTTAAAATGTACACAAATCTCACAGTTACACACTAATGAAACAAACGCATTCTACGGCAAACATTACACGGCTACAATATTCACATTTTACAACATAAATAAACTAATACACATCAATTTACGCTGTTTACAGATCGACGTGCGGTTTGGTGCAAAGCATAACTCTTAGTTAGCCCTGCTGACCAATCATCTGGCATCACATTTATGTCAGCCAATCATGGACAGTGGGTGGGATCAGAACGAAAGAAAATATTCACCTCATGAGCCCTGCACAGGTGGTGCGCTGAAGCGGTGATCACCGCGGCGATTACGGCTCACATGATGTCGTATTGCTAAAACGAGTCAGATTCTATCGATTTTGTCTGAAGTATACAGGCAGCTTAAATCAGGCCGTTCTGGGGGTCTATTGCTCAGTGTCTCTCGCTCTGAAATGACACGCTGACATTCCAGGTTGCAGCTATGCCAGTGCCGTGTTCTCACCATTTGGGTTGCGAGCATAATGGCTGAAGGATCCCTAGTTTAGACCTGTACCTGCAGCTTAGCCTCCCACTAACAGCGCTCCTGCTTTGCACTCTGGGTGCTCACTATGGTTTAGTACCACAGCTAAATAGCGCAAGCAGTGTCTGATGTAGAAAGGCTGGCACCGCCCGGGGGCTAATAAACCTGCAACGATGGGAAATCATCCGCTCCACTTCCTCCGTTTCATGTGTTCCCGCGGAGGAGACATAGAATACAGCCTCTTCAAAAGTAGCAGTGGAAAAAAAAATGAATGAAAAGCGTATAAAATCATGAGGTCATAAAGCGGCAACCCTGTCACCTCTCAGCTGCATCCTGTTCCTGGCGTCCGAGGGGGATCATAAGGCCGCTTTGTATTTTGCTGTTGATATTTCTTCACTGAGTCCCGCTGGGCCGTCTGTGTGTGGGAACACCCCGGCTGCCCTTTGGCGCGACTCCAGCTCTGCATTGCTTCCTCCAAATCAGAAAACTCATAGCGCACATGGAAGAGGGTCCCATTTGTCTGTGTCACGACTGCAGTTTATTCACATTTTTTAACAAAGCTGAGCTACATGCAGTAGCAGTGGGGGGTATGGGGGGGTGTAGTGGGTCCATCATGGCACCCATCCATCCATCCATCAACCCGCTTTATCCTTATTGGGTCACGGGGGGTCCGGAGCCTATCCCGGAAGCGACAGGCACGGAACAACCCTGGACGGGGGGCCAGCCCATCACAGGGCACACTCACACACCATTCACTCACACAGGCACACCTACGGGCAATTTAGGAACTCCAATCAGCCTCAGCATGTCTTTGGACCGTGGGGGGGGGAAACCAGAGTACCCGGAGGAAACCCCACGATGACACGGGGAGAACATGCAAACTCCACACACGACCCAGACAGAGACTCGAACCCGGGTCACAGAGATGTGAGGCAACAGTGCTAACCACTGTACCACCGTGCCGCCCATCATGGCACCCATGCTAACAAATTTTACCAAGCGCTCCCTTTGCTAACAGGATATTCAGTAAATAATAGCCTTCTACATTCCTCCATTGCTAAGTCCCGCTCTGTTTGATAATGGACACAGTTTTGGCCATTTACCTGTGTTGGCACTCATGCGGCTCTCTGCCATCTCCACAGATGTCCTGTCAGACTCCCTGAGCTACCCTCTCCAGGAGCCCGAGCCACACGGCTCGCCCTACACCCAGCAGCAATACGGCTCTGTCGGCCTGCCCTTCTGCCCGCAGGGGCCAGCGGCCCCACAGCCCTGCTATTTGCCGTATGACTATGCCTGCCTGGAGCCTCCCCAGGAGGCCTCAATGGAGCAACTCGTAGGTGTGCTAGGATCACAGCAGATAAAGCGACCCAGGCCAGGCCCTGGAGGGCGGAGCAGGGGCCCCGGAGAGCTCTGCATGGTGTGTGGGGACAAGGCCTCAGGATACCACTACAACGCACTGACCTGTGAGGGCTGCAAAGGTGGGACTCTTCTAATAATCGCCACGTTATTCTTCTTAATGCCAGTTCATACTTCGCTTTTCCATCTGCACTTCTGGGCCATGTAGAGAGAGAGAGTAACGTAAATTTGGTCATCAGGGGTTAGTGACAGACTGTGCGTGTGTGGCCCAGATTTTTTATGTCTGGGGAAAATCATATGCTTCGGTTTGTGTTGACTGCGCATGTGGAAGGAAATTAACTAGGTGTTTGCTGTCGGTGGCGGCGCCGACTTACACAGAGCAGAGGTAACCCAAGAAAGAGTAGAAGAAGAGGAATTGTTGTAGGACATGTGGAGAGAACATTATACTTCAGTATATGGTATTTTGAAATGAAACTCTGGCACTTTGATCTTGGTGATAAAATTTGCCTGTGTGGGGGGGGGCAGCTAATTTTGCCATAATGGTTTTAAAATACCGTGGTATACCATACTACCTTAATACTCCTTAAAAACAACTTTTAAACTGTTCATAAAAAGTTCACCTGTTTAACTACACTGCTTGTGTTTGTGCCTGTTGCAATACATCTGCCCTCTACTGGTCTAGTGGAATATCACGGCTGTATGCATGTACTGACCGCAAGCATCCGCATCCACAGCCAAATGTAGTATAAACACAAACTTCTGCACAGACGACCGTCCCCCGAACGAAAGTGCACAAGGAAAAGTGACATATGAACTAGGCTTTATTATCCTTCTTTCTGCGTGGCTGAAATAGACAGGTAGCTTTTATCCACTCTGATCATGTTACAATTTTACTGTGTACTTTTTAATTTGTTTGCACCCTGTTTACTTGTGTCACCGTGTACTGTCTTTGCACTTTGTCTGTTTTGCACTATATGTGTGCTTGTCTGCACTCTATGTACCTTGCTGTTGTATGCACAAGAATATCTCATCCCATCTCATCTCTACAATCATTGTTCTGAATCACTTTTTTCACTCTGTTCTGTGTTTAATTTCACTTAAATCACTGCTGAACACTGGTAGCATCCTTTCGATCACAACCGGAGGTTTTCAGCCGCCACAGCTTTAATTCATCGCCTCCTTCACTGTCTCCTCCCCCCAGGATTCTTCAGGCGCAGCATTACAAAGAAGGCGGTCTACCGCTGCAAAAGCGGCGGAGGCTGCGAGATGGACATGTACATGCGACGAAAGTGTCAAGACTGTCGTCTGAGAAAGTGCCGCGCTGTGGGCATGCTGGCCGAGTGTGAGTCGCACTAAAGAGTCACATGAGGTTCAGCTAGATAGCCTAACGTGTCAGTCTTTTACCCAGCCGGTCTTCTGGACTAAAGTGCCCATTGTAAACCAGCATCCAAAAATCTCATTTGGAACTGGATATTTAAATCTTTTCCCCACCCCGTCTTCTGCCTCCATTTTCCACGCCAAAATTTTCGCCACGTTTTCTGCCCTAACCCTAACCCATGTGCCGCACACTGCAGGTCTGCTGACAGAGGTGCAGTGCCAATCCAAGCGTCTTAGGAAGAGTGCCAAGCAACCAAACAAGTCGGAATGCAAGCAGGAGGAGGAAGAGGACAGTGTGGAGGGAAAGGCTGTTTCTTCTACTTGCAGGGTTCTAGGACAGGTAGGGGTTCTCCAAACACAGTGTTTGTCATACCTGCATGAAGGTGTCAGTGAACAGCCTCTCTGTCTGCAGGTGTCTGCAGGCCTCTCGAGAGAGGAGCAGGTCATAGTGGAAGGGATTGTGGAGGCTCACCGTCGCTACAGGGCACAGGACCCTGCTCACACTTGGGTAGGATTTAGATGGTCATTTCATGGTTACTGCCAGATGCTGCACTGCTTATCTACATAAGGATTAGCAGACCTGTCAGTGTCTGACGGTTTCTATATCTCCCAAGGTACTGAAGTTGCCCAGGATAGATAACCTGGAAGCCAAGCTGGAGGACCCCTCCTCCCCAAATTGTCAAAGGCTGTTAGAGTTCTCCTGCAGTCTTCCAGGTGAGCCACGAACCATAACCCCCCCCCCCCACCACCACCATACTATGCGCCAGATTTACTAATGGTTGGTATTGAATTGAAATGAAATGAATTGAATTGAATTGAATTGAATTGAATTGAATTGAATTGGTACCAGCGCAAATCCTCTTTTGGCAGTAAAATAGTACAGTTAATTTTGTGACTGGCCATATTGCATATTCATGTGTAGGAATTCCCTTTCAAAGCACTAAATTTGAGGAAAGACAGTACAGTAGAACCTTGGAACCCAAACGCCCCTTAACTTAAAGATGCATCTCTGATGGGCTGACACAAAGACAAACGGACCTACTGGGATGCTGATGCCTATGAATCGCTCTCAGGCTCACAGTACCTCTGGGCGTGAGACTTTTTGGGGGTCTGGAATGGATTAAATGCATTCACATTATTTCTTATGGGGAAATTCAACTTGGACCTCAACCAAATTGCGACTCAACCAGCCTTGTGGAATGAATTAAGTTTGTGTTCCAAGGTACCACTGTATTTAAGTGAATCATGCCATGTGATTTACTAAAGTTTGCGGTAGGCAATTTACTGAAAATCGTGCCGTTATTTAATGTTTAAAAAAGCATTTCTTATTTTGTGCTGCCCTTGGTAAATTGGGTCAATAATTATTTAAATGAACTGACTGCATCTGTGTTCATATAGTTCTGCATTTTTAGCAGATCACCCACAGATCCCATTAATACTTTTTTCATTGCACTCTCATGCTAGTTTGCTCTGCTTAGTAACTCTGGCCCGATGTGTGTAGTTTGCACGTTTTTCTGTTTCCCCTCCACAAAATGATTTGTTTGGTGCACAAAAAAAATCAGCGAAAGGTGCAATGATGATCATTCCAGCTCTGACCGTTTTATGCTAATTGTTATGTTTACTCCCTGAGCCCCACAAACTATTTGCTCTCAGCTGCTTACTTGGTGATATTCCTGCAGGGTTTGAACTCCTGGACTACACTGATCAGGTGGCCTTGCTCTGTAGCTCGTCTGTGGAAGTCATGTTCCTGCTCACTGCCCAACTCCTTGCCCTGGGAACCACTCCAGGTACTGATTGTACTGGAGCTGCTGCTGTTTACTGCAGATGCTCATTCACAACTGATTGTTGTGTTATGAGTAACACTGTCGCTTATGATTGTCTTATTGTTTCTTTCTCAGAGACCCTGCCCTTACCCCTGTTAGCATTGTACCCCATGGGGAAGGACACCTCACTCTTTCCCTGGCTAAAACCCCCCCACTCCAAGCAGAGTGCCTCCTCAGGTGTGCTACCCAGCTCAGATATCCAATACCAAGGGAAAAATGCATATATGTTACAATATTTATGGTGTTGCAAACCAACATTTGATATTATCAGTAATGCTTTACTTGAAGCTGTCATCTATAATGCACTACAGAAACCTTCATAATGCATTACAATTTTTACTATAAGATTTAAAAAAATCATTACAGCATGTTCTGTTGAGAGTCATAAGCCGTTATAATGTGGATTATAATACGTAAGCTCCAACGAAGCTCTCATTTATAATGTACTATAGATACCTTCATGATTCATTATGGTAGTTGGTATAAGAATTATGGATTGTTTGTACTCTAGGTATCTATAATGCATTATATATAATGCACTATAGGTGAAAGTTTCATAATGCATTCAAAATGCATAATAAACATAGCTATAATGTGTTATGTATATATATATATAGCCATGTATATAATGCTTTATAAATACATTAAAATCTCTTACAAATGTGTTCATAAATTTTATAGACATGGTATTCATGGAAACTGTTATATCATTCTCTAAGTAAACCTGCAGAATTGTGCTTAATTTTATACTATTAGCCCTTCACAAATATCTAATATTTGTGTAGATTTTAATTGTTTCTATATGCCTCTTACAATGTGTACTGAGTGTAAGCATGTACTTCCTACCAGACTATCCTACAAAGCTCACATCCATCCATCCAGCCATCCCTCTATTCAACCATCCATTCATCTTCCAGTATTCAGTACAGGGTCACAGGGCCTATCCCAGGCATCAGAGGGCACAACACAGGGGTCCGTCATTTACAGTAATCAACCCATTGGTTTGCGTATGATACCTACTACTTACAAGTTTCAACCCACTTGCTGATACAGTAGCTCCCCTTGTACCCACGGGTGATACGTTCCAAGACCTACGTACCATAGCCAGCAGAAGCCACAGAAAATAGCAAATCATCCACGGGCCCTATATATAAAACGTGATTTTCGTGTACATGCATATGGTGAAGTTTAATTGATAAATTGCACACAGCAAGCCATAAGCCTAATTCTCAAGAGACGATAAAGCAATGAAAAAATATTGTGTAATAGTGTGATGAAAATTATGCTTTTTATACATTTTTATAACACAGACACTGCGATAGCGTGCCAGTGAATGTGATCAGCGAGAATGCTAGAGGCAGACTGGATGAGAATTCTGCAGGGAAGCTTGGGTATGGGGACAGAGGGAGATGAGTCATGTACTGGGCGTGACTGGGCTGGCCGATTTCACCATGTTACAGCCTGTACTCGCTTGGCGAGCGGTTTGTAACTTATGAACCGTTTATTTCTGGAATTTTCCATTTTTTGTGAACCATGGTAAACCGTGAATAACTGAAACTGTGGTGACTGAGACTGTGGATACGGTATCCCACTGTGCATGTGACCTTATTACCCATGTTTTTATACTGATGAGAGGTTCTGAAATTTGTCCAAAAATATTAAATAATTGCTACTGGTGGCTAACATCCTGTTCTACTAGGTTCCATTGAAGAGCTGCTGAGACCAGCAATAAACTTCTTCCACAGTATGGTGGCTCTAGGGGTGACAGAGGCAGAGTATGCGCTTCTTACAGCTACTGCACTGTTGTGTTCAGGTGAGCAGCTCCCTCTGCTGGTCACTGTCAACCACAACAACAAGTAACATCTGTAAGGACATACTATATTATTTTCATGTGTGCATTGAATTCTCTGTCACGATCACTCTATCTGATGCCTCAGCGACTTCGTCATACCTCTTCCTTTCTATTCTTGTGGACAGACCAAACTTGCCTCCAAGCCCCCACACAAGTAGAGGTCCTGCAGGAGCATATCCTGGAGCTGCTGGCTCGGGTGTGTGAGCTGCCACTGGGCCCCCATGGATCTCTGGACCCTCAGCGGTTTGCACGACTATTGGGCCGACTGACAGAGCTGAGGACACTGCGCCACAATCACCTCATCTTGTTGAGTCACCAGCCTTGGGGAGCCTATGTCCAGTGAGGTGAAGCTGGGAGGGGGGATTCAGAAGGGAATAACTATAGGAGAACTAGGTAAAGAGAAGGAGATAAAGGTTCTTTATGTAAGACATGTCTACCCTTATTTTTCTTTAATTTCCTTAATTAGACTGAATTTTTCAGTATCATTTTATACTTCATGCACAATTATCACATAATAAAAACTCAACCAACCAAGTCAACAAAAAAATTTAAAACACATTTCACACAGATTATTCGGTATTAAGCATCTTGTATATTTATATATAATTGTGATTTGTCTATGCTGTATTAAGCAACAATAAACTCCTTTTCCCAAATAATTTGTGTAAGTAAAATGACTATGGCTTATAGACAGCTGAAAGACCACAGAAATTAAATTACTATTATTAGTTACTATCAAGTTGATGTTAACTCCAGCGGACCATATAGACAGCATTCCCACATATATTTTTTCAAGTCTTTCCAAAGGCATGTGCTCTGTTGTAATTATTGAGTCTTTCCACCTTTTGTCTGAAATTTTATGCCATTAGTGCAATAACTCAAAATGTATTTCACTAATCTTTTTCAAACTGGATTTCCACTTCTTCATTTACTTTCCACCTGTGCTATTTTCTAATGCATTGCGTCTTCTCATAATATGCCCCCCACAAACACTTCTCATCTACGGAAGGTTGTAACATAAAACTTAGGATGACGTCTCACTAACAGAAATGAGCCAGAAAATGATTTATCAGAGAAAGGTGAAACACTTCGAAAAATAAAACACTGCCACACCAGTTCATGCAATATAGTATTCAGTTTGTAATATTTTCCATCATAATTAAAATACATGATACATGAATCCTTGCATCAAAAATTGGTTATATGCTGGGTCACAATCAAAAAAAGAAGTATGGGACAGATCTTTTCCAATTTTGCAGACATATTCTATGGGTGAAGATATAGAACAGACCAATTGCAAGTTGAAACAATGCTACTTCCTGATAGCAAAGGGTGTCTGCCCAAGACATTCAACCTTGTGATAACTCAAAAAGTATCTGATGGATCTTATTACTACTTCATAAAACATTATTTGGATGAAGATTTACCCCTGTTTTCATTTTTAGGCAAATCACACCAAAGTTGAAGCAGCAGCACTAGGTGGCAGCAACTAAGGAATGGGCAGCTACACAAGACGCTTGATGTTGTGACCCAGTAACTCTAAAAGCATTTGATGTATCTTTTCAAGCTTCCTAGGAACATTGTATAGGGCCTATTTCATTTTAAGGCAGATTACAACAAAATTGAAGCAGTGTCACTTAGTAGTGGCACATCAAAAAAACAGTCCCAGATGCAGTTCTGGTGAACCTGATTATATTGAGAATAGTCACAAAATTGGGATTTTAATAAGGATTTTTTTGTGAGGCAGTGAGTGTGTAGGGGGGTAGAAACTGTAGAGGTTGGGGGTTTGGGAGAGTTGGGATTAGATGGAGATTTGCACACTTGTCACGTGTCCTTTCTTTGGTACTGGAAAATAAACCAGACATTCAATCTATGAGTCATTTTAAACATTTATTAGCATCATTTAGTCAAAAAATTTGATTCTGTTACAGTTGCTTTTAGTATTTCTATTGGGATACCATATGTTCTTTTGGTCTTTCTTTTCAGCAGTGATCTCAGGGCTAAACTGACCTCCTCTTCAATTGCCAAAGGTTCCTCCATTTATGTGACCTCCTTAAATATATATTAGGTGTTGATGTCTTTACTGTAGAGGTCTCCTGTATTCTTTCCAACGGATCTTTGTTCCCTGAGTCATTTGCTTGTCTCTGTCCTTCAGCATTCCCACTTGAGGTTGGAAGGTTGAAAAATCGGGGACTTTCCGGACTTCACGAACTTTGGAGATATTGTAATATTGATCCTTGTCTTTCCTGTTAGTATCTGGAGTACATGATTTAGCACTTTTAAGAGATCTGTAAGACATCTTTCCTGATTTGGCTTCTCTTCCTGTTGCAATTTTTGTCAATCTTTTTAATTTTGTTGACTCTTCAGTTTTGACCAAGCAGATATATCTTGGATAATTCTTTGAGTTCTACAATTCTTCTAGTTCCCTCTCAGATTAGTTACTGATGTTTTCCTTCAAGGCAATGGATATATATTTTCCAAATCATTTCTGGGTGGACTTCTTGTTCCTTTTCTGCTTCATTTGGAGCTTGCACAGTAGTTCATGATCTTTTCCATGATCTTCTCCAAACCACGTCTTTACAATTGTGGATTAACTTCCTCCATTATTCTGTACTGAGAATGTATTCTACTTCATTTCTGTGAAGTCCATATGGTGATGCCTGAACGTAAAGGCATCACTTTGGTTACACTAAATGTATTGACAATAAGGATGTTATTGGTTTCATGGAGGCTGATTAGTCACTCTCCAACTTCTTTTCTGCTTCCAAGTCAGCCCACCTTCTAATTTCTAATTTTGGCATTCCAGTCTCCAATAAGATATACCCCATTGAGCACATCTTATTTGCATGTTCTTTCAATTTATAACAAAATTCTTTCATTAAAATAACATTTAAAAAAAACTAGTGACCATATCTTACCAAGTGAATTATTCCTTTTGTGTTGCCTCGCCAAATATGTGACTGAAGGCTTCTTTGACTATAAATTTGGGGATATGGGCCCTTAAACTCACAGACACCTAAAGAAAAGTAGATGAATTAAGTAACCAAACTGGTCCTAATGTCATAAGAACTGAGCTAGAGCTCCTAGTGTCTAAAAATGTTTGAAAACACATTTGAATGATTTGCTTTTAAGCAAAGGTCTGTTTTTCTGAAATACTTCATATATAAGGATTCATTGCTATTACAGGTCAACTGTTATGGGGCAGAAAAAAGAGAAATAAGTGACACTTTACAAAGGCTTAGGAGAAAGATTGATATGGGGGGGGGGGGGGGAGCAT
>JAODLC010000042.1:3672974-3692066 GCA_026781145.1 Hippopotamyrus pictus | reverse complement strand
GGGGGGGGGGGGGGGGAGCATAACTTAATAGTTTAAATATAAAGGTCTGTTAATTGGGGGGTAGTTCATTTAAGCCAAATTATATACTGGGGGGGTACACATTCCACCCCTCCCCTCAGTTCCTGTACTCTGCTATTATGCTATTACAGAAATAGTACTGCATGCTTACTGTTATAAACTGTACCCTTATACCACTGCAGGTCGAAGCCCATGTTGCACCCTAGGGAAGCCGCCGCTGACTGATCTATACCGCCCAGTTTCACGTGTGGGCTGAGGGGTGGCAACGGCTGTCAGCTAAGCTGATGCCCCTTCAGAAGGCCTCTACCTGTGTCCCTTAATGTGCTGACAAGCACTGCTCCGCACAAATTTATAAATATGTCAATATTCATAGATCGCCGTATGATAATCAAAATATAGACGTACAAATTTGCTTTACCTGCATGAGTGTGCTTTTTCGATAAAGTGTAGCTGAATATAAATGTCGTATGAACGCGGTTGTTCAGAGTCAACAGGCTGTTTTATAAGATAAAAGGCAAGAATATGAAATGTTATGGTTGAAATGATGTTTATATACGGACTCTTTGTGGCTCGTGACAGCATGAATATCGCTCTCGAGCAGATAATCTTGGCCTGGTGAAGGAGACGACGGAAACACTGCAACAGTACAGTTACACTGCACGTGCATGCTCGCGAGCGTGTTTCTGCAAGCCAGTACTCCTCTCACCCCCAACTTTATTTTTTTCAGGTACGAAGAGTGGGCGGCTGAATGACGTCAGCCTGCTTGTAGCGCTCGCAGCTATTGGTCCTTAAACATTTGGGAAAACTGAAAGTTGACGAAGGGTTGGATATGAGCTTCTGCGCTTAGTGGTGCATTTTGCTGCCCGTCTATTACTATTATACTGAACACTGGGTCGAGTAAACCAGCTTGTGGTGGAAAGGTTGAGCATTTTACAGTAATAAGGCGTGGGGTGAGCAGACGCCATCGTACTTTATATTTCAGCCGGTTTCTTGACGCACTCCGCCAGATGGAGTCCCGCAATGAGACACCATTCCACCGAGAGGAGATCAACAGCACAGTATGGGAAGTACCCGAGAAGTACTTATGCCTGAAGCAAATCGGGACGGGGGCGTATGGTTCTGTTTGGTAAGTCGCTAACGAGTAAGTTAGCTTTAGCATTTCTTTTCCAGAATGGGTCGTATCTTATTGCCTAACGATTATCTTGTCAGTAGTGTCTTTTGTTTGTTTTGAAATTATAACCGCATTAGTGCAGATTTCTCAATCGGTTGCTGCACACTGTAGCACCTAATAAGGTGACATATTGTGTGTTTCATGTTTTCTGTAGTCCGAGAATAAAACAAATTTATTTTAAAAACTTTTCTAATTGGCTGAAATCTTTATTTTTTTACGGGTTTCTGGGTGCATACGATGCAATTGAGTCATGGTGTCGGTGCTCGTTTCGCAATATGCAAGTCCCCCGCCGCTGTCGACGCTTGTGGGTTAAATAATCTCGTCTTCCAGACTCGCTCCCCTTCATTTTCCGAACCGCTGAGATATATAAAATCATTGGAACCACTGCAGTAGTTTCCTAAATAAATGTTTTAGCCTCAGACTTCTCGTAATATATATTTCTCGTTCCTAACTACTGCATATAGTGTATAATATAGCCTACTATATTTTATAGAGATCTATGGTAAAATTAAGATCTTGGAGAAAAATTGCATTAAAAATGAAATGAATATAGAGCAAACAAAAAGCAAATTTTTTTTAATTTAAACTGTTGAAGTCCTTATAGGAACGTTCTGGAAAACGTCCTGGTAAAAATAACTCAATTTTCACTCAGAATTATTGATCTGCACCATTCTGCTGCGGGTGTCAGGTATATGCATTAGGGCCCAGGGAGCAAAAGACAACATAAACTGGAGTATTATGCAGCCATCCGTCTTCCTGGGGAAAATCGCAGAAGGGCCTACAGCCGATCACAGGCAGGGCCAAGGCACAAGGCTGTCTGAACAGGACTCCTGTGTGTAATTGTAAACTCTATATAAAACAAGGGGGGATTTGCAATTACTCTACGTAATTGCTATATCTCTAAACATGCTCTGTTTTTCTCAGAATATGAAAATTTTTGCTAAATGGTACTGAGATTGGTCCTGTACAGGTAGTTTGTTTTCTTTATTATTGATTGAGAAGAATGTGCTTCTGTACTTAAATGTGTGTGCTGCCTTTTGTGGACCACTGTCATTTAGGATGTATTGACTTCCAAAAGTGTTCTTTTAAGAACTTTAATTTATACTTAATCAGACACAGTCTGGTTGTTATATACAGGATTACAGGTGTAAATAAATATTTCCCATCAGGTTCAAATTGTAGATTGCAGAAATACTCTAATGTAAGCAGATTAGTCATAGCCCGTGTTCCAAACTTCATGGATAAATAAATAACTGAATAACTATATTTGTCTAACTATGTATTTGGAACAACTAGGACAGAAGAGTTTGAATTAAATCTAACCGACACACAACCTGCTGACTTCCTGGAGCCATAATGTAGAACAGTTTTTTTTTTCTCTGTCAGTTGAGTGATATTTGAGCTGTGACTGGGGATTTTTCAGGCAGCAACAATGCATGTTTGTTTGGGTTGGGGGTGACAGTTGTGAGAGGATGTGCTTCAACTAGGGGTGTGTAAGTTGATGATATTAGATCGTGAACAATTAAAATGTCTTTATGATCTGCCTTTACTGTGAGATTGTTAGTATCACGATTCAGCACACATTCCATCAGTTGCAGTTCTATGGCTTATACATGTATCTAAAGTTGTTTTGTCAGCCAAATCCGTTTCGACACACCAATAAACTGGTAATAGCAAGCATTAAGTATGGCCTTCGATTTCTTCCTTTTGCATCCTCGTCCCAACATGAAATCTGCAGTTTGCAACACATTCCCTATGTGGCAACATAGTAGCATGGATGACATTGAGGAGTTTATCCCTAAAATGAATTCGACATCCGTGATGCAGAACTTGTTTGGATTTTCCAAAACCGACACGTCGCAGACAAGCTATTAGCAAAAAGGTTTGCATGTTGGATGGCAACATGATTAACCTTCTTCACCACTTCAAAAGAAAATGCCTGAAAGATTGTAGATCGTGATCCTGCCTAAAAAATCATGATATTTTTGCCATATCTCCAACCCCTAGTTTCAACTTACAAAGAAAGTCCAAAGAAAAAAGGTAAAAACACCAACAATTTTCATCAGTCTTTAGACAATATTACTAAATATAATTATAAATTTCAGTGCTATGTACGGTGATGGAGTCTACCTAATATTCTTTCTGTAACATATGTGAAGTATGGGAATAATTTCATGAAGTAATTTCTTCTGTCCTTTTCACTAATTGCCTATAAAAAGTCTGCCACTTATTTCTTAAGGGATAACCCATGACTAGATCTGCGGTTATTACGGCTGTCACAATCATGAAATTTTATCATGGAAATAGTGATAGAAGTATGATATTTCTGTTTCATCCAACTGTTTTTATATAAGATGGATCGATGGAGACATTTCTGGCAATTATGTAAAATTGCAGTCAGCTCAAAGAATTGCGACCCGGTGATTATGTGATAATTGTGGCTGGCCTAGCGATTATATATAAAAAATAATGAATGACATCTTGGTATAATGCGGCCCAATGTGAAGTGGAGGCCTGCTGACCAAGTTGGAGTCGATTATTTTTATATAACGACACACTTCAAAGTGTTTTATTCTGCTTATACCATACTTGACAGACAAAAAAAATAATAATAGAGCAGGCTAGTCACAGTTAATTATTTAAAAGAAAATTATTTCAATTAGCATTTAATAATGATCCGATGTACTTTTTTAAATTCCTAAAAATGTAGTCCCTATAAGGACGGTATCTCTGGTCAGACTATGTACTGTAAGCAAGCCTGTAAAATTACCATAGAAACCATTAATAGACAGGAGCTTGTGTTTTGAAGACCAAGGAAAATTTATACTGACTAGAATGACAGCTTATTTATGAGTAAAAAGTCAAACAGGCTTTTATATTAATATGTTTAATATAGCATTAAAACACTTTAATATAGAACCGTTATTTGGTTGTTGGAACTACCTGTGCGGTTACTCGAAAACAATCAACACCCACATGACATCACTGGACCAATAAGACAATAGCATTTGCCAAAGCTGTGGTATGATAAAGTATAATGATTTAAGACAGGGGTGGCTAATCTTATCCACAAAGGGCCGGTGTGTATGCGGGTTTTTGGTATAACCTTTAGGTCAGCTGTCCAAACCCAGGTGTGAAGACTCTTCAGCCAAACAGTTCTCTAATCAATAATCTAATTAGGGAGTTGCAGCAAAAACCTGCATACACTGCGGCCCTTTGCGGCTAAGATTGGCCACCCCTGATTTAAGAGAGAGTTGAATAATAGATAAAAGCTAAAATATGTCCAATTAGCCACAGTAAAGCCTTTGTTTTGGCTGCTGGTCTTATTTACCTTTTAAGCTCTAATGCTGCTTTCCATTTAATCTTGGAGGTCAGATCTTGGAACTGAGAATGACGTCACACACAAGTTAAACGTATTCCAGTACAAGATTTCGGAAAGCTATTTAACAATACTAGGGACCTTGTCAGATTAAATGTACCTCAGTTTAAATGGGCTTTATCTTTGTTCACTTACATTACAGCCCAGACTACTTTAAATCTGACAAATAATTCGACTAAGCATGGAATTCAGTTCTAGCCCGATTACATGTTAGCCTTTGTTAGCAATATCAGTTGATAACAGCACATTACACCGTGTTTTGTGCATAAAGCTCTGTAGTAAACCGTCCACTGTTAAGTTGGACAGTATTGTGTGTACAACCGATTTACTGAGCCACAAATAAGATGCAAGTGCTAATAAACAGTATAATACTACAACTTTCACTTCTGTTGGTAAAGGGCGCAGCCATCTTGGATTCTGAGGTCAGGGTTGTGTCGATTCCTCAGAGTTCACAAATTCTGGCGCGAGGAGGCGTTCCAGTTGAAATTTCCAACTAGGAACTTGGAATTTCTGAATTACAAGTTCAAATGGAGCGCAGCATAAGAACCTCACCTTCAGCGCTGCCCCATAACCCAGCCCTGCCTGAACCTTCCCCAGCTCGGTGATCAATGAGAGGACCAAAGAGCAAGTGGCTATCAAGAAGCTGCACCGACCCTTCCAGTCAGAGATCTTCGCCAAACGGGCATATCGGGAGCTGCGGCTACTCAAGCATATGAAGCACGAAAATGTGAGTGTGGATCCCCAAACCGTTCAGGGGCTCGAGCTACATGGTCTCTACAGGAACATATGGCCCATTGTCTGCTGCTGTCTCTTATGTTGAGCCCCTGAAGTAAGAATACATAAACACACAGGCCTTTACCCCCCCTCCCCTTACTCCCAGGTAATTGGACTGCTGGATGTCTTTACTGCTGCTTCTAGGCTGGAGGACTTCCAGGACTTGTGAGTACGCCAGCATGCACCCTTGCACCTTCATAGACGATTGCTTCTGTTATTTATTCATAATTTTTGCCAGTACTGCTGCTCTGAATAACACTTCATTTGCAACAGTAACAACTGCATCGGTTAGCAGAAACAGCCAGTTATCAAGGAAGCCACCCATTGGCATATTATAGTCAAAAACAGCTGGTAATTTAGTGCTACAAAATGAACCTCTTTTTTCTTTTCAGCTACTTGGTCATGCCTTATATGTACACAGACCTGTCCAAAGTGAGAGGCCTTCTGTCTGAGGACCGGCTGCAGTTCTTGGTCTACCAGATTCTCTGTGGACTCAAGGTCAGCCCTCAGCTGCCTACAGAGGCAGCATCTGTACAGTTATCAGGAGGCCATCATTACCATGTCACGGTTGCTGTAGAATACGGACAATCTCAGACACATTGGGGCAGCTGTCCTTAATATATATACTATGTTTAAAACCTGATTTAAAACTTATTTGTGTAACCTTTGCTCATCCATTTTGGGCAATAGGAAACATAAGAAAATGAAACAGTAGTTGGGTCATTGAAAGGACTGTGTATGTGGCTTGACCTCATCATTAATGGCACATGTATTAATGAGCACTCTTTGGCAAAAAAAATGGACCTAACCCAAAATTGCAAAATAAGAAGCTTTTAATGGTCTTAACTGATCATTGGTCAGAAAAGTAGCAATAACTAAAAATTGCACTCTCGAAACCTGTGCCACCATTTGCTCATCACTGATCACTGCTGCAGTGAACTCCAGTGGGAAAAAGCTGGAAATGGGGACATTCACTTACACAATGATAAAATCATGAAAAGATTTAAATGTGTGATATAAAATTCAGACTAACACATCTGGGTTTTCAAGATTTTCCAAAATACACTATATTGCCAAAAGTATCGGGACACCCCTCCAAATCATTGAATTCAGATTTTCCAATCACTTCCATAGCCATAGGTGTATAAAATCAAGCACTTAGGCATGCAGATGCTTCTACAAACGTTTGCGAAAGAATGGGTCACTCTCAGGAGCTCAGTGAATTCAAGTGTGGTACCATGATTGGATGCCACCTGTGAAATAAGTCCATTCGTGAAATTACCTTGTTACTAAATATTCCACAGTCAACTGTTAGTGGTATTATAACAAAGTGGAACCAATTGGGAACAACATCAACTTAACCACGAAGTAGTAGGCCACGTAAAATCACAGACCGAGCACAATGCATGCTGAAGTGGGGACAACTGTCTACAGAGTCAATAGCTACAGTGCTCCAAACTTCTTGTGGCCTTCAGATTAGCTCAAGAACAGTGCGTAGAGAACTTCATGGAATGGGTTTCCATGGCTGAGCAGCTGCATCCAAGCCTTACATCACCAAGTACAATGCAAAGTGTCAGATGCAGTGGTGTAAAGCATGCTGCCACTGGACTCTAGAGCAGTGGAGACGTGTTCTCTGGAGTGATGAATCACGCTTCTCTGTCTGGAAGTCTGATAGACGAATCTGGGTTTGGCGATTGCCAGGAGAATGGTCTTTGCCTTATTGCATTGTGCCAAGTGTAAAGTTTGGTGGAGGGGGTATTATGGAGTGGGGTTGTTTTTCAGTGAAAGGAACTCTTAATGCTTAATGCTTTTGAAGCCATTTTGGACAATTTCATGCTCCCAACTTTGTGGGAACAGTTTGGTGATGGCCCCTTCCTGTTCCAACATGACTGCACTTCAGTACATAAAGCAAGGTCCATAAGGACATGGATGAGCGAGTCTGGTATGGAGGAACTTGACTGACCTGCACAGAGCCCTGACCTCAACTTAATAGAACACCTTTGGGATGAATTAGAGCGGAGACTGTGAGCCAGGCCTTCTCATCCAACATCAGTGCCTGACCTCACAAATGCTCTCCTGGAAGAATGGTGAAAAATTCCCATAAACACACTCCTAAACCTTGTGGACAGCCTTCCCAGAAGAGTTGAAGCAGTTATAGCTGCAAAGGGTGGGCCAACTCCATATTAAAGCCAATGTATTAAGAACGGGATGTCATTAAAGTTTGTGTGTGTAAAGGCAGGTGTCCCAATACTTTTGGCAATATAGTGTTCTTCTTGCTACCATAGTCTATAGTCTTCTTGCTACTTGCAGTTGAGACCATTAAAAGCTAAATGTTTTACAATTTTGGGTTTGGCCCATTTTTACTTGCCCAGGAATACATTCACCACCTGACTTTGGCCAGTCCAATGACATACAAGTATGGCAACTACGTTGGGTGAAGGACAAACTCATTTGTAAGTAATGTGTTTTTCCTCATTTCTTTCCATGTTTTCGAACAGTATATCCACAGTGCAGGTATCATTCACAGGGTAAGTACATACCTTTCTTTGTCATTTATTTGTACTGCAACAACCAAAACTTCTGAAAGCAATAAATACAATTGTCCGCAAAACTTTGGGCACCCCTGGCCAAATGACATATTTAGTCAATTGTATAAGTGAAAAGTAGTAAACAAATACTGCAAGAAACAGTGATAAAAAAAGTTTAAACATAGTTGCTTTTTATTCCATGAACATCAAAATTTACAATTAAAGATGCATTGAAGAAATACAATATCATTGTGACATGGGCAAACGTTTCGACACCCTTCTACTTAGCCAGTGACAAATGATCTTTTGCTACGTTACCTCATTAAGCCTTAGTAGCCATTAGGAGTTGTCACCTCTTGACATGCAGAGCTTAATAAATTCCCTGCCACTCCAAATATCGGGCTGCCTCTCAATAACCACGAGTGCCTCAAAGCAGCTGAGTGAGGATCTGAAAATGAAGCTAAATGATGCCTACAAAGCAGGGGAGGGCTGTAAAAAGATTGCAAAACCCTCCCTGCTGCTGTCTGTAATGTAATCGAGAAATGGCAGTGAAGGGGAACTTTGGAAGCCAAAACATGATGTGGAAAAACAAGAAAATTTTCAGGGAGATCTGCATCTATGCTGGCCAGAGAGGCAAAGGAAGAACCTCATATGGTTGCAGGACCTGCAGGAAGGTTTGGCTTACACAGGAGTGGTGGTGCACTGTTCCACGCTGCACTGGAACTTGCACAAACATGATATACATAGAAGGATAGATAGGGAGGAAGATTCAGCATTTGAGCTATGCAAAACAGCATCTAGACCAGGGGTGTCAAACTCCAGACCTGGGGGGCCGGAGCCCTACACATTTTTGGGTTTCCCCTCATTTAACACACCTGATTCAACTCCTGTGCTAATTACCACACAGTTCTTGAGCTGAATCATTTGTGATGGAACTGGGAAAGAACTAAGCTACATGGGGCTCCGGCCCCCCAGGACTGGAGTTTGACACCCCTGATCTAGACAAACCAGAGGCTTTTTGGAAGTGTGCTGTGGACTGAAGTGGAGATTGAACTATTTGACCACAATCACCAAAGGTATGTTTGAAGAAAAGAAGGAGCGATATTTGATAGAGACGGTACAATGTCATTTTCTCATCCTATATAAAAAATTTGGAGTGTCTACTGATACCAGTCTGATATTTCCCCTTCATTAACTACTAAGCATTAAATAAGATATATAAATAGATCAGGGTGTCCTACCCCATCTTGTACTCTTTAAGATGCACAGACACATGCAGGTGGGCGTTTTCTTGGGGGTCACAGCGATGGGTCAGGCAGCATGCAACGCCCCTGCACCTGGGGGTTATGGGCCTTACTCAAGGGCCCATGGACATGCGACTATTCTGCTGATGCTAGGGCTTAAACTGGCGAACTTCTGATCACAGGCACCGAGGCTTAGGCCACTAAGCCACACACCACCAAAAAGGCTTAAGACGCAGGGAAGAGGCACCATTTATGCATGTACTTCATGGGATTTGAACCTCTGTGCTTTGAATTGTTAGTGCGATGCTACAATGCTACAGTAGCTAATAACCTCAGAGAGAATGTTGTTTGTCTAACAGCATCTAGTTTATGTTGTTAAGTCATAGGCAGTCAAAGAAAATGTTTAAAGCTCTATCTGGGTAGTAAGTGTATATTTGCTCAGAAAAAAAAAAAAATCTAATATAGAAAAATTAACAGTAACACAATCTTGAAGAATTTTTACTGTTCTCCAAAAGCTTACTGATATTTTACTGTATGGCTAGATGAATACTGCTTCAGTTCCCAAACCTCTCATTAAGGGCACCTCAGCCATTCCACTTGTGTATTAAATTTCACCAACGGGTCATTAATTTAATTAGTTAACTCTGTAAAGTGGGGCAGTAATCCAAAATACATGGGTATGTTGGACGGTTGCTGCAAACACTGGAGTGATTTTAGGAGAGGTTTTGAAATCACACTTTGACAGACAGCATATTACATTTTACATATTAACATGAAGGTCATTTAAACACTTTTTTTGACTGCCTAAGACTTTTGCATATAATTATTTATGTTGTGTTTGTTGCATGAGCTGAGAAGATGGTCATTTCCAGTTTGGGTGATATACATTTCAGTGGTACCAAGAGCATCTTGTTCATTTTCTCTCTGACTTGTAGGACCTTAAGCCAAGTAACTTGGCTGTGAATCAGGATTGTGAGCTGAAAGTAAGTACACATACTATTCTGCGGGATTTTTCCTGTTTCAGTAGCAGTGATGTGGTAAGTGATGTGGAGTTTACTGACAGTTATCCACATCTCCTCATGCAGATCCTGGATTTTGGCCTGGCACGACATACAGAGCCTGAAATGACAGGCTATGTGGTGACCCGGTGGTACCGGGCCCCTGAGGTCATTCTAAACTGGATGCACTACACCCAGACTGGTAAGACAATCGCAACCTTTGACCTTTTACTCCCTGACATCAGGAGTGTCCTGCCTAGAACTTCACCAAGACCTTCACTGCGAAGAACTACTTTCCAAACACCAAATATAACAGCAAAATGGAAGAGGAGCTCTGTTTTTTCAAAATAGCTTAAAATGTCTTTCGATAAAATGAGTCTGGAAAGACTCTGCAGCATTTAGTACAAATAAATGCGACTGTGAAAACAGGAAGGACACTTTTAGGGATTTTCCAGACTACAGGGTTACGTTACTTTTAAATTGCCACATTTTAAATGTGCTGTGGCTGTTAAGCAACATGTTCATCCAATTTACAAGAATCATTTAAGGATCTAATGTCTTATTTTACGTCCAAGAAGTTATTCACGTGCTGTTATAGGGGTGTTCCAAGGCGATTCAATCATTAGGGTTATTGATGCGTCTTTATTTTCTGTATTTAGAAATTGTGTTTATGATTTGATGCATCTCTATTTTCTATAATGATTTGATTTGATTAAGCAATTAATCAATTATTCTGGTGACCTAGATTTTAAAATTTCACAAATATTACCATGAGAACTTAATTACGCACTATTAATGGAAGAAAAAGCAAGTATAATCTCAGAATGTTAATTTATATTGTTATTATTAAACAGAGAACATGCCAGTGTAAAACTCAAAAGGCCAACTACTGAACTGTACAGAAAAAAATCACACATTAAAGGAAGTGCCGCCTGATTTGGGGGGGGTGGGGGGCGTTCGCGGTGTGAAGCTTGCCAGCTCAGATTAGCAGAATGGTGTTGCATTATTTTTTTTTCTGTGGAACGAGTAGATGCATCTGTGGGCCAGGTTTAATAATGAATATGAGCATGAGAACCAGGTTAACTTCAACATAGCTAACTCTCATACTGAGATATAACTGAAGGGCCTGATTATCTGTATCAGGCGTGTTAAATTAAGGCCATACCTGAGCTCTGTAGGGTGGTAGATCAACAGGAGCAGGATTGAGCAGCCCTGTATTAGAGGGATAGTTTACGCTCCAAAATAGCGGTGTTTCCCAAAAGAGTTACAGTGCAAAGATTATCAGGTAGCACTTCCTTTATGTATACTAATGAACTTTCCAGTGCCATAAGGTGTTTAGGAAATTCACGAGTCAGCACTGCTACTTTGTGCGTCTTCCTGCAGCACATGAAGACAAACAACCCAGAATTAGGATAATTTTTATTTTAAAAATTGATTCAGCCATTTCCGATAAACCCATTAAAGTGCCATCCCTACTTTGTTATGAGCTGAATTTGTCACCCTATTTACATTTACTTTCAACCTTGGGTTTAAGTGTATTTTTATTGTGTTTTTTAATTTTATTTATTTATTTATTTTTTGCAAAAAAAGTCGAACCAAGTGATCATTTTTATATAAATATATATTTCCCTTGATGAATATAGAAAGATCTTTGTGTGATGCATTTCTGCCTGATAAATATCTCCTCTATCTTAGTGGATATCTGGTCTGTTGGCTGCATCATGGGAGAGATGATCAATGGGAAGACTCTCTTCAAAGGGAAAGACTGTATCCTTGGTTTGTTCTCTCATTATTCCTGTGTGCTGATACCAAGATAATTACAGTATTTAAATTTCTAATTGTATGTATGCTTGATAAGCATATCGTCTAGGTAAATGGGCAAGATTCAACCCTTAAAACTGAACTTCAGATATGGACCAACTTACTCAAATAATGAAGATAACTGGTATACCGGGGTCAGACTTTATTAAAAAACTGGACAGTCAAGAGGTATGATAGCTGTCCGTTTCCTGACTCTCATTACTTCAGAGGTAGTGTGGCTGCACATGAACAGCAATCACACACCAATCATGCATTATAACAACATAAAGCTTAGGAGTGCCCATTATACATTATCAGGCACATATACACCTCTGGAAAAAATTAACAGACCACTTTATATTTTTTAAAATCCATTTTTAATCCTGGATCTGCTGGCAGAAGGCTACACTAAAAGACAGGCTGCTTCTAATGCTGCAATACACAAGAACAAGATGAAGCAGGAGACACTGGGAACGACCAAAAACCAGCCAGCTAGAGGGCAGAAGCAACTTTCTAATGCCAGAGATGACTGTCAACTTATCCATCAGTGCCTCATGAATCGGAGGATGACCTCAAGTGACCTTCAAAAAGAATGGGAAACAATAAGTGGCATGAAGTGCACTGTAAGACATTACATAACATGCTCCTAGAAGCAGGACTGAAGACCCATAAAGCAAGGAATAAGACCTTCATTAATGAGAAGCAGGGAAGAGCCAGGCTGGAGCACACAGAAGCATACCCATAAATTAAGAAATGAGTGAAAATTTAAATTTTGCTGTAGTCTCTTCATTCATTTTTTCCAGAGTTGTAAGCTTTACATAACCCTATGTAATGACAAAAAAGCTACGTTACTGGCATAAAAGTCTGAGTTGTAGTAGTGTTGAATGATGGGATCAACCACAATCCCCCTGAAGCAAGGGGGCTCTACAGGCAGCTTCCGTGTGCTGAAGCATGCAGGTTGGCAGGCTTCATACTCATCAGTCTTTGTTACACATCCTCATGGGAGCTGTCCGCTCCACAAAGGACCACCTAGGCAGTCTTAACTTATGGCTACTATCTTGTGCAGTTTCTCCCAACGGTATCAGGTGTAGAAATGGGTTCCTTTGGGGCTTTATCTTACCTTTATGAAGCCACAGGAAAAACATGGGGATTTGGCCCAAATGTCACCTGAACTTTGACTACTTCAACCTACATTATTAGTAATATTATATTAGATATTTTGCCATTTCATATAGCTATGGAAACAACTACGATTCCTAAGTGAAAATCAGTATTAAATAGAGATCCTTATTAAAACAAAGAACAAATTAAGGTCACATTAGGAGACCTAGGGACACATATTTCAAAGCCGCTGGAGGGTGTATCCGGATCAGCTTTGTGTTGACTAGGCTAATAGACAATACAATTAAAACTTGGACTGTCACAGTTTACAGCAGTTTAGAACACCCCCACCCGCAGTTCAAAGACATGCAGCTAGGCAAATTTGTGGCATACACAAAGTCATACATTAAGGGGACATTGGAGAAGCCGTGATTATAAATGATTAGTTCTTTGCCTTGTGGTGAAAACAGGAATTATGTTTCCTTTGCTCTCCTTTTGTGTGCAAACAGGCACAAAGCTATGTGCTCTCTCTGCCGCACTACCCCCGGAAAGACTTTGCTACAGTGTTTCCCCGGGCCAGCACTAAAGGTGAGCACATGTACAACATCTCCCATTGTGGCTTCCTGGTGGCAATTACTTTCACTTATTTATGCTCATCTTTGATTTCTGTTGTTGGATATCTGTAGTGACAGTGTAACGTGTGCATGCTGGTGTTTGGCTCTGCTTCCTCTTCCTTCAATAACCTCTTATTTCAGCATGTCTGACACTGAACACCGGAAGGTTGTTGGGCGAAACCCCTCAGAGGTCAAACATTTCTGGCAAATTCCTTCTTTGCTAGCTGTCTGCAGCAGAAATATGAATACCTTATGCTTGTTGCTGAAATGCTTCTCAACCCCCAAACAACTGCTTTTGACCGCCCGAGGTCCTCAGGATTGCCTGTACTTCTAACAGTATGGCGGTGTTGACAGAGGTAATGGTCCTTTAAACTTGTGTGATACCTGCCTTTGGGGCTTGCTGTTGTGCATGATTAACATTTGCCGCTTCTGTCAATGGCACAGTGTCCTTATGTGGTCTCCATGGCAACAGTAGCTTCTGCTACATTCACTGGCTCTTTGTTAATTGAAGATAAGGGTTTTCATCATAGAAGCAATAATACTGGGATGGGAAGCCTCATTTATTACTTCAATGTGGCCATGAAACCTTATTTGATTCTTAAAAAGGGTTCATAGCTTTGAGGAGGTAAAATTTTGGGGAGACATAAAATTTGTGTGATATAATCTATGATTGCAGTCCGATGAAAACCACGTATGTTCATTTTTGATGATTCTTCTATTTTTCTTGTTTCTTGACATCTGATTGACCAATGAAAAGATGTTTTATGAAGTTTTGTTTATATTCGTTAACATTTCTATTCATGACGGTTGTTTGTATGGATTAATTTATGTAGACACTTTTAACAACTTGATAGCTATGATCAGAATCAGAAAACCTTGATGATCCTGAAGGAAACATTATACAACCACACAGAAAGACAAAATAGATGGTATACACCACCAGAAACAACAATAATATAAATATGACATAAGTAAACATTTATTTATATAAAGCACTTTTCACAGACACGAGTTACAAAGTGCTGTACACAAAAATTTAACATTAAAAATGAGCATACCAAGGAGAATATGAGAGAACATGAGAGTAAAAAGAGCGTTTGTAAAATATATTAGAGAACAAAGCACAAGCAGTGTTAACTTTGCTCTATTCAAAGGCCTTCTTAAACAAGAAAGTCTTAAGATGCATTTTAAGAGTCAACTGACTCAGCAGAGTGCAAAGCTGGTGGAAGAGCGTTCCAGAGTCTAGGGGCACGATCCCCACGTGCCTTAAGTCGTGTGCGGGGGGCGACTAGGAGGTCTGGTTGACTGGACCTAAGTGCCTGCCTGGCTGTGTGGCATTGGAGAAGACTAGTAATATACTTATAGAGCGCTGCATGGTCAAGCTCCTAAGTGAGAACTAAGATTTTTACTAAAATGAACTCTGAAGTAAACTGGCAGCCAATACAGAGAATACAAAATTAGAGTAATATGTGCTCTCTGGTCAGTCTAGCAGCAGTGTTTAGTATTAACTGTAGCCGAGATATAGAAATGATAAATAAATAGTTGGGGGGTGGCACACCTCTGGGACCCAGGTTGGAGTCTCCACCATGGCTCCATGTGTGTGGAGTTTGCAGGGTCTCCTTGTGCCATCACAGGGTTTCCTATGGGTACTCCAGTGCCCCCCCACCACACACAATCCAAAAACATGCTGAGGCTAATTGGAGTTACATTTCCCACAGGTGTGCTCTGTGTTGGGTTGGTACCTCATCCTGGGTTGTTCCCTGCCTTGAACCCATAACCTCTGCGATAGGCTCCAGACTCCCCCATGATCCTGAATATAGGACAAGCAGTTACAGATAATAGATGGATGAAAATAAATAGGTGGATGATTATGGCAATAACTATGGTAAATATTGCATTGGAAGCATAATAATTATCCAAATATTGATAAGAAAATAGATATTGCGCATATTGCATATGTCCTGATTTACTGATTATGCAATCTTTTGGCTATCAGAGGGAATGATTTCCTCTGGAGTTCTGTGGTGAATTTTATGTCGATCAGCCTCTGGCTGAACATGCTCTTCTGTCCAACCACAACACTGTCAAGCAGATGAGTGAGACTGTCCATAATCGCCTAAAGTCTGGACAGCATTCTCCTCTCTGCCACTGTCAATAGTGTCCAGCTCCTCCCCTCACACAATCCCAGCCTTCCTGATCAGCTTATTGCGTCTATTGGCATCGACCACTTTCACACTTCTGCCCCAGCACTCAACACCAGGCGCTGGCTACCAGAGACTCACAAGAAATCTGCAGCATCGTGTTGCTGATTCTGAAGGAGCTGAGCCTCTGTAGGAAATACAATCTGCAATAGCCAGCTAACTAACATCACTGTTAATTGTAAATATAAAGCAAGATAAGTTTGTATCTTGTTGACACTAACATATTTGCCTCACTGACAACAATCCACACGTCCATTTAAAACATTAAACCATTTACTGACTGTTGTATAGAGATTGGTTTCTATTTGTAGTGCTGAGAGTCTCTCATATTGTTTTAGGTTTGTTTTGTAAAGCAGTTTCTGAGAAAATGCATTTTTGCACACTCCTGAAATAATAGATTTTTGGAAATGCGTGTTTTTCATCGGACAGTGATAATATTAAATCTCATATGTAATTGTGATGCTTGGTTATGAAATCCAAATCTGAATATGCCAGTTATGGACAATGTTTGAGCTACCGTCTTCAATCTTATACAATTTCTTTTTACATAAATAGTGGACATTTAAAGTCTTGCCTTGTGGAAAATGTTTGTTGAGGTAAATGCTGAAATCAAGACAAACCAAGTCAGATTTTTAAAAACATATTTTATTTACATCTTGTTACCCTCTACATTTCTCTTACAAAACTGCCATTATAAAAGGTGTGCCGACTTGTTTGTACTAAAAATTATTTAAGGTGGCATTGCGGCTCAGTCAGTAGCACTGCTGCCACGCAGCTCCAGAGTTGTGGGTGCAAATCCCTCTGATCTCTATGCTTGTCATTCACTTGGTCTCCCCGTCATGTTAGCACATTCACTCTAATATGTTGGTTTCAATATCTGATTTAAGGTGGAAAAAGGTCATACATGATTTTCTTTATTTCAGCGTTTGCATCAACAAAAGTTGAAATATCAGTAAAAGTATGTGGTCATTTTGGTGGGAAGGGCAACTTGTATTTGTGGGTGTTTTAACACCATGCTGTTTTCAGTTTGTGAACTTGTGCGTCTATTCTTGCCTTTCTCCAACCTTAGCGGTTGACTTGATGGAGAAGATGCTAGTCATAGATGGGGAGGCTCGCCTAACAGCCGAGGGTGCCCTGGCCCATCCCTACTTTCACGGCTTGTGGGACCCAGAGGATACCCCTGATGCATTGCCCTATGATGACAGCTATGATAATGCCACGCTGCCCCTAGAGGAGTGGAAGAGTAAGTGCATGTTGCCCATACCACAATATTTATTAGCTTTTTATGATGTGTTGCACAGTGCCATAATACTTTTTTTTCAGAAACTTATGCAGTGCAGTGCCAGTGAAGTTATGCTGTTCTCTGTTGCCTCACAGGGTTGTCCTTCAAAGAGGTGAAGAGCTTTGTCCCATTCCCTCGCAGAGACTCAAAGAGACGGAACACGCTGACCATGTGACAGCAATGCAAGTGTTGACAGATCTGATCACTACATAAAAATCAACACTGATCATATTTCAGTTGCAAAAAGCACCACTTTGCTGCACAAAATCACAAAACACAGAGAGACATGGACACAGAAATGCATCCAAATACAAAATATTTTGTGTACTTTGTTGTCTACATCTAAAGCCTAATTCATACTTCACCTTTCTGCGTGCGCTTTTGGGCTGGGGAAGGTCATGTGCACAACAGCTTGTGTTCACACTGCATTTGGCTGCAGATTTGGATGGCCGTGGGCGGTACATTCATACAGCAGTGATACTTCAGCAGATGAGCAGAGGGCAGATGTACTGCAACAAACACAAATGCAAACTGTATTGAAACAGGTAAACTTTTATGAACAGTTTTAAAGTTATTAGTCAAGGCCTGGCAAACAACAGTGTTTTGAAATATAACAAAATTAGCCGGGACCCAACCCCCACCTTAACTGCCAACTTTCTGGCCAAGATTTCAAAATGCTGGAATAGTGCTACTTTTTAAAATACTGTATACCTTGGTATAATACCTGGACAGTATAAAAAATTTGATGTGCCTGTACCTCCGACCCTCCTCATACAGCTGCTCACCATAACTACTGCAACACCAACAACTATTCTTCCTCTACTCTTTCATTGTTGATTGGTGATCTGTGAAAGTCCATGCTGCCACCTTCTGGAAACTAATCAATTGTCTTGCACATGCGTGGTTGATGCACATGGATGTGCAAGGTTTCCACTAGACATAAAAATGTGGGCTACACATGCACCGACCTAAGTTGTCCGCAGCCAAACCATGGTAACGAAATTTATGTCAGGTCCCCTCGTCTTCAACCGAAAGCACACCTGGAAAAGTGAAGTATGAATTGCCCTTTATGTCACCTCGGTGTGATCCAAGAACAAATTGTAAGGAATAGGCCACAGTGGGCTTTAATTGGAACCTGTGTGACCACAACAGATGCCAGTCTATGAACCATGACTCAAGACCTTGCCATTCCATTTGGTGCCTGACAGGTATTATTCATTGTGTAAACACACTTTCGCTTTTGTGTTATTTTCCTTTTTGTGTTTTTTTTTTTTTTTTACTTTACAATTTTCATTACTTTCCAGGAATACATTATAAGTACATTCTGTCTGTGAATGGATAATGTAAATGCTGTTGTTAAAAAAGTAATTGGAATTACCTGCTATTGTTTTCATTTTGCTTGAATTTGATGTACAGACTCTTTTACAAAGATGCTATAAATGGTATCCTTACATATCACTGAAAATTTGCCTTTCGGTCATACAGTTCAGTTGATCAAAGCAAAGTATGTAGTGCGTCTACATAGGTTTAAAAACAGGAAAACCAGCTTGACTCCGTTATAGTTTACTACTGAGTGTAGTTAAATTAAGCAATGTAAAGGAAACTGCATGCAGACACCAAGATTTGCTGTACAGTAAATGCAAACTTATTTTCTATGACTAATAAAGAAGATGGAAATAGAGCAATGGAAAAATCAAAGATTCTCAGCTTGTTTTACTTCTCTAACAGTATCAAATTTAAGTTGACTGTACAAAAGGATAAGGCGGTTTTTTTTTTTTTTTTTTTTAAAGCTATTTAGGTCATATGTGTCAAACTCAAGGCCCGCGGGCCACATCAGGCCCGCTGTGTAATTATATCCGGCCCGCGAGATCATTTTATATATTATTGTTATTAATGGCCCGGCGATAAGAAGCGCTGGTAACACAATAAACTACAGATCCCATAATGCAGCGCTTCAGCTGCCTTGCCGAACACTTCCCGCT
>JAODLC010000042.1:3659816-3672874 GCA_026781145.1 Hippopotamyrus pictus | reverse complement strand
TGTTTATCCTGTTCGGCCCGCGACCTAAAGTGTGTTTTGGATTTTGGCCCCCTGTGCAATTGAGTTTGACACCCCTGATTTAGGTGATAGCTGCAGTTTTTGTATGTGAATACATGGGCCATTTTCTTATATGTAGCTTTATGCTGGATTTCCATATTAGATTTTAGGGTACTTAATTCCTCTCTTTAACCCCTGCTTTTACCTGTCTGAGGGAAATGTGCCAACACCTCTATGCAAATGAATGCACTAGAAGAAATCCAGTGCATGTGTGTCATGAAGTAAGAGGCAATGCATTAGAAAGACGTGAAGTAACTTGCTAGTTTACCAAGTCTGGTAATGCAAAAGGTTATGACTGTCATTATAAAAGAAGTAATATAGTTATTGATGGGGTTGTCTTTTATCAGGACAATCAATGCGAAGGGGAAGCAATTTTATGAGTACAATGTTTCTGATAGCTACAATATGCAAACAGAACTGTAACTAGCTTTTTTTACTCTGGTAAAGGGAGGTGTTTATTTTGCCTTTAAATTCACTCTGAAGTCACTTCAAGATCCAGGGCAAAAGAGGTTTTAGTGAGAACAAAGACCTCATAGTAATCTGACACCTGTTAGCTGTCTTCATATATACACACCATTCAAACCTTTATGTGCCATTTACAAAGTTCTAACAGACCAAATGGACAATGCATAACAGGAAAAGGACATATGACTTTGAAGTCATTAAATTATGGTATATTAAGCTTAATGCCAATTGGCAGTATGTCTGCTACAAGAGGCCACAGAATCAGAATCCTTTTGTTTGCAGTGTACAAAAAGTAGAAGGAATTTGTATGGGTGCAGGTGATGGTATACAATACAGAGAAAAGAAAAAAAATACATAGAACAAATAATCATAAAATGTGTTACAGGGTACACCTTGACCCCTGTAGCAATGGAGAAAAGAAAAAAAAATTATTTATTGGCTAATGAGTCATCTATCACCCCATCGCAATTTTCCTTCATTTTGGATGGGTTTATGGGTTTACATTCAGCTGTTATAAACATGGGGAATCTGTCATGGTATGAGCAGCCATCTTGTGAGAGTCATTAGATACAATGATTGCACTAGAATGTATGGTCTTTTTACAGGACCAGGTGCATCCTGTGATCACTGATGGCCACATGACAGTCCTATATATACATTGATTAACACGTTCAGGAATGGTTTCATGAATAGCAAAATGATGTCACAAAACTCCATCACCATATATAACTATCACTGAACCTTTATGTAAAGTTGTGCAAAACAGATTTTCACCTCCTTCATCCCTAAAAGGACTGTATGTTTTTCTCCCAGAATAATGGACTGATATCTCACTAAACACGCTTGAGGCTTTTATTGTGGCCTTCCAAGAAGGCCTGAGGCTGTTCTGAAGGTAAACCATCGCTCTGTTCCTTATTAGGTCCTTGATATTAATGCATTGTTAGGTGTCAGGGTATTTTGTCCCTTCAGTTTCACTGATCCTTGAACACTGGCAGAGTCTCAAATCATAAAAAAACAAAACTATTCCACACTTTATACTTAAGTGTCGAGCAACGTTTAAATACGCCTCAAGCTAAACAATTGAACAAGACACAATTTATTTAAACGCCATACAAATTATTTTTCCACTTTTGCTACCTCAGTCACCACACTATTATTATTAGTAGTAGTAGTATTCCATCCATTTTCTACAACTTAATGGCAGATGATTCGAACTATCTGAATTTTAAAACGCGTATTACCAAAAATCGAAATCGGAGCAAAATAGTCATACTTTTTACCCATAGGTCCCCAAACTTTTCAGCGCACGATCCCCAACATAACAGTACCAGAGACTGGCAACCCCCATTCTGCGGTGGGTAGTCCCCCTCGGCAGATTTCGCCAATCGGGGGGTGGGAATAGTTCCCCTCGGTAGATTTCGCTGATCGGGGTGAGGGGTGGGCACGTAGGTTAATTTAAATTAACATATTCTGGAAATCAGCCCTCGACCCCTCCGGGGGTCGCAACCTTCATTTTGGGAAACCCTGCTTTTACCTATCTAAGGTAAATGTGCCACACCTCTATGCAAATGAGAGCATTGGAAGAAATCCAACGCATGTGTGTCGTGAAGTTGGAGGCATTGCATTAGAAAGAGGTGAACTTGCTAGTTTACGAAGTCTAGTAAGGCAAAAGGTTATGACTGTCATTATAAATGATGCAATAGTTAATGTGGTCCTCTTTTTTCAAGACAACCAATGCGAAGGTGAAGCTACGTTTTACGAATATAATTTTGGTTTCCGATAGCTATAACGCGCAAACAGAACTCTAACTAGCCTATTTTTTTACCCTAGCGAAGGGGCGTGTTCTTTCTATCTTGACTGAAAACCCCGCTCTGCTATGCTATCTACAGCACATCTGAGTCTGAAAAAATACCTTCTTTACTAGACACCAGAGTATCTGGGGTTTCATCTTCCTCGCAAATAAACCATGCCATCGTGGATTGCCGGAGCCGTGTAAATATATCGAAAAACGTTTGCTTGAAGACATAATGGAGGACTAACACAGAAGGACGCTGCTATACCGAAATTTACCGGCTTTTTCGGCCAAGGCGTAGCTAGCTGCTAGCCAGTTAGTAATCGAAAAGCCTCGGCTCCGCAAGCGCCCAGTTGTCGAGCTTCGCTTGAAAACAAGGTAAACTTCTTAACGCGGGTAATTTGGTTCGTGCATAAAATGGCAGTTTTGTATTGATGGCGACATGTTGTGTTTATGTTTTTTATATTCTGCATGAGTAACTAGCTAGCCGTTCAAAACTAACTAGGTAACTACTTATCTGCAACTCATTCCTTGCAAACACTATAACAGTACTTTCTGTTTTTATATACACGGGACTTGAGAGAATTGGCAAATGTTGTCCGCATTCGCCGTTACTGTTCTTGATTCATAAACGTGAAGTATGAGCTTGGGGTACACCGCTTATGCTTTAACGGCTAAAATGGCTGACATCTCCTTCTGGGAATATGCGCCTTCAACCGAACTATGTCAGCTGAGATAAACCTGCTCGCCTGTGATTGGACGAGAATGCGCTTAAAACCGCAACCGTCCGTTGTAATTGGTCAGTGTGAAGCCCATTTTGGGGTAATCATACTTGGTAGTACCTGGCGGTTTCAGAGGAGAGAAATTCCAGAAACCCTTCAGAAATATGGAGGAAATATGCTGAAGAGATTAAAACAATTGTTAAGTACCACAAAGTGCACATATTTCCGAGCTTGAGTTCAAGATTGATTGACATTTTATTTTACACCCTGTATAGCTAGCTGTATACCTTGCTTGAAGTGGAGCGATGAGGACGGGGGATTTTAGACGACTCCGCCCCCTACTCATCAAAAATAAAAACATACCGTTTGTTTAGTAGTGAGCTCGTGGGGGGTGGGGTAGTGAAAAGTTTTAACACGTTGAATTGTAACGTTTGTCACATTATGTGACCTAAAGCTTCAAAGCAACGTATTCGTCAGAAACGTATTCGTTTCCCATCCGATCACTAGTTTTTTTACCAGCGGGGCAATATTCGTGTAACTAACCACCAGTCACAGCCTGGTTTCAACAGTTTCGATTTCTCAATAATAAGTGGCATATTATTTACACACCCTTAGACATCTGTCTTTCAGGTTGTTTGACGCGTGACAGTTTCTTGACTTTTGTTTGTCCAAGTAATCTGTGGCGTACCTAATCCAGTAACGCGGGTGAACCGGCGGGCCACAGTAGGCTACTGCGCTAAACCCAAAGCCGTTTGAAAGTCGGCGCACTACAGTGCCGCTGGGGGATGGGCTGCTGTGCGCGTGCGGCTTACGTACGGCGTCGCCGCGAGACCACTTCGCGATCATAAACGCGGTCGCTGCCCCGGTCCTCAGCGGGACGCTGCAATAGACGGTTGTTGTATCACTATCACGAATAGATGTTTATTACCATGTCACCCGGCGTCTTCGTGGTCACTGAAAGTGGAGCTGCATTTGTGTAAAAGTACATGGCATGCTGGCAACCGAGGTATTTCTAACCCAATGATGATCTAATTCGGAGAAAGTTAAAGAATTTGCTTACTCTGCCAGTGCGCTTTGCATTTCCTCCTGTGTTAAGTGTCTGAGGGGGTTAAGTGTGGACTTTTGATAATGTTTTTAGGGAATACATTTTAAAAGGAAAGATGTAACTCGTTGATAAATTATTAATTGCAATCATTATATTCATACTTGTCTTGAGTGCTTTTATATTCTGACACGGCCGTAGATTTGGATGTGGACGATAGGAACATGTCCCTACCAGTATGGCTGGAGTACCACATGTATTGCTGGGGTTCAGGGTTTATTTAGTCTCAATATTAAAGTACAGTAAATATCACATCTGCATGTGTAGTAGAGTGTAAGTCATGTATTCAAATGTATATTTGTGTGTGTATAATGTATTTGTGTATATATATTATATATGTATATCTGTGTATCTCAAGCAATCATGGTAAATGAAAGTCACATTTACATTTTAACTTTCCAACCTGTCGTTCTGCATCTACACCTCGTCTGTCCTTCAGACGGTGTGCAGAGGCAGGCTGCAGGTCCATGAGGAAGCCACGGAGGAGAGGCCGCCAGACAGGGGGTGGCGTGAGCGGGGGGGGTCCTGGCTATCAGAGGGCCCCTTCACCCTATAGCCTAAAACTGTCACCGACCAGAGAGACCCTGACATATGCGCAGGCACAGAAAATGGTGGAGGTGGACCTGGATGGCAGGCTTCATCGGATCAGCATCTTTGATCCACTCACTGTCATCACAGAGGATGAAATGACCGCTCAAGACATCTCTGAGTGCAACAGCAACAAGGAAAATAGTGAGCAGCCACCATTCTCCAGTGAGGCTAAGCCAGGACGACGGGCACCCTTGCCCAAGGGCCGGAAGAGGGATGCCAAGCATAGTACAACCGTGCCAAATCACCACCACCTTGGCTCACAGCAAGTTCCAGTGCCACCATCAAATGCTCAACCCAATTCTTCCCACTGCCCCAGCCCATACGGCCCTCTCCCTGTGCCCACTTTCCGTGTTTTGGACACAGTCTGCCTGTCGGAGGCGCCACCATTGCCCAACGCTTATTACCGTTACATTGAAAAGCCAGTGGAGGAGCTCGATGCACAGGCAGAGTATGACATGGATGAGGAGGATCTAGCCTGGCTTGAGATGGTGAATGAGAAACGGGTCTTGGATGGGCAGACTGTAGTTTCCCCAGACACCTTTGAGCTGCTCATGGACCGACTGGAGAAGGAATCCTTCCTGGAGTCTCGGAGCCTGGCGCCAGCTCAGGGCGCCATCGATGAGGATGCCTTTTGTTGTGTCTGTCTGGATGATGAGTGTATCAACAGTAATGTTATTTTGTTCTGTGACATCTGCAACCTGGCAGTGCACCAGGAGTGCTATGGTGTGCCCTACATCCCCGAAGGGCCTTGGTTGTGCCGCTGTTGCTTGCAGTCGCCGTCTCGGCCAGTGGACTGCGTGCTCTGCCCTAACCGGGGTGGTGCCTTCAAACAGACCAGTGATGGGCGCTGGGCGCACGTCGTGTGTGCCATCTGGATCCCCGAAGTGTGCTTCGCCAACACAGTGTTTCTGGAGCCAGTGGAGGGTGTAAGCAACATTCCTACAGCACGCTGGAAGCTTACCTGCTATCTGTGCCAGCAGAAGGGCCGTGGGGCCTCCATCCAGTGCCACAAGGCCAACTGTTACACGGCCTTTCATGTCACCTGTGCCCAACGAGCTGGGCTCTTCATGAAGATTGACCCCGTGCGTGAAACTGGTGCCCACGGAACTACGTTTACCGTCAAGAAGACGGCCTTCTGTGAGGCGCACACCCCACCAGGTGGCGATAGGCAGGGGGCGACTGGCTCAGACGAGGACGACGACGAGACCGGCGGCAGGCAGGTGGGAGGCAGGGGCAAACGGGCCCGCAGCTCCTACACACAGACCTGTGCTGCACCCCAACGGCATCGGGGTAAGAAGGCGACCAAACTGCCAAAGAAGAAGACTAAGAAGGGCCTGGAGGTGCCATCTCGCCGTGCCTCCATGCCACTGGTCACGGTGCCACAGATCCCCTCCCACAGGTCAGTTCCAGCGGTATTTAAAAAGTTTTAAGGATTACTTTTTAGCAGTTCATGTAGCAGATTTTAATTATTAAATGTAAATAATTCTTAATATATATTATGTTTGGTCAAATGACAGAAACGTATGATTGACGTTTCCTGTAACTAATAAATATTGAATTTTAGTTCAGTGATTTTCAAAAAGATTCCACTGTTAATCATATATGAGCCTAAATTGCCCAACTAGGTAAGGGAATGGATACGGAGGTAGGAAAGAAAATCCAGATGTTTTGCTCAGTGTGGATTTATTTTGACTCCTACACCCTAAAATAATTTACCTTAATACCCTGTAGTTCAATATTAATTTGAGCTAAGAAATCAAGTATAGATTTGACATTGAGAACACTTTCCAGAAGATTCTTATACTAGTAGAAATCACAACAAACCTTTTGAATCCTTTTGATTTCTATGTAATGGACCTTTCTTGTACTGCAGGTTGAACAAAATTTGCAAAGGGGTCCTCATTCAACGGAAGAACCAATTTATGCAGAGGCTTCACAACTATTGGTTGTTAAAGCGTCAATCACGCAATGGTGTGCCTCTGATTCGTCGGCTGCATTCTCATCTACAGGCCCAAAAGAATGTGGAGCAGGTTAGGTATCTGGTGGGTTGGGGTTTGATGTTGAATAATTTTGCTTAGAACATATGATGTGGAATAAAATTGTTACAAATGTTTCTTGTTTTCATAATTGGTGCAATTGTCACAATCTCTTGCCTTGCTTTCAGACATTAAACTTTTTCATGTATATGCTTGTGTCTCCAGGCAGAGCCAGATGAGAAGCTGAGTGCTGTGAGGGAGGAGCTGAAGTACTGGCAGAAGCTGCGGCACGACCTGGAGAGGGCCAGGCTCCTGGTGGAGCTTATCCGAAAAAGGGAGAAGTTGAAGAGGGAGCAGGTATGGAAGTTGAAAGGGTTACCGACAGAAGTGGAAAGTTCAGGTCCAGAAAGAATAAATCCAGACCAAGATTTCGTTTCAACCAAACAGTTGAGTAGAAAGAGTCACATTCACGAAGCACTCAACCGGTTGGTTGAAACGAAATCTTGGTCTAGATTTTTACTTTCTGGACCTGAACTTTCCACCTCTGGTTACTGCGGTTGTAGAGAGGCTGGGACCACAGCTGATTATTGCAGCAGCAGCTAAAAAGAATCTCTTTGGTTTCCATTGGGTAAGGTGTTCATTTGATATTTTGGAGAAGGAGAGGTTGATTTGACACCCTCCACTTTTGTACTTTAGCTGGTGATGCGTGTGTCATTGGTGTTTGTTCCTGCCTCTCTCTCCAGGTGAAGGTACATCAGGCGGCTTTGGAGCTACAGCTCACCCCTGCACTGGTGTTGTTCCGCTCCACCCTGAACCAGCTACAGGAGAAAGATGTAGCCCAGATCTTTGCACAGCCGGTTAACCTCAAAGAGGTCAGTTTTGATGTCTGTTCATTTGTGTCTTATTTGATTCCTACTTGGTACCAGTCAGGATTCCCTTTTGTTTCCAGAACATCCTGAATTCTTCGGGCTTTAATTGAAATAGGTGCTACAAAAATTACTTTTGGATTTTGGTCCATTTGATAGCATTGTTATGGTCCTGCAGATTTTTCAGTCACAAATTCATCCCAAAGTTACTTCACCGAGTTAGCATCTCGGTACTATGTGTGCAATTGAAGTAAGTTTAACGTGCTGTTCTTGGAGCTACCTTGATGTGATATGAGCTTTGTGCCTTGCATTATCCAGCTAGTAGTATCCATTTGGAAAGGACAGACTGGCTGTGAAGGGATGTACCTGGTCACCATCAATGCTTGGGTATTTTGTGGCATTCAAATGTTGCTCATTGAGTATTAATATCTACCCAGGAAATCAGGATGGATCCACGGATTCACGCTGTTTACACTAAACTCTGTTGCTCAATATATTAGCAAATTTTGGTGCTGTACATCTCTGTTACGCACATCAATAAATTTGGCCTCTTTCAAAAGGCAGCACATAGTGGATGTGCTAAATCTGAGCTTTGGGGAAAGACACAGTCACACTCATTTCACATGTTTATTATGTGGAGATGGTACCTAAATGGGGAAGCTGACAGCCCCACTATGCAACCTCTGCTACAAGGGGGCAAGACATGTTAACCTGGCGAAGCAGGTTTGAAGATCATCAGATGTGGACGATAAGATACTAGCATGATTGCAGGATGTGATTTAGGGCCATCACTATTTAATATGTCCGTAATTGAGTAATCTACTGATTTAATCTGACAATTCATTGAGTAATTGTGTATATTCTGTGTAATATAGTATAATAAATACGTGGCGATTGATGCGAGGTAGGAACCATGTTAACACAGGGTGAACATGCAAATTCCACACAGTGTGCGGCAGCTGTACTACCCACTGTGACACTATACTGCCCTCAGTACTAGGCTTGCACAATGTGCAGTGTTAATATTGGCATGGCATGCATGAGCATGCGACCGTCGCATTGCACAGAATGTTTCCTCTTTTCAGCATTATGTAGTATATGGAAAAAAAGTCTAAAGTTTACTGCTTTTGCATGAGCTCTCAATGCACTCTGAGACAATTATAATTGTTCTCCTTGCAGTTTGATTAACTCATAGACTGTCCGGCACATTTGTGAGGAATTAAACAAAATGAGTGAAAGGGAGAAAAACAAGAATCAGTCAAAAACTTTCAGCTTGGAAATATTTTGTATTCCATGGAGATGATATTAAGCAAAAGCAAGTGATTTGTCAGTACTGCTTTGTGTCTGTTGGCACAACTAAAGACAATACAACTAATTTATCTGACAGACTTTATTGGTTGATTAACTATATAGGCAAATAGAACTTATTTTAAATTCTTAAATATCACAACATCTTTAAATATCATGATATAAACCATCCAATATAATTTAGTCCTACTCAGACACAAAACACTCTCAAAAATATTATATGGTTATGTACCGTATTATATAAATATTTTATAGTTACTCTGGTATGGTAGATTTATCCTCCCCTCCCCCAATTGATGAGGATAAGTGACAGAGCTTTGTTATTCTGTTTTTAATATGTTATTAGTGGTTATTCTGACATAAAGGAAATTTAAGCAAAACTATAGGTCAAAGACAGGCTAGGCCTCTCCGAGAAGCTAAACGGTGTGTATCTATAGCTAACCTCGCATTATTGGGTGAGTCTGTCGAACCTGAATGTCGTCTTTCACCTGTATTTGCATTGCCTTCGTGCTGTGGTGATATTTACGTTCTGTTTTGCAGTGTAGACGACTGCATTTTCATTCACTTTTAATGTGAAATGGTTCCACGTGAGTGATGCTTTCGCTCTTTATTTGGACCCTCGTTCACTATGCGCCATCTTCCTTCTGCCTTATCACTGAGTTACCGAGAAGGAAAATTATAATCCAGTTTAAGTGAGTAATTGTGTCTGCTCTAATGTTGATGTATTACATGTTTAAGGATTATAAGGTGTGCAAGTGAACAGATACAAGTATGATTGTAGGATGTGATTCAGTGGTTTTTACATTTCAAGATCGTTAGGTGTGCATGAAGATATAAGGCTGATGACAGGATGTGGTTTAGCGGTTATTACGTTTCGTGTTTCCATTTAAAGTTATGCTTAGCTTTTATGTGAGCTGATTCATATCCCTTTCCCTGGTTGATTTATTCATAAATAGGCCTGTTTATTTCAAAACATTATAATATTTAAATGTAAATGTTTTGTAGTATTGCCCTCCCAGCTCCCTGGGGGCTACTATGGGTGGCTGCCCTTTGTGGACAACTTACTGTACAAAGAGCAAGCTGAGGGAGGCGTAAAATCAATTTCCTCACGGGGAGAATAAAGTATCTATTATCCATCCATCCATCCATCCATTTTCCAACCCGCTTTATTTGTATTGGGTCGCGGGGGGTCCGGAGTCTATCCCGGAAGCAACGGGCACGAGGCTGGGAACAACCCTGGATGGGGGGCCAGCCCATCGCAGGGCACACTCACACACCAGTCACTCACACATGCACACCTACGGGCAATTTAGCAACTCCAATCAGCCTGAGCACGTCTTTGGACTGTGGGGGGAAACCGGAGTACCCGGAGGAAACCCCACGACGACACGGGGAGAACATGCAAACTCCACACACATGTGACCCAGCCAGAGACTCGAACCCAGGCCCCAGAGGTGTGAGGCAACAGTGCTAACCACTGCAGCACCGTGCCGCCCCCAAGTATCTTATTATTATTATTATTATTATCATCATCAATTTGGTATTGATGCTGAGGTACCAAAGCTGGTATCGTTATCAAAGTCCAAATATTGGTGTTGATCCAGCTGCACCGGACTCTCACCCCGCCATCCAAATGCCGCAACAGAAATCAATAATTTTTCCATTTTGGTCACCTTTTCTCCCTCTTAATTCATGGAAAGAGTAAAACCCATTGTGGTCTTCTGCTGCTGTAACCCATTGCCTTAAGAAGTTGTGCTTTCCGAAATGCTTCTCTGCCGACCTGTTTTGTGCTGCTGTTAAGGCTGTGTGATATTATATCGATATTGCATTGCGCATGTGCAATAATCACCAGGGCTTCAGATGACAAGCGAAACATTTGGCCAGGCACCAGCCTCTCGGTGCTATATGGACATTTATTTACGCCCACAATTTGTTACACAGATTAGTTAGTGCAGCTAAAATGTTAAGAAGGCATTGTATGATGCCCAAAAGTCAGCATCAGTATAAATAATGGCATATACTTATGTTTAATAATCGTTAGTCAATAAACTGCAAAAAGTACTGCCATACCGCAGACGTCTTTTTACCTAATCTGCAAGAATCTCCTCTTTTGAAAGATGTTGTGGCTGCTGCTCTTCACCACGAGTTTAGTGCATATTGCACTGATATATACCAAACCATAGTACAGTAAGCCCTCGTGCATTCGCGCTTCGTGATTCACAAATTCACAGATCCGCGAAAATTTCATTGGCACTGAACTTATTTGCATCCGTGATTTTTTTGCACATCTGCGAGATCCTCGAAAAACCCTATAGAAGTGTTTGTTTAATTTATACGTTTTCATGCTTTTAAGTATTAAATTGGTAAGAAATTTAGTTAATGAAGGTTCTACTGTGTTTTTTGGGGAAGTTCAAGACATACAATATAAATCAGTTAAAAAAATCCCTTAAACGATTCCCTTTGAAACTCTCATGACCTGCTTGTCCGATCCTCCTGTATGCCACGCCCCCTCATCTACCTCGTGTGGAATCCCCATGTGATCACCTGTTTCGAGTTGCTGTAATTAGTCCTGTGTATTTAAGTCTGCGTTTAAGTGTATTTCCCGAGTCTGGTCATTAACGTCATTTTGAGTTTGCTGCCTGTTCCATTGTCCTGCTTGTCTTTACCTTTTGATTAAACCCCGTGTTCCCCGATTCCTTGCATCCTGTCCCTGCTTCCTTAGTCCGTGCCCCGGCAATATGTGACAGGAATGCTAATGGTTACATAAATATTAGAAAATAGTTAATTTACTATTTTGTAATAGTAAGTATATGTTAACTTAAATTCAACTCGCAAAAATTTATAAATTTCTTGAAAGATGCTAATGTTTATGTACATAACAAATGCGTCCCAGTTTCCCTTTCGAGACGCATTTGCTATAAACATTGTTTACTCATTTTACCTTACTGTGAAAGCAAAAGAAAATCGCAGCCAATGCCGTGTTCTATGAATTAGTAGGGGTAACATTAGTATACTGTACTGTAAATGTGTGTGACAAATATCCGTTAAGCAATACTGCACTCTACATGAAACATTTGGGTTTTTTTTTTTAAAGGTAATGTATTAAGCTAACTTTCAGATATGATTCAGTTAGTCTTGGATTGAATATGGATTAGATTAGCTGGAGTGTCCTACTTTAAGTAAAAACACATAAGCCACTGTTTGTTTTCCCCAGACAAGGAATGCAAGTGGTTTTAGGACGGATCCTCTGCTGTCATTGCCACTGCTGAAGATGCTTATCTCGTTAGCACATCAAGTAAAAAAAAAAATTGATGGATCTTCTTCCGACTGCCATACGATAAGAAAATGATCAACTTCAATAAACTGTCGACAAAGACCATTGCTTGATAGCACACATTAGCCTATTTCATCACAGAAATAAATGCAAAACCTAGTGACAAGCCGTACTGTCGGAGTTGTCTGTTAAGACAAAAAAAGTATATTTTTGTATGATTTATTCATTAAAATTAGTTTTCAGTTTGCAGTCCATTCAGTTTGTCATTTTTCATGCTCTGAATCTTTTTAAGGGTGGTTCTAAGGGAAATTTAAGCCAAAATGCAGCATCCAAGTAAAGAAATAATGACTTAAAATATAATTATCAATATCAACCGATACAGAAAAAAATGATTGTGATTTCCCCATATTGCTTAGCGCTACTTTGTGGACACAGTGTATGGGTGATGATCTGGAATGGTTCTAATTTTGAAATTGCACTGCGTTTTGGTGGCAGCAAAGAAGATACTTGTCCTTGAAAATGTGAAAAGTATTTGATGGATCTTATTACCACTTCACAGAAACATCATACGGATGAAGATCTTCACAGATAGAGATCTGGTGAACATGATTACATTGGCACAAGTCATAGAAAGTTTAGCATTTAATGATGATTTTTTTTTTTTTTTGGATAGGTGGGGAGAGTGTAGAAGTTGTGGGGTGTGGGAGGAGTTGGGATTAAATGGGGGGGGGGGCATGGTGACAGGGCCGTCTGGGAAATACATTGTCATTCCCACAGTTTCTAGTTTTACTGCATAAATTATTTTAGACCATAGGTATAGAATAGAATAGAAAGACCCTTTATTGCTGTTGCAATACCATGTCACTAGTCACAAGTACCAGCGAAAAACTGGCCATCAACCCGAC
>JAODLC010000042.1:3643674-3655427 GCA_026781145.1 Hippopotamyrus pictus | reverse complement strand
AAGAAAGCAAAGATCGGAGCCAAAGCTCCACAGTACAGGGATGGCCCACTGCAGAATGGGGGGGGGGAGGGGGTTCCCGGGACGACGGCAGACCCCAGCCTGCTCATGCCTGCTGGTGCACCGCCTAGGACCACACCCCCGCCCTTGCCAGCCGTATTGAGGCGGTCCGCCACTGATTCTGACACTGATGGGGATAAGTCGCCTCCCCCAGCCCAAGAGAGAGGTGAGGGAGTCCCGCTGCTGATAAGTAATGAAACCAAACAACCATCCATGTTTTATTCGCCCTCTAACTGCTTATTATGGTTAGTTTTGTGGGGGGGGCCTGGAACCTATCCTAGGCTTGGTTGACCCCTAGGTGGGATGCCAGTCCATCTCAGGACACGTGTGTGTGTGTACACACACACACACACATGCTACGGGCAACCCAGAAATATGAATTATGTCTGTGGACTGTGGGAGGAACTGGGAGTTGCTGAAGGAAACTCAGCTTAGTATAAGTTGCCTTGACCAAACTTTTTATAATTTTGGATTTTTATACTATACTTTATTTTGCAGCTAAGTCCTTACACACCTTCCTGATTGTCAGTCCTTCTTATGCAGTACACTTTTGTTGCTGCACCATCATCACACTGTTTAGCTAAGCAATGGCTTTACATCAAGGTTCCCAGTTCTGGTCCTGCAGGGCCAGAATCCAACATAACTTGCAGATTTCCTTGCTCAGGCACACCTACTAAACCTGGTGATGAGCCGATTGAGATGATTGCACAGGATAATCTGCAAGCTGTGCTGGTTTCCGACCCCCCAGGACCAGAATGGGGTTACCCTGCATTATGTGTACTAGATAGGCTGAGAGTAGGATAAAGCAAATATGTAAAATGGCCACAGCTGGAGTAGTAACTGAACAAGTGCTCTAGACCTGAAAGTGAAGACGTGAAAGCGTTTAGAGCATTCTAAAGGGGTCACATAACCAGTGTGTGTCCATTTGCGCAGGTCTGACCAATGGCTTTGCCAAGCACAGAGATAGCGGCTCGGAGTCGGACTGTAGTGCCTCTCCTCTCCTCCACAATGAAATGTGAGAATTCTTCTCTCTCCAAACCCCAAGAAAGTGTTTCGCTGCATGTTGTATAGCCGTCGTCTCGGTGAACCACTGTTGGTGTTAATTTATTGTTTGTTGAGAAGAGGAAAAAAATCAGCTCAACTCCACATATTGTGACCTCTCAATTAGGTGTACTTATTAAAGGCAGTTTGAAAGTGGTCTATAAAAACATTAACCTAACCCAGGTCTGAACCCATTTCATCACAGAGCTCCTCCTCTGAAACGCAGTCGAGGAAAACCGGCACTTTCCAAAGTCCCATTTCTGGATGATGTGAATGGCGATTCAGATTACACCAGGACAGGTCAGTGTACAAGTATATGTCACATCCTCATCATTATTTACGAGTTTAGCATCCAAATTAAAAATATATCTATTTACGATGGAGCTGTCCATTGTAGTAAGTACATTAGAAACAACTGGAAATGGTGAATTGCTAAATATCAATATCCGTAGACTCGGGTCATTGACTTATTGTCAGTCTTTTCATTAAAATTGCTTAATTGTCACTCATTAATTTCTGCTCAGTATTAAGGTTTAGGTCATATCTGATTTTTTTTTTTTTTTTTTTTGTGGTGTCAAATATTCTTCTATCTTGTATTGCAGATATCAATTTATAACTTTATCAAAACAAAATCATTATCTAAGAGACTAAGACTGGCTCTTCTAGCAATTTCATATTGTTGTCAGTTTGGTTCTTTGTGTTAGAAAATTTGTCAGAAGTTGCCAGAAAGCAAATTTTTCTTATGGACACATCCAAATTTGGTTAACCTCTAGCTAGTATCTCTAAATTTGAATTCCCAAGCTTCTGTTTACTGGTCTAACCGGACTTAGTAGAAACCTGCTTTAGGGATTAATTTGAGAGGAAATGGCAGAGCCCAGCCTTCTTAACCAGGGACCACTGAATGTAACTTGGCTAGGTTTAAAGTCCTGGTCCTGTCTCATTTATATAATTTGCTAGAAATGTGAAGAATTTAACTGCAGTGTTTGAATTTATTTTATTATTTCTTGTCGACTGTTGGCTATAAAAATATCGGACATAAAATCATATTGAGTTTGTTAAAAGAAATCCATGCAAAGTTAGCAAAAGCAAAGGGCCGTCGATACCTCTGCCCTGGGTATGGAGTATCGTAGCTGCCTAGGCTTCAAGCCGAGCAGAGTCCTTCGCTTCCCCCTCCTTGGGAGTACCCTGCCGCGCTGGGTCAGGGAGTATGGAGCGCTAATCGGTACCCTCTGCATCTGCAGGCAGGAGTATCCTGATGCCCTTTGAGAATGGAATGGAACTGGAGCCTCTAGACCTTGTGTGGGCAAAATGTCGAGGTTACCCCTCATACCCCGCTCTGGTGAGCTTACACTGTTCTGTTCATACAGTGCAGTTCATATACGCAACTACGTACACATACTGATTTCATATTTTCCATGAAACCTCATGCTTCTATTCGTGAAGTAAGTTTGAAAATATAGTCAAGACATAAGTCATTAAAAATAATGATTTACTGCTTCAGGCTTTGCTTTCATTAAAGAATCCTCTATCTGCAACAGTCACAGCCTTGCAGACCTTCAGCATTCTAGCTGTCAGTTTGTTTAGGTAACTTGCAGAAATCTCACTCCATGCATCCTGAAGCACCTCTGTGATCCTTTGGTTTGTCTTTCCATTCATACTCCATACTCCTGTGTTCTTTTCTGCATTTTAATCCTTCCGTCAGATATGGCTTTTTCTTTGAAATTCAAACTGGAAGGCAGCCTCCCAGAGGGGGTCTCTCTGCTGCTGAAGGCGAAATTGGTGTTTATTAAAGTTGTCATCTGAAGACCTAAGCAGCATCATTTCTCAAAACTGGAGACTGATTTCTAGGCTATATTTCTGATGTTTGTTTTTTTCAATTGAGATAAAGTGATTTCCATGCTTCTATATAACGTATACATCTTATTTGCATCATGACCTCAGTAATACACTTTATAGGTTCTGTATATCCATCCCACTCCGATGCTGTGAATGTGTAAAGCTTAATCTGTGGTGGGTCAGTGAACAGGAACATGTGACATGAAAACTGTGTTTGAGGACATTATTAGAGAGAGGTTTTACCAAACTGGGGAGGAACAAAAATGTAGACCGGTGAATTGGTTTCAGCACAAAGGAAACATAGAAGAAAACTCAACGTGCTCTTGGTTGTACTGCAGCAGGGAACAGGCTCTGTGTTGGGATTGGGGAAAATCATACACTGTTTACATGCACACTAAGAAAATTTAATTATTGTATTAGTTAGACTAAACCCGGGCTCCACAGTCCCGTTACCATCACCCCCCCCGGCTTTGACCCAGAAGTAACAGAAAAATCCGGTACTCAGGGGGAGCTTAGAGCATAGCAGCTGTAAGGCTGTCGAATTCCCTGCTCAACAAAAGGGCACTTTTCCACCGCACCAGATACCGTACTTTTGGTACTTCAAGAAGGTAAGAAAAGTACAGTACTTCAAGGTGATGGTTTACTGGATACCGGCACTGAATGACATCACAACACGAGGCGGGGTATTTTGTACTGAATTCAAAAAATAGCTGTAGTAGGACTGGATGATGTGCGATATTAATACCAACCTCGCAAGCTATGCACATGCAATTCTTACATCGTTAGTCAGCTAGATTAAGATCAGGCTTTTTTTTTAAACCTTCAGTTTAATGTGAATGTTATACTGCAGGGAGTTTGTCTCACTAAAACATTTTTACTCTCATAGGAAAAAACACCTAGCAAGTTTCGCAATTTTAATTATTATTCATTATCTGCCCCTTTTGCATAAGTGCTGCATGTGTTCTCAGCGACAATCATATCATAATCATTTACATCCTTACTGTTTAAATCCTAGACGGATTAGTCAGAACTTTTTTTTTTTGTTTCATAAATACCCTAATATTTATTACAACAAAATCACATTGAAGTAATTGAAAAAATTCCAATTTGGTGCTGTCCATAGTATATTATACAAAATACTTTTTGTTATGCTAATCTGACCTTCTATCTGTTCTTCCGACCAGATCGCAATTAAAGCTTGTTACATCATTTGTCCACGCATCCATTATTAATTTTATATTTTTTTTATGTCTGTGATGTAATAGGTCGAACGGAAAAAGCCTAATACTAATGTGCTGAGAGGAGCCGTATCACCACCTGTTGTAACGGAGTCGGACATACTTCGGTCAATAAATTGATTCCCCTCCCATGCACGTATACTGGAACAAGGACAGCAGAGTACAACCACAGCTCGACTTAGCTGTGCATGTAAACGTACCGATAGATTAAATGAATGGGTCACCTGACTCCGTTTTCTTCCTTGCCATTCCTGTTTTCCCCCATCAGATCATCGACCCAGACATGCCCCAGGAAGGTTTGCTACACAACGGCGTGCCAATTCCCGTGCCACCCCTGGATGTCCTGAAGCTGGGTGAACAGAGGCAGGAGGAAGCAGGAGAGAAACTCTTCCTCGTTCTCTTCTTTGACAACAAGAGGACCTGGTAAGAAAAGGCTAGGAGAAGATCTTTCTCAGTCAGTCTGCAACTTCAGACTGTGAGTTTTGTGTTTGTCAGCATGACTCTGTCAAATACCATGAGGGCTGTGTAAGCAGGATCAGAATGGGGTTAAATCCCAGTGTCCTCAGTCCAAATCAGTCAGTGAAATCCTCACTTTCTGTAAATGGGTGAGTAAGTTGTATAAAGTATTCAGAAAGGTATTTGCTGAACCGTTGAATAGCCATTTTCCATTTTACTGAAGCAGTAAGTACTCCGGTACAGCAGCGCTTTCTTGGGCCAAGGCCGAGCTTTTACACTGCTACCTGAATGCTTGTTAAAATTCAGAGGGCACTGTAATGCAGCATTGCTTGCTGCCTTGACAAAACGTCCACAAGTGGGGGGTTAGGAATGGTTATCTGTTTAAATTGTCTAAATAGTTTTTGCATGAATTGTCACGATGTGGCAAGATGCATAAGCTTAACGTGCTTACAGGCGAGAGCAAGCTTGGGGGTTATACCCCAGGGTTGGCCAGAACCCTGCACCCCTTGCAGCAATTGGTGGTTAAGAGCTGGTCCTGGGATTTGAACCATTAACCTTCCAATCACGGGCGTGCGCAGACACGCACCCACCCACAGCTAGCTGGGCCAATTAGTGGTCACCAGCTGTGTCCTGTTCGGCCCTCGCTGTGGCCAACTGTGAAGAATCCATGATCAGCCTATGTGGTGCTTCTAGCATGTGCATAGTGGATTCCCAGTAAAAAAAAAAAAAAAATCACATTACAGCATATTTAGAAATGTGGATGTATGAAACTCAAAAATATATTCAAAATATAATTTCACACTATTCAGTTATGGATTTGAACCATCATCCTCTTAGGTCCATTTTTGGTTCAGGATTGCCTCACACCCCAATTTAATATTCAGTGCTCCTCTTTGTTAATAATACACCCTGTCCTCGACTTTCAACCTATGGGACTTGCAACGACTCACACATGGGACTGATGTAATTATTTATTCTTTAAAGAGAACGTATGTAAAAATAAATTTCAGGCAGCCATGTGGCTGGTAGCCTTACGTTACCTAGTGTGTGCTGTACAGTGGTTGCAGCTGGAAAGTACTGTACTGAATGGATTCCCAGCTATCCCAGTCCTACATACATCTCCCAGTCTCATCACTCCTAAAAGTAGGGATGGGGAAAAAATATCAGTTCTGTGTTTAATCGCAATACTAGTTTTGATAATTCAGTATTGAGAGAAATCTTATTTTATGCCTTTTCCCTGTGACTTTGAATTTTCAAAAAAAACAAATGCATAAATAACATGCCCCTTGTTGAATGTTCAGGTTCACGCATCACTAACAGTGCTTAGACCAATCGGAGATAAGAAGTCAGTGTATTGCCAGAGTTGGGTAATTCAGGTCCAGAAAGTAAAAGTCCGGACCGGGATTTTATTTCAACAAACCAGTTGAGTTCTCTGTGACTGTGACTCTTTATGCTCAACTGGTTGATTTCCAGGTTTTGCAGACTCCTCCAATAATGCCATTTACAGTAGTAGCCTAGCCCGTCTTTGTCATCATATTGACTTTAAATCGTTTTGCTTAATTTACTTTCTATGATTCTTCTATGTCAAAATAATTACTGCTAAAGCAAATGCTAACCCTGTTTCTTAACTGCATCATCTTGTCTAACACGGTACATGTAACCATTAATAATTTCCCTGAACATATTGTGCGTTTTTAGTACTATTGAACAAAATTTTCTTTTTTTTTTTTTTTTGATATTTAGAAGAAAAGGTTCTATATAGCCAAATAGAACTTATCAACAGAGTCTACCAAATAAGTTGGTGGTGGTGGTGTCGTTCGTTGTGCCAACAAATAGAAATACTGACAGATCACTTGCTCAATATCATCTCTATCAAATACAGAATATTTCAATGACGTGGAAGACGAATGTCAGCAGTTCTGGTTCGCTTTTCTCCTCTTTGCTCGTTTTGTTTAAAATCTCACGGACGCACCACAGTTCCGAGTGAATCAAATAGTAAGGACGAGAATTATTATGACTTTCTCAGAGAGCGCGTGCAGAGCTCATGCAAAAGCAGTAAACTTTAATCAATTTGACTGACCGAGAATGTTTTAACATAGTGTATTGATGGTTTGAACCCAGGAGACTATTGTGGTCTTTACGATATCAGAATTGAATGTGCAGAGAGTGTCGGTATTGGCATCGCACATCATAACGGTCCGTCAGCGTGGTGCAGTGGGTAGCGCCGTCACTGCACACCTCCGCTTTGTGCATGTGGAGTTTGTGTGTTTACCGTGTGTGTGTGTGTGTGTGTGTGTGTGTGTGTGTGTGTGTGCGTGCGCGCGCGGGCGGGCTTTTTGATGGACTTCGGTTTCCTTCCACTGTCAGAAACATGCAACTTTAAATGAGAGTGATCATATGTGTAATCCTGCAATGGTTGGTTGGTTCCTGCCTCACACCAGATGCAATGTATATAATATAATTTAATATAATCCCAGTGGGGACTAAGCGTTTACGATGATGGACGGATGGATAATATAATATACATTAACGATTTCTTGATGAATCATCAGATTAATCAGTAGATTACTTGATTATTGAAATAATCAATAGTGACAGCCCTCAAAAAGAATAATTAAGAAAACCACAAAACAGTTTTGGAAATTAAAACTGTTATTTTGCATTTTCTCAATGACAGTCAAATGTGTGTATTTTCACTCGGCAATCCGCTGGCAGCTTACCTTTCTAGCTTTCCCAGCAGCCGCTGTGTTGCTCTTCGCCGTTGTTGTAGCTTCTACAAATTTGACCAAAATAATTCTTTGTTCCTCTGCACTGGAGTATATAACCCTGCTGTGGACCATGCCTGTGTGTTTGCCTGATCCGTTGCATATGGCAGACTTTTATGTGCATGCTTTTGGGAAGTAATCTTGGTTTCTGGCAATATAATTTATCTCGGATTTTGTGTGTTTGGTTTTGTTGAACTGAAAGTTATGTTTTAAATACACTACGGCAGTGGTTGTCAACCTTTTTGCACCGCGACCCAATTTTTACTATGCCAGCTCAGTCACAACTCTATATCAAGTATAAGTTTAAATTAAGGCTATGATCAAGTGCGACAGATTACACCAATCAATGCCTATCACACAAATCTGATTGGATGTGCAAGTGAATTTTAAATTCAGTATCTGTGGTTTGACTCCTTGGATTGGTTGACTGTTCATTAGTTTGTGCTGAACAGTTGCAGACCCAAGACCTGTATATATAGGTTAATTCTAGGACTGGTGCTGGGAAATCTGATTGTGGATCAGCATAGGAGCTTGCTGGTTTTAAAATGCTTACATTTTCAACTCTGCCTCATAGCCCATGGGCTGAGAATCACTGCACTATAGTACATACTTTTGTTGGTTAAACGATTTAAAAAAAAAATAAAAATTAATCTTTCTTAATGTTTGACACTAATCTACATAATTGTCAAAGATTGTTCTAAGAAGTTCTGGCAAAATTAATTTGAATTGAAAATTTTAAATTGAATCAAAATTGAACCGAATTGGGCTCTATTGAATGGAAATTGGCTCAATTTGTGCGTTCCGGGCTGATTCCTAACCCTACGTAAAAGTCAGGTGTGACATAACACCCATTTCGATTTATGACCTGTCTGTCAGCGATACGCAGTTGAGTAGTGAGGTTCCCAGCTCTTGAAAGAGCAAAGCGTGTCCAACAGATGGTCTCACCACCATTTTAGATGGTATGAGGTTTTTTTTTGGTTTACTCTAAACATGCTCTCTGGCTCTGCAGCCAGATATTTCCACTTTTAACCCATCCATCTGTTCTGTTCTCCAAGTCATATTTTAAACAAAGGTGACTTTGGCAAACTTTTATGCTCTTTCGGAGTATAAAAGCTTCTCTCTTCACAATATCCCGAGAAGGTCAAATTTGTGCAGTCTTTTTGATTGTTGAATCATGTACATTGATATTGATTGTGGAAAGAGATGCCCTGTAGTTCCATCTTTTGGTCAGTATGAGAGCTGAAAGTGGTGGGCTGCCCTTCTTATAGGAGACTGCAGATGATTTGAAATTGTTTGCATTTTTAAATATTCGAACAGTTGTTCAGATCATTTGAAATGGTTTTGTCATTTTTTTTTGTAGCATATTTTTTTCTTTGATCCTTTGATAGCTATCACTTTGTCTGAATATATGTAAAATGATAAACCGTCTTGGAGGATTATTTTGATTGACTTTGTGTGCCCGTGTGTATGTCTGCTTGCAAGCAGGAAAATGCCGAAACAGAAAATGGTGTTTTTGCTGGAGGATGATGAAAGCAAAGTTAGACGGGTTCCATGTGCCGCCTTGGAGTCTTTGTGTCCGAGTTGTTCATTGCAGGCTGCTCTCACCTCACAGGCAGTGGCTCCCGCGAGACAAGCTCCTGTCCTTGGGTGTGGACGACACCGCAGACAAGCTGCGCATGATGGAGGGCCGGAAAACCAGCATCCGCAAATCCGTGCAGGTGGCCTATGACCGGGCCATGGTCCACCTGAGCCGTGTGCAGGGTGACCATCCCTTTGTCACCTCCAACTACCTGTAGAGAGAATTGGGTGAGAATGAGGATGACAGTTAATCATTTCCCTCACTTTCCACACTGCTGTTGTTCAGGAGGCTGGAGCAGGCGTAAGTTATGTCTTGACGTCGGGGCCTAGGATCCTGATGGCTTTTGGTATCTCTAATTTGGGGGCTGACAGCAGTTAGATCGTCACCCAAGTGACTGCTCCAGTCTAGTGCAAGCTGTGGTGAAACAAAGGCCAGCAAATTTAGTTGAGTTTGGAGTTTGTGTTACACTGTTCAAAGAGGAGGTGACTATCTCATCCATTTATACTGTACCCCTCATGTGGGAGCCGTTCACCCTGATCCCACAGTGCCCTGGAGATTAGATTAAATCCCGAGGCCGTGCACTGTCTGATTATCCCGTCCCCCTGAACATACTCCTAGTGCTCTTTGCGAGGCTGAAGGCAAACTGTATTCATTACAGTGTGGTTCAGAGGAACTTAATTTTATTATTATTTTTTCCTTTTGTCAAAGACTACTGTAGTGAAAGGAATTACTTTGGTAAGGGAAAAAAAAAAAATCACTTTTCATATTTGTATAAAAGTATGAATTGATCACTGCCATTTTCTTACAATAGCTTTTTACTTTTTAATATTTTACAAAACCACTTGTACATTGGAAAGACACATTCATGTATATATATGTTTATATCATTCAGTACCTTTTAATTTAACGTTTTGTTAAAGGTGAACTAAGTCATCTGCAAGAAGGAAGAAATATGAAGAGACCTTTGTATATACTTGTAAAATAGTCCTTTAAGTATGGACTGGCTTCATTGTGTATTCAGCTTATATGTGATGACAGTGTTTTCTCACACATGTATAATAAAACATTTGGTTTGATAATTTATTTATGGAAAGTTCAAAACAAATGAAATTATATATTAGTTGACATTTGAAAGTAAATGTTATTTAATATAAGCTATTGAAAAGGATTTAAGAATGAGGATCCACAGTGGACTTTGTGGCTCTGTTGTTGTGAGATTTATAAAATTCTGCTGTTGAGAGTTGACTTGTCATTTTTACTGGATGTAACTGCAGATATCTAGTCCACTGTCAAGCACAGAACCTTGTATTTATTGTAGAAAGAGTTTACTAGAATTATAGGCCATGTTTATATACGATGGTGCTGATGAGAAATTTTAAGCTTGTACAAAATGCAGATTTTACCTACTTGCCTATAACTGGTCTGAATCAATATTTTCTCATGGTGGGAAATAAATGTTCTAATCAAAAAAAAAATCACTTTGTGGTGCCTGCTTCTGAGAAGACTTTGTTCTACTGTAAGAAATGGTGCAACACAGAATTCTCAGTCTCAGCCTTGTCATTTAAGGTACCAAAATTAGTTCCCTGGGCATGATTGGCCTACTGAGATGTGAATCTGGGTTTTTCTAATGTTGGACTGAAACCTTGAACCTGAAATGCAACCTGTAAAACTATGTACTTTTCCAGCTTAACAGAATTAAGAGATGTGGCCTTGATTTCTATTAGTAACTAGTTTATTCAGTGTAGTTAGAGTTATTAGATAGCACTAATGGTAAATTAATCAATTTGCTACCTAGAAACTTCTGAAAATGGCAGTCGGTGAGGATTTCTGTCTTGGCCATTTTAGTTAAAGGAAGTTTTATGAAAACATGGAAAGTTTTTTACTAATAGTGAAATCCCTGAAACTGGCAGTTCCGATAAACTGACTGCTGGGAGAACTGGCTATGGATCAGTAATTTATGACTGCATGTTTGCTGAATTTTAAGTGGTTTACTGAAGCAAAGACCTAAAATATAACTGCTTGGCCATAATTTATAAATAGGCAATAATAATGAGATTCATTAATTTCATGAAAATGGGTTATTTATGAAGGATGTGACTCTCAGTACCTTCCTCATGAATCATCAGTATGTATGCATGCTTGTTTGTAGCAAGTTATATCTGAAATAAATTATTCAGGGCATTTTTTAGTGTATTACAGCTGTGGTTAAAAGTTTACATAAACTTATACAACGGACATGTATGTCATGGTAGTATTAGGTATTCAGTGATTTGAAAATTCTCTGGGTTCCTGATTGGATTAAATGCAGGAAGAGGGAATGAGGAACTGAGTAGGGCAGGAATAGACAGCTTGTAGTCTTGAGTGTAGTTCCATCACTGCCCATTTGGGACATTCCGGACAATCGGGGCAGTAAGAGAATGACCAGTATGCCAGACACTGCAGGTCAGCAGCCCAATTATAGAAACGAAAATCTGGGAGAGCCAGTGCAACAGTAGCTTTGCTTTTCTGAACATGGGCTTTAAGACAAAGGGTGCTGCCGTATATAAGAGGAGACTGCTGAATCCAATTGGTCGAAAATGGATCTGGGGATAAAGATTACTAATGCCTGAAATAGGTAGAAAACTGTAGGAAGGGTAGTCATTTTAACTGAGTTGTTATACCCCATAAAAGACATGGATGAGGGTGGCCATAGGGCTGCAACTAACGATTATTTTGATAATCGATTAATCTGTCGATTACTTTTTCGATTAATCGGGTGTGTGTGGGGGGGGGGGGGGGGGC
>JAODLC010000042.1:3618647-3643574 GCA_026781145.1 Hippopotamyrus pictus | reverse complement strand
GAAGAAATGAAGCAGTGGTGTAGTGGTACTGGTAACAAGAAATTTAAGGTGGGTAAACTATATGCACAGCAGTAAAAACGGTGGGTAACTATTTCTATCATTAACATTAGTGATCTTAAAAAGGTGAGTAAAAGCTGTTTTGTAAATTTAAAAGGTGCGTAAATGGCCTTTATGTGCATTTACCCTCCACTACACCACTGAATTAAGGATTTGCCTTAAGTAATCTGAATAATTGCATAAAATAATCCAAAAACGCCACAACGTCACATAATACATCAGTGTCTCTCCTACCTAATTTCAGCTAATTATAGTCAAATTCTGGCAGAATTAAAGGCAGACTATGCTGTGTCAGTGTGTCCGCCTCCGCCATTTTTAAAACGTTTTTTTCAATCCTCCCAGAATTCATCACGTAAGATACTCAAGGCACGCCATTGGATCTCGTTACCGTTTTATTTTTTGGCGGTCAGCATCCAGCTTAACGGTACTTTACTGCCACCGCGGCATTGGTTAACTTACTGCTCCCAAATTAGGAGGTCGCCACTGTACTTATGTGTATAATAACGTAGACCCAACTAATCGATTATTAAATTAGTTGGCAACTATTTTAATCGATTAAATCGATTAGTTGTTGCAGCCCTAGGTGGCCACGTTTCAATGTTTGTTTAATCCGGTTAAACAAAGTGATAAAGTTCTCTTTAAATACAACCTTATGTTTCCTCATAATTGAAATGCCCAGATAGGAACATTTATTTTTTTCTATTTTTAAAGGCTGACAAAGTCTAAGGTTTGCACTTCATTATTAATATGGAAGAGCTCGCTTTTGTGGAGATTTATTTTACTACCTGAAAACTAACCAAACTGACTGAGCAATGGCAGAGCAGAGGGGAAGGAGATGTAAGGGTCTGAGACCAAGAGCAACAGACCGCCAGCACACAATCAGACTTAGTGCTTGGTGTTGTCCATCCAAACACCAGATATTCCCTTACAGCTACAAAATACTAGAGTGAGGGGTTCAATGGCCAAATCAGAGCATGGGGGAGTGGTGACCTAATGGTTATGGATATGTGCTTGTAATTGAACAATTGCTGGTTCGAATCCCCGACCAGCAAGGTACCACTGAGGTACCCTGAGGGAGGTACTGCCCCCTGGGTGCTGATTTAGCTGCCCCCTGCTATGTCACATGTGGGTTGAATGCAGAGGACACATTTCGTTGTAGTACACTGTGTGCTGTGGTGTGTCAACAATGATCACTGATCACCAAATTGTAAATTCAATTTCTAAATTCTCAGTGGGCAACACTGGCAGGTTCCATCATGTATGTTAAACAATCTTGGCTGTTGGAAGTTAGTATGGTTTGAAACAGAGGCATACATGTACTGTAGCTGAATCTACAAAATGAAATTGGGACCAGAACCAAATCTGTCAAGAATAGCAAAAATAGTTCAGTTCAGTTGAAGGCTTTCTCTAGAGAACACACTCAAGGTCTTTCTCAGAGACTGAATAGATAATGTGTAATGACTAGATAGATGAATGGATGGATGATACTTTATTGATCCTGAAGGAAATTTATCCAGTAGTTCAGATACAGACAACAGCACACATTATAACACACACAATAATAGAATAAAACAGAGGATGCAGAGAGTGCGTCTGTGGATGCTGTGGAATGGTCAATACCTTGGAAAACTGTATAGGTCAAAGTGATTATAAGTACAAGAATAGTAGTAACAGTACTATACATTATATACATAATAAAAATGTGAATTTAAAAAATATCAAAAATAGATGTTGGATGTTAAAGTCGGAATGTCTGCTTTTAATGAAGCCAGTTTGGTCTTTTGATAAACAGCCCCAATTCCAAAAAAGCTGGGACATTGTGTTATTTACAATATGTAAATAACAACAGAATGCAATGATATAGAGATCTCATAAGCTCATATTTTATTCACAACAGAACATATAAAACATATCAAATGTTTACAGTGAGACATTTTGCTATTTTATGAAAAATATTGGCTCATTTTGAATTTCGCAACAGAAACACGTCTCAAAAAAGTTGGGAGAGGGGCTGGAAACAAAAAACCCAACAGCTGGAGGAACAATTTGCAAATACTGTAATTAGGTCAATTGGCAAAAGGTCAGTAATATGGTCAGTATAAGAGATTGAAAATATCATCATCTACAGTACATAATATAGTCAAAAGATTCAGAGAATCTGGAGAAATCTCTGTAAGGGACAAGGCCAAAAAGCCAAACTGGATGCCCGTGATCTTCGGGCCCACTGCCTCACAAACAGGCATGATTCTGCAATGGAAATCTCTAAATGGGCTCCGGAATATTTCCAGAAAACACTGTCAGTGAACACAGTTTGCTGTGACATCCAAAGATGCGAGTTAAAACGGTATCATTCAAAGAAGAAGCTGTATTTAAACATGATTCCAGAATCACCGTCATCTTCTCTGGGCCAAAGCTTATTTAAAATGGACTGTGGCTAAGTGGAAAACTGTTCTATGGTCAGACTAATCTAAATCTGAAATTCTTTTTGGAAACAAGGGATGCCATATCATCCAGACAAAAGAGGACAAGGACCACCTAGCGTGTTATCTGCGTTCAGTTTAAAAGCCGGCATCTCTAAATGGTATGGGGGTGCATTAGTACATATGGCATGGGCAGCTTGCATATCTGGAAAGGCACCATCAATGCTGAAAGGTATATCCAGGTTCTACAGCAACATATGCTGCCATCCAGACGACATCTCTTTCAGGGAAGACCTTGCATTTTCCAACATGACAATGTCAAACCACACGCTGCATCAATTACAACATAATGGCTTCGTAGAAGAAGGGTCCAGGTACTGAACTGGCCTGCCAGTAATCCTGATCTTTCACCCATTCAGAACATTTGGCGTGTCATAAAACGAAAATTACGACACAGAAGACCTAGGACAGTTGAGCAACTAGAATCCTGTATCAGACAAGAATGGGACAACATTCCTCTCCCGAAACTCGAGCAACTGATCTCCTCAGTCCCCAGACATTTACAGACTGTTGTTAAAAGAAGAGGGGATGTCACACAGTGTTAAACATGGCCTCGTCCCAACTTTTTTGAGACGTGTTGCTGCCATGACATTCAAAAATACCCTATTTTTTCCTTATAATGATACATTTTCTCAGTTTAAACATTTGGTATGTTTTCTATGTTTTATTATGAATAAAATATGGGTTTATGAGATTTTCATATCATTGTATTCTGGTTTTATTTACAATTTGCACAACATTCCAGCTTTTTTTGAATTGGGGTTGTATGGAGTCAAACGTATCAGAATTTGAACGCTAAATTCAAGAAAGAAATTTCGATCAATGGTTCTATGTTCAAACAGCAGTATGTAATTAATACATTAACTAAGAGTGTAGTACTGCATTATTTGTGCCCCCTCAAGTAAAGACAAAACAATACAGGCAGTAGTTTTAAGAGGCAGAAGGGAGTACAGCAGAAGTACAGTTATTTGTTGCGTTTACGGAAGGTGACTCCCCTTCCAAACAGTAATCTTTCTCTTCCTCTCCACCAGCTAAACGGGACATCGCTACTCCTCACTAAGGTATAGCAAATACAATTTTCATTTTATTATACATTATTTACATATTTTATTTATTGATTTCATGTTTTAATCTAAGACTAGCACTGCTGCTTCACAGCAAGAAGATCCTGGGTTTGATCTCTGGGTCGGGCGTAAGTCCTTTCTGTGTTTGCGTGGGTTTCTGTTGGGGGTTCCGGTTTCCTCCCACAGTCCAATTCGGACTTCAAACAATTCAGACTTAGAACGGCCTCCTGAAACCTGTAATTACAGGGATGACATTCTTTCTTTACTTTATGAGTTAGGACCTTAGCTAGGATTTTAGTGTCCACGTTTAAGAGTGAGATAGGACCGGAAGAGTCAGTTGGGTCTTTTCCTTTTCTAACAATAAGTGTGATAGAAGCCTCCTTGAATGATCAAGGAAGAGACACTTGTCTGTAGGATTCAGAAAGGACCAAGCACAACTGTGGGGAGAGTAACAGAGAGAATTTCTTTTAAAAATCTGCCGGGAAACCCTCAGGACCTGAACACTTGCCTGACTGCATTGTGGAAGCTCTCGGGATATAGGCTGTGGAAGGAAAATCACTTCTGGCAAGGAGACGGTTGAATCAAGTATCAACAAGTCAGACCTCTAGCAGTGGACTCGAGGAAGGCTTCCATGCAAGTGGGGACAGCAAATGCAACTTCAAAGGTACATGAGCCTTTGGTCAGCTGTTTACTCACACCTCATTTCCTGGGGGGCCAAGTGAGGATGAAAGAAACTGCATGCCATTTGGACCCTGGGGGCTAGGTGGGCCACTCACATATCAAAGGGAAGGAGTACGTGGTCAGTGGGAGGTGAGAGACAGTTCTCCTGGTTGGGATCTTCTCAGAAACATACATCCTGTTCTGCTTTCCCACCCTTTGGTGCTATTCTAAATTAGTTTAGAGGACACAGCAATCGTTGCGGAATGACTATGTTTCTTAGTCCCTCAGCTTCTTCTTTAAATGGTTCAGCTTCAGTAATATGGAGGCTAAGTGCCTGTATTCAGCTTGCAGCCATTCCAGGAAGCAGGAGACAGGGAGCAGTTTACTGCATAGTTAAAGACTCTGGTTTTAATTCTTTCTTCTTGCCTTCTGCATTGAGGGAAGAGATTACCAGCACTTCACTTGCTGGCATCTATGCCCGCAGTGTCTTCACTTACTCCCTAGGAGTAAAATATTCAGTGGTTTCACTCAGAGGCCTGTGGAGTTCCTTTGCAGTGGGTGGTGTGAATACATTTGTCCCAGCCTGCACACTTACACAACGGACTGGGTTGTCAGCAGGACCTGGAATGGACTTTATCATCGCACAGTCGCCCGGTTCTAAGGGATAGTTGGGAGAGTCACCTAAATGTATTGTCTAGGTATCATTCACCTGTGAATGTACAGTCCAAATGCAAGCAGTGACTCTTTTGGCAGAAAAGTATCAGGTTATCATCCACCAGATGCATATCAAGTTGTTTTTCTGGGGGGCTGAATGGCAGGTACATCCGCTTTCCAGGTGAAGAAGGTTTCAGTCGAACCTGGCCACATGTTAATCATAAGACAATGTGCAACCTTGTCTAGCATGTTTTTTTTTGTCTAATCAGTCCAGATTCCATGTCCCTAGAGCTAGCTTCTGTAGCTAAGGGTCTGACCGCCAAGGTCCCCGCGTTCGGCCACTGCCCAACTCACAGTGCACCCTACCCCAATGGCCCCTCCTACAGGTGGTGAGCCCATTGGAGGGGGGACCTACGTGGCTTCTTCAGGCTGTACCCGACCGGGCCCCATGAGTACAGGCCTGGCCACCAGGCGCTCGCCTTCAAGCCCCACCCCCAGGCCTGGCTCGGGGGGGGGCCCGGTGACCCGCGTCTGGGCAAGGGCTCCATTTTTATACATCATAAGGGGTCTAGTGAGTCGCACTTCGCCTGGATCCTCACCCAGGACCTGTTTGCCTTGGGTGACCCTACCAGGGGCATAAGTTGCCCCGGGCAACTTAGCTCCTGGGATCATTGGAACACACAAACCCCTCCACCACGATAAGGTGTCGGCTCAAGGAGAGGACAAGTTACTGGCACTGTCAATAATCGACCAAAGTCTGAACAGCATCCACCTCACTGTGACCTAGTTTTCCCGATCAGCTTGAGTCTGTTTGCTTCTGCCCCTTCACCCTTCTGCCCCAGCACACAACAGCATAGAAAATGCCACTGGCTACCTCAGACTCATAGAACATTTATAACATGGTGTTTCAGAATCTAAAGGAGCTGAGCTTCCTCAGGAAATACACTCTGCTCTGACCCTTCCGGTAGTGTGCAGTACAGTTCTTAAACCAGTCCAGTTTGCTATCTAGGTGGACACCCAAACACTTCTAATCCTGGGCAATTTCCACCTCTTTTCCCTGAATGGACACGGGGGCAACAAGATATCGTGACTTTCTCTGATCCTCTACCAGTTCCTTCATTATACCAATTTTATAGATGATTCTGGGGGCACCAGTTGTCCAAGTTGTCCACCTCCTGACTCCATCCTTCTTACAACTAACTACTGCATCAGATTGATCCAAAATACTGTGCAGACATTGTTAATGTTGTAAATGAGTATCACAGCTGGAAGCAGCTGTTTTCTAATGGAATATCTACATAAGTGTACAGAGGTCCATTATCAGCAACAATTAGTCCTGTGTTCCAGGGGAATGTTATGTTTGCAAATGCAAGTTAATCAATTTAAAAAGTTAATTGATCATTAGAAAACCCTTTTGCAATTATGTTAGCACAGATGAAAATTGTTGTGCTGGTAGCAAGAAGCAATAAAACTGACTTTCTTTGGACTAGTTGAGTATCTGGAGCATCAGCAATTGTGGGTTCGATTACGAGCTCAAAATGGTCAGAAACAAAGAACTTTCTTCTGAAACTCATCAGTCTATTCTTGTTCTGGGAAATGAAGGCTATTCCATGGGAGAAATTGCCAGGAAACTGAAGATCTCGTACAATGCTGTGTACTACTCCCTTCACAGAGAATCTAACCACGACAGAAAGAGGAGAGGGAGGCCCCAGTGTACAACAGAGGGAGAGGATAAATGTATTAGTGTGTAGTTTGTGAAACAGACGCCTCATAGGTCTTCAGCTGGCAGCTTCATTAAATAGTACCCGCAAAAGACCAAAAGTCTCAATGTAAACAGTGAAGATGTCACGGTGGGGGGTTGCGGGAATAAGGAGGACACTATTGCGGATCAGTCCGGTGAGCAGATTTTAATATCTTCTCTGTAATACGGGGGGGGACAAAAGCGTAGATCCAAAAATTGTGATCAAAGTACGGGCAGCGGTCAGGCAATCTGCATTGGTATCCAGGGTAACAGGCTGAGCTCAGAATCTGGGGACAGGTGGGTGGTCAGGCGATCTGTGTCGGTAGTCAGAGGGCTAGGCTGTAACAGGGGTCAGGGAAACGGGTAGGGGAATACCTGGACGGAAATGCTCAAACTCGCAAAGATAGCTGAAGATCTCGCGTCTGGCTGGTGTGTCAGATGCGAATAAGGATCTCTGTATCCAGATGATTACCACCATCAGTTGTTGCATATCTGTAATGCTATTTATCAACATGTTAATACTGGAATTAGTGGTCTTCTGTTTAGAGCAGATCAGTAGAATGAGATCTACCATGAAGGAATATCAATTGAAGAGTGTTACAAAAAGCATTGAAATCATTTTCATATTTATGCTCATATCTACTACAAAGAAAAGTATCAGTAGGCCTAAATGTTTTATCTATGTTACCTGAGTTCCCCACTTCTTAATTTCAATTTGACCAATAAACTACAAAAAAAAAAACAAAAACAACTGGCTCTGTAGCCTAAAGCTGCAGTAATTTAAATTTGCAGGGTAGGTATTAGATAGATAGTCTGGGGTCACATGACAAGAATTCAACCTTTGGGGGATGCTATACTGAAGGTATAACCCTAAAATGGCACATGTCAACTGAAAGGGGACACAATAACCGTTAATAACTCATAAGGTGAAAGTGGATTATTATAAATGTTTAAGCCATCTTCTGTGAATTTAGATCCTTCTAAAGGGATATAACATTTCTATATGCACTTCAGTTTTTCCTCATGCAAAATATGCTACATGTGATTTGACTTATAGAGACTAAATTTGTCACGATCCTTGGAGTCCTCTTTATGCATACATTTCCAACTTACCCTTGATTTCCTACTTCGTATGCTGAAAACTTGTCTTCATTGCACTACATTTTTTCCGTAATTTTGTGAAATATGCTACACTTGCTTTTGCTTTTTGTAGTGCTTTGACTAAGCAAGACACAATTTACATGACAAGATTTTCCAAGTTATTCTTGATGTGGTAATTCAGTGCTAATTTACACGTAATACTCAAAGTTACCAGTAGATTCTCCAAATTACACTAAATTTTGTTTCATTCGGCATATACCGTAGAATGATTGTGCCAAGTCTGGTTCAAAATTAACGCTGTTAGGTTTAGAACTTTCAGCTTGCGATTATACATATATATGGATATTGTTATTTGTTCGTCTGTGCTGCCCCCTGGTGGGTCTCCAAAATTGGCACAAAATCAAGTCATGAGTCATACTTGTATTGGCATTGTATAAAAAACCGAAAATGTGTGGAGAGTCTCATGCAGAAAAGCAGCAATTTGGACACGAGCACTGGATAGCAGACATTATTACAAAGGTTCAGAGGGTAGTTATATATGCATAAGCTGAATGGAAAATATAGAGTAGAATGAATGACAATACAATCTATCAACAATATTCAATTAAACGTATGTGATATTATATAATATAGGGGAGAGTGGGGTAAGATAAGACAGTGGGTAAGTTCACCCACCCCTTGTATCTAAGGAACTGTGTGTATTTTTGGTCATGTGACCATAAATTCAGGAAGCATTCATCATTTATACTGTAGCTTGTTGTGGTGGAGAGAAGCACACATGAGAGGTGGTAAGTAGTTTTTTTTAACAAAAATATGTTTTTTGCTTTTCAAAGTAAATTTACTACATGTCAGGAATAATGATTGTTGTTCCAAAGCACGTTTTTCTAGGTGTTAAAACAAATATTATACGTGTTGTTGATCTGATAATGCATTAAACCATGTGAATCACTTTGCTAAAGATTAGCCTGAACTGCTTTTTTTCCAAAATGGTGGCTAAGGGTTCACTTTGACTCAGTTTGACTCAAATTGACTTAATGAGTCGATTTACCCCACAACAAGTCAACAAAGTGCAGTTATTGTTCTGAAGTAGTACTACACAACTGGCTTGGTTTTTCATATGTTGACCATTGTAGACAAGGTATCATGCCAAGAACCTACATGAGGAAAACCCACTGGGGCTCAACACCTTGTGAAGAGATGGAGAGAGCAGCTGTTGATTTGAAACGTGGAAAATCCATCAGATCAGTGACAAAAGGCAAAAATATTGACAGATCAACACTGAGCAGATACATAAAAAGATTGTACACACAGATACATAAAAAGGGAGGCAAAGAAAGTAACAGCATTAGGATACAGCAGAACAGCAGAAGCAAAGAGGGTCTTCACAGACGAGATAGAGAAGAAGCTTGCGGACCATATTAAGAAGCAGGCTGACCAGTTATTTCCCAAAAATCTGCAGCCCAGAATACAAACAAACCAAAAGTGTGTAAAAACAGGAATCCTGACAGATACACCTGAAAAGCAGGCAATTGAAAGTGTCCATGAAGAGAGGAAAAATAAACAGAGAGGCAAAAGGGAGTGTACCAATTAAAAACAAGGAAAGCTGAAGTGGAAACAAAGACGAAAGTCACAGTGTTCAGCAGCTCTGAAGACAGTGATGTTGCTGTCCCATTTGATGACACTTCTGATGAGAGCTCTAATGAAGAGAGAAGTGAACCAGACATCTCAGATCTCCTACCAGTTCATTTTGCCCTGCAACCTTGACGACTGGAATATTGAGTAACTGTTTTGATTGTTCAATTCAGTTTGGAAATATCTGTGGGTTGTTCTCAGAAGTTCCCATCTGTGAAAATGTTTGTAAACTTAGTTATGCGCAGGTTACTCATGTTTAAACTTAAAAAACTCAGTGGGTCAGTTTACAGCAGCACTTTTTTGACAGATAATTTTTCTTCTGGCAGATTTGTCATATTTACATTCTGATCATTTCATTTGATGGGAGAAAACCTGAAGTAAAGGAACATGTTTTCATTTTTACTTATGTCTCATTTTTTTCCCTGTGACGACTTAAGAAAAAATTGCTCCAATTTACCCCACTCTCCCCTATTAATTATACTATAGTAATATGTACTATATATGTATTAATATACGAGCGTATACTTATAGTGTTGAATGAGGACACAGTATCTAAGTGCTCTTATGGAGAAGAATATTCTTCCCTCTTGCCCAAATCTGTAACTCTCAGGGAACAATTCATCCTCATACGCTGAAGAATCTTGACAATCCCTCAATATACACTCAATTAGTAACATTATTCTCATTTACCAAATACTGGATACATAAATGTAACTTCAATAGTGCAAAACCTGTTTTCTGCATTTTTCTGTGACTTCGGCTGCACTCATAAGAAAGGTGGGGCCATGGTCAGACCAGTTTCCTGAACGTACACCTCTGTTTAAATCTGTGATCTAATCTTTGTTACATTGAATAAACCTTCTCCAAGCCGGTTTGAGTTTACTGATTGGTTTCTGTGACAACCAATCTAACAAGAGTTTCTAAGAACTGAGGAACCTGGCATCTTGTCAAACCCTCAACAATTAAATCCACGTACGATGAATTTCCGCCCCCCCCCCCCCCAGTTTTTGTTGGCGGAAGCACAAAACAGCATTGCACCAACAAGGCACCGGACTCCACCTCATTTTAAGACCTCATGGGTGCTCAGATGAGCTTTAAGCACATTTGCTTTTTAATGCTGTGATCGCTGGATGGAAAAGTAATGACTGTGTTGGGCTCATGCTAGCAGACAGTTGCATTGCGTCTAGCACTGCTTTGTGTCCAGTGCTAATCAAGGCCCATTATATATTTTTTTCAGTTTACGACATTGCTGTCAAATCAGAGGATGAATGTTTAGAAACAAACAAAAATTTGAAATCTAAAACCTATTTGGCAAAAGAAAAATATAGAAGCCTGACACCCACTGAAAGTATACTTAATAACTGGAAAGATCCTCATTTTCAGATATTAGCCTTCAATGAAATAAAATAATAGTGCTTTAATTTATATAATGTATTAATCGGTATCAGGAACCTACAAAAGTATGAGGCTTTCTTGTGGTGGGAGGAAATACTAGACCAGTAATGACATTGCTCACTAGGAAGAGACCAGTGACCACATGTAATAGTCATTTTTAACTGATTATGTTAAAAATACTGTGGGACATCTCCAATGCCCCCCTCCCCCTCCATCCACAATGAATATGAAGCAACTATTATCTGAAGATTACAGTTAAGCAAAAGTTGGGATTAATTACATATACGCAATAATATTCCTACCATTTTGAATTATGCTTTTATATACAGTGTTGCCTGCTCCTGTTCCAGGAAAGTGGTCGTGAGCCAATCTCTACGTGAACCAGGGCAATTTTTCCCATAAGAAAGCACTGAAATTCGATTAATTCGTTCACAAGCCTGCCAAAAAATAATTTTTGTTAATTAATTTTCTGGATTTTATTGGACTGGAGCAGAGAGACATGGAGACTTGCTTGCCGGGGAAATCACGTTCTTTATTAACAGTCCTTAAAGCCCTTGTATTGTTCTTAATGTTAATGGTTGCATTTCCCTGTTGTCGTGCGTGTGTTTGCCCGTGTCTTGTGTGTACCCGGTCTGATCCTCACGTGTATTTAGCATGTGTAAATCTTCCACCATGTATGCACCTTACAGTTTGGCGTCTGACAGCCTTGTGTTTCATATCCACTATAGGAAGAAGGTAAGCCGGGGGAAACAGTGTCATTCTCTGGACAATGTTCTGCGGTGAAACCTTGGGTCCTGGCATTCATGTAGATGTTATTTTGACACATACCATCTACCTAAACATTGTTGCAGACAAAGTACACCCCTTCAAGGTAATGGTATTCCCCAATGGCAGTGACCGCTTTCAGCAGGATAATGTGCCCTGTCACACTGCAAAAATTGTTCAGGAATGGTTTAAGGAACATTAAAAAGAGTTCAAGGTGTTGACTTGGCATCCAAAATTCCCAGATCGCAATCCGATCGGTCATCTGTGGGATGTGCTGGATGAACAAGTCTCATCTATGGAGGCCACACCTCACAAAATACAGGACGTAAAGGATCTGCAGATAACATCTTGGTGCCAGATCCCACAGGACATCTTCAGAGGTCTTTGTAGAGTCCATGCCTCGAAGGGTCAGAGCTGTTTTGGCGGCATGAGGGGGACCTACACAATAGTGATGTCACGTCTGGTGGGTGAGCGAGCGGGTAAGCAGGCGAACTGAGCCGGATGGACGGTGAAACGGGGTTTTTAATAGTAGAACAGGCAGACATCCACGTAGACAGCAACATTACACAATGACGGATCTGGGGAAGACTGACTCTGACAAGGACTAAATACACTAGACAAGGCAAACAGAACAAGGCACAGGTGAGAACCATCAGGTAAGAACATGGGGTAACAAGGTGGGCGTGGCACACAGGAGGATCGCACGGAGCAGGGCTTGACAAGTGGCCAGTCGATTTTAATGTTATGGCTGATCAGGGTACATAACACAGCCCAGCAGACTGACTTTTACATCAAAAGGTGCGAGGAATATCTAAATCTAGAAGGAAGAAGCTCTGGTTACTTTAACATACACACATATACTTACACGCACTACTCCCAAAGAAAGTGCTTTGGGGGTTTTCTTTGTGCTTGAGGTACTTGGAATTAACATGATAAATGATGAAGAGACAGGATAATGAGAAGTGTAGAAAAAATGACAAATCTATATATAGTCAACTAATATCTCTCTCTCTCTCTCTCTCTCTCTATATATATATATATATATATTTTTTTTTTTTTTTTTTTTTTTTTTTCTTCTTCTTCTTCTTCTTCTTCCAGGCCAGTTGGCAAACCACCACAGTAGTGCAGTGCTTAGTGCTGCTGCCTCACAGCAAGAAGGTCCTGCATTCAATCCCCAGCTTGGGCATAGGTCCTCCCTGTATGGAGTTTGCAGGGGTTCCCTCCAGGGGCTCTGGTTTTCTCCCACGGTCCAAAAGTGTGTGCGGTAAGTTAACTGGGAGTTCTAAGTTGGCCCCGCACTTGAGTGTGTTCACCCTCTGGTGTGTTGGTGACTGCCCAGGGCTGGTTCCCACCTGTGCCCCTTGTTTCTAGGATAGGCTCCAGTGACCCCATTTGGGATTAAGCAGTCGCGTTGATGGATAGATATTTCTTCATCTTACTACAATTGTTGATGCACACACATGTTCAACTATTTACATATGGATGCGCATATTTTACATTAAATAGCGTAAAACAGCAGTTAAACACATTTGCAGGCAAACACACGCAAATGGATGCACTTCCCATTCTTTTCATTCATTCATACACCCACATCTATTTCTGGTATCATCTACTTTTCTAACCCTTCTCCCGAGGCGTGGCGAGTACTTCTCTCCCTCCCATTTGTTCTCGCTCCCTCAGGATACAGATACATCTGACATAGTTTCTCTCTCAGCAATGTGCTCATACTCAGTGTGCGCAACCATAGTCAGCAAGAGGGTTCTTTGAAGCCATGGCAAAGAACATGAACCAAGAACCATGCCTCAAGAACCTGGCCTCAATGGGGACCGCTCTGAGGTCGGGGCCACCATTTCCCTGCCTGCCCACAGGCGCCAGATCAGCTTCAGAAGACAAGCCACGGCTTTTACGTCCCCCTGATTGTCCCTTTGACCCCAGCATAATGGAGGTGAGTATGAAAAGCATACGGCAGTGCAAGGGCTTCTCAAAGTAGGAAAGGGGTCATGGGGCCTGGAGCTTATCCTCAACTACAGGAGGAAAGTAATGGAGAAAATTTAAAATTTTTTGTGAAATGGTACTAATTAAATGAATGGTGTGAGTGTGCCCTGTGATGGGTTGGCGCCCCATTCTGGGTTGTTCCCTGCTTTGTGCCCCTAGCCTCTGGGACAGACTCCAGACCCCCTGTGACCCTGAATAGGACAAGCAGTTTCAGAAAATGGATGGATGGATTTTTAAGTCTTTTTAAATCACGACGCCATTACTTTTACTTAAGTATTACTAATTTCAGGAATTGTACTTTGTTACCTTTTAAAATAAAAGAAAATTGGAAAAGGTCAAAGGGTCACATGACAAAGCGTGAATGAGAGAGCATCCATGGGCCATTGCCCTCCAGTAGTGATGTTTGCATTCAGTTGGCAAGCAGGACTAAAGGTGTATCTACAGGGTCAGACTTAAACCCAGCTGGCACTTAGGACCGGTCATCAGAAGACCCGCATAAGATATTCCATGGCCGCATTTAAGCTATTTATTTTCAAGTCAAAAAGGGACAACGCTGGGGTGAGGGGGTGCTGATTATTGGTGTTATCATTTTTTTTTGTCTCTGTGGAAAAAGATCAGTCAGCAAGTTTATTATGATTTAAAAACAGAACAATAGTTCTTCAGAAACTTTATACACTGCATTCCACCTTAGAAACGCGAAGAACTTGTCAGGGGTGGAAATGTAATCCAAATACCATCACTATATGACCAACATTTACATACACTGATACTTTTGCGTACCAGGCAAAGAGTTAAAAAGATAATGGCAATGTGTCTCATTAAAATGTGTCGATGTGTAGCCTAAGTCTACTTTCCTGACAAAAGCGATAATCGCCAGTTAGGTGCCGTGAGATACTGACGCCAGGTTACTAGTCTAATATCGTCGATAACCAATAATATTAGCGCATCACATACGGCAAGGGTGTTTATCAGTACCAAGATGGCAAAGATCGTACCTGTATTCTTGGCAACAGTGGTTTTGCTAACTTGCCTCCCAAGAACAAACTTGGGATGCAACGAATCATGGGATCATCCTAGTTGGTGAGGGTGCAAATCATTCGGTACGTGAGCATTCAAGAACCATCAAATATGCACATTGATAAACATCCCAGGGCTAGCCTGACACTGCGAGAGGCACTGCTATGAGCTCCAGCTGTGACCTACAAACAGCCTGTTTTGTGAATAAACAGAAAATACCCAGTTATCTTCTTGCAACTCGGATTTTCGTATATGCTGCGTCTCACAAACATATACTAGGGGCAATTTAAACATAAATGTATCTAACTATTTGGACTTAGGGGGAAAATGGTGGATGCTATATTAGCCCAGTGACACTTCACACAAACAGAGCAAATCCTCCAACGTTGGATGTGTGGGACAACTGTGCTTAATTATCTGAGCCACCCAATTAATATTATTATTTTATTTTGTTGTTGTTGCCGGTATGGTTTACCTTTATTTGCACATTACACCTGCCGTGCACTATCATAGTGTAATCACATAATCGCTTTCATTATCTAGCTAATGTCATAACTCTAAAAAAAAAAAAAATCATATAAAATTAAATTATGGCACAGCTAAGTGTAATGAGTGTTTTAATAAGAATTTGACGGATAAGCGTAAATGTGCATTTGATTGTGAGGTTCCAAAATACTACACAAATCTGCCAAAGTACGCTTTTATCGGTTTAAAAGCTACCACAAGATGATGCTCGTGTACTTCTACACTACAAATAGTTTTAAATTCTGAGTTATTTCTTCCTTTCGGTGTCATGTACCGCAGTATCATAATACTGAGTAAGGACACAAATTGAATCACAATCTTGGTATTACAGAAGCTATAAATAATGCCATGTTATTTAAACCTTAACATCTTTCAAACAAATCCTTAAATCTTTCGATCAATTGTTAAGTTGTTTTAGCTTTAAAATAATCCAGGAAGTTTATTATATTCATCATTCAATCCGTCTAATTTTATATAGTTGTGTTACATTGTTGTTTATAATATTCATAAGAAATTGAAGGCCTTTTTTTATATGAATAAATAGCTATAGTATTGGGAAAACTGCTGATTTTAGTTGAACTGTGCACTCAGTTCTACAGCCTATTGCTTATAGCTGATTAAATCCCTGTTATAATAAAAAAGAAATAAATTACGCCATTTAACGTTCTACTGCTATTACTATCTGCATCAATTTTGATTTTCTTTTTCGGAACTACACTGCGTAGCATTCCTGTATTTACGGTAAAGTTCAAAAAGCAAACGCCCGCAAAGTAGCTGCTTACAGGGCTCCGTTTCAGTAAACACTGACGTCACGAAGTCCATACCCTCCGACGCTGTACTGCTCACGTTACATTCCTGCTACTGACTGCAGCACAGAAACCAAACTGCGTAACAATGGTAGGTTATTGTTTTTAAGACAGGTAAAATATATCAGATATGGATACATCGTAAATTATTGGTATACTTTCATAAAATATATGCGTTTTCTGAGTAGAATTACTGGAGAGTTACGATTGGCCTTTCAACGATTGTCGTGAGTCGGCTAAGCAGTCACTTCCTAAGCAGGATATTAGCTTCCACACGCCCAGTGACTTCTGGATCAGTATATGGGTTTAATGCATGAACACATTACAACTTTAGAGTGTTACATTTCGTAAAGTTTTCGCTTTTTTGTGTGTCAAATGTGCAAGCGAGTATTGTATTTTAATTATTAACACCTCGACCTTGGATCGAGGCAAATATGTGTGAATGTTATTGGGTGTGTAAACAGACACGGAATCGATTGTTTCTTTTAGCACTTTGCTAGTTATTTGACTTATCTAAAGATCGGCTGTATTTATTGATTTCATCCGTAAGATTTCGCAAAACACTCGATTACGGACCTTTTTATAGCATTTATGTTTGTGTTTTATGTAACTATTTATCAATTATTTTCTCTTTTCTACAGTCTGACTTTTCTGAGGACCAAATTCTTGGTGAGTTTACTAAAACAGTACAATATTGTAGTCGGCAATGTCTTTTCTGTAAAGATTTGCTTATGTCATTACAAGATGTCCTCACTGTCATTTCATCTAATTATTTTGCTGTCCTCCATTTCAAGCTTATTGACTGCTGTGTCAGATTTTTCTTTATAGGATCTCTGAAAACATTACTTTCCTTTTAGTTGTTTATATTCTGTTGTACAATTGCTTGTTTTTTTGCAGATTGAATTTAAATCGGATCAAATACACGGTGAGGGTTTTCTGTACCAGTCGTGTTTTGAATAACATCGAAGCATTTAATGCAGTGGCTTATTATATTCCGATCCGCAGTTTGCCTTGAATCGTGTGTGTGTGTGTGTGACACAAGATACTGCTGCAAAGGTTACTTTGGCTGCTGTTAATATGATTGCATTCGTAATTTTTATGGCCTATTGAGGTGGCCAGACAGCTTGCATGACTATTAAAAATTGAAGGCTGATTGTGATAATGCACGGAAACATGCACTCTTCCTTTTGTTATTCGGATTAATTCCAAAATAGGTTAATCAGGATCAGAATTGTCTTGTACATTATACGGGATACACTTTCGGGTGTACGAGCGGAAGTGTTGAGGAAATCCGGTTATATTGACTTGGTTCATTTCCGTGGCCTATTGGTACTGCGGTTGTTTAAGAATTAACATTCTGGTCTCGAATTATGTGAAACTGAACCGAATGTATGGATAACTACGGTCTGTCCTTTCAAGGGTAATGCTTCCTTTTTTGGCGTTAGCTCGGCGTTGATGAATTTCCTTTTACGTTCGTTTGTTGGAGCGCGGACGGTTGACAGATCAGGGGCGCTCCCTCTTAATGCCTTATATGGGCAAAGGAGCTGGAAGCAGAAAGGCGACCGACATGCACTGCATTCCAGCGAGTAGGACGGGCGCCAAACAGCAGTGCACATACATCGCTTTTCCCACAATTCCACACCAAGCGAATGTAAATAGATCACAGCCGCAGCTGGATTTTTTTTGAGCTGTTTTCCTTTATATTGAGGGAAAAAAAATAAAACATAGGTCAAATATTGAAACATATTAATAAAATGGCATATTTGGTCTATGCTGGGCATCTGTGTTGTACTCTGCTATGTTGTTGAAGTGATCATTGGATTTTTTAAATTGATATCGATGAGAGAAACCTGGCTGTGATGTTGCTAATCCTAGTTGAACGAACATATCTGTAAGTCAAAAGCTGGAAAAGCAAGCACACAGTAAGTCACTAAAAGCAAGTAACTGCTAGGGTGTATCTAGCTTTGGCTGCATTTCAGCCTTCATGAGTCACAATACCTGATGACGCGAAGTTTGTCGTGCAATTGTGTAGCACAATTAAACATTTATGTGGGAATGATATTGTAACACTACGATGTATGCTAGTTCTAGGTGGTGGCAGGGCATTAATTAGCTGGGAATGTGGACGATTGAAATAAAACAATTAGCTTTGTTTCTAATATGAGTAGGAAGGTATTTTAAAAGATGCACATGTGCGTGCAGACTGCTCTGAGTACACACTTACGTGTGATCCCATGCTAGGAACCACTCAGTATAATGTTCCTCTTCTTGTCTCCTCAATAGCTTATTCATTTTACTATTTACTATACCAGCTGCAGTGAAAGCTATTTATTTGGATAGTAAGTGGTCAGAAATAATAGTTTAATGACAGAAGATATGCAAATAAACAGTAAAACAATAAAAAAGAACAGGGATTTTTTTTGTCTGTTCTCTAAAATGTTACTGATATCTTGTTTTATAGCTAGAAGAACACTGCTTCTGTCTCCAAACCCATTCTTGGGTGCACCCCAGCCTGTCCATTTATATTTGTTAAATTTCACCACCAATTCACTTAACTTGATTAGTCACATAAATTGATACAGTATTGATTAACCATGCTTGGTATGCACGGTCATGTCAACAAAGACATGGTTATATTGGATGGCTACTGCAAATGCTGGAGTGGTTTTAGGGGAAGTTTTGAGATGGCTGAGCTATATGTTTTTATTTGCGTTGGTTCGTACTTTGAGACATGCTATGTTTGCTTCCATTCCCCCAGTGATGAGAAGTGCTGCTTGCTCTAATTTTCAAACATCACAACCTTGCCATGATGTTGCTTGTCACCTGCCACCATTCTGCTTCACTTTCTTCCACTTTGCAGGCTGTTGTGTCAGTTATCGTTCATCCTATGCATGTGCTCATCAATTGCCTATATTTTGCCTGTGTTTTTCCTTCAGAGTTCAAGGAGGCGTTCTTATTGTTTGACCGGACAGGCGATGGCAAGATTAGCTACAGCCAGTGTGGGGATGTGATGCGCGCGTTGGGCCAGAACCCGGTCAATGCCGAGGTGCTTAAGGTTCTGGGTAACCCGAAAGCTGAGGGTGAGTGTGATTTATGGTAAAATACTGTAATACTGTGTTCACATGTGAAGCAAGTCGGTAGGGCTTGTTTGGGGGAAAATGCTGTGCATTAAACTACTTTTCCCAACTTCAGAAATGAATCACAAAATGCTGGACTTTGAGCAGTTCCTGCCCATGCTTCAAGCCATTGCTAAAAACAAGGACCAGGGCTCCTTTGAGGACATCGTGGAGGGCTTGCGTGTCTTCGACAAGGAGGGCAACGGCACCGTCATGGGGGCGGAGCTGCGGCACGTCCTGACCACACTGGGTAGACATTTTCACACTCACAGCTACATGTTTTACTGTTTAAAATGGCAAGAAACACCATAATAACTGTTCATTAATGTAGGCATGTTGTTAGCTAATATTCATGTAGATTATGCTAACTGTTTACTGTACTATATATATTTTAGGGGAGAAGATGACAGAGGAGGAGGTAGAAACTCTTTTGGCAGGACATGAAGATGCCAATGGTTGCATCAATTACGAAGGTGAAAAATGGGACCGAATGGGAAATAAATGGTTCAGGCATTATGGCAGTACACTGGATTTTGTACCGCATTCTTTGTAGAGAACTTATGAAAAGAAATGTAATGAAAGACACATTGCAGCGTGAGATTCCTCAGAAAGGTGTGGAGACTCACTTTTTCCACAACTGATTTGAAAGCTTGTATTCACAGGTGAAAATCAGCAAAGAGCATCATTGTATTGATCTGTGGGTATGTGAGGGGATTTTATGAGGCCTTTGTGTTTTAATGAGTAGTAACATACAGCCAGGTACATGGACAACTTGGTGGGTCACATTTTGAGACACTAATACAGATGCCTGCTGTGATTATGTGAGTGCTGTTCTAGGCCTCTATGTACATACTCCTTACAGATCGTGGTATAGCAGAAAAGGTTAGCTTCCTAGGCACTGCTTGTGTGACAGAGTCTGCTGCAATGAGTGTCTCGTGTGTGTGTGTGTGTGTGTGTTTGAGGGTGTGGCACTATGTATAACCTGTCATTCCTCTTCTGCAGCCTTCGTTCGTCACATCATGTCAGGCTGAGTGCCGGTATGGGCGTCCTTCCTGGTCCTACCATTGGCACGTATATCAAAAAGGGGTCCCGCCCAGTTCTCCCCATGCATCGCTGCTTCTAGTGATACAGTCACCCCCAAGACAGACTCTTTCATACTTTAATTATGGTGTTCACACAGAGAGCACAGGGATTGTGTGAGATTTAGTGTTGATTCTGTCCGGACTTAAACACTGGACATGTGAACCACGTAGCGTGCCTCATGTTCTGTAGATTCTGGCCACAATCGGGCTTACCTGGAATCTGCCGTTATAGCCAGGGATACACATTACTGGCACGCCACTATACGTTAATTTTATAAAGTGATAAGCGCAATAATATCTTGTAACATCACAGATGGGTATTTACTTTATGTGCATTTGCTCTGCTTTGCCAAGAAATCACTTTGCATTTTAACCTTTATACTGCAGATGAAGTACGTGTTCGCTGTGTGAAGGTTAAAATGCATGGTCATTTCTTGCGGCGCGCACTCATAAAATAAGCACGCATCCTTGTGTACATGCTGGTGCAGGACTGTGCGGGGCCCTTGTGGCTGAGGGTTTTTTTCTCCCTTTTTTACTCTTCTGTTTCTCTCCAGCAGCCCTTCCTCCTCGCCCCCTTGGCTGTAGCATGCCCTCTGCATGTGTCTGGGCTCCTCCTCCCAAGGGACTCTAGCCTTCAGATTTGTTTGTTTGTTTGTTTTGGCTTTTGAGAGCTGGGGAGGGTCGTGCTAGGTGGACTTTGAGGATGTACTGCCAAAACAGAGCGCTTAATAAATGGATTCTTTCTTCAGCACCCCCCTCAGTGGTATCTATATTTTTCTGACACAAAGATAAATTCATTGTCAGCTTTCAGTATCTGAGACTTGTGTGTTCTAGGCCAATGATGTGTTTTCATAAAAGGTCATATAATATGGTGCCTCCCCCACTCTCATAAAACGGCCCAGTCAGTTCTTCTACTAACCTTTTTGAATTACAGTGTGCAGTGAGTTCCTTTTTTACTGGTGTTATTTTTCTTGTGGAGGCTGATAGCTGCTGGGCTCTTTCTTGTAGTTCTCAAGGCCCTTCTCTGCCCTCCCGCCTCTTGCAGGTTAAAGAAAATAGGGGGGGGGGGTTAGCTAACGCTAACAGAGCCTTGGTCAATACCTTGTGTTGCAGCTGAGTAGGTTATAGAGCTGATCCCTCTATATGCCGTCTCTTCTCTTATCTCTTGCACAATCCCAGTTTCTTCATACTGACAGCCATGTAATCATGAGGGGGGGAATCAGCCCCCAGCTACAGCATCCTGTGCAAGGCTGACTCACCCCCAAAATAATGCTTTTAGAAGGTCATGTGGAAAGCCCACTAGTTTTCCACCAAGAACAGGTATCATTTCTGGGAAGAATTTAACTCCACTGCCCCATGTACCCATCAGGTACTGACATGCTTAAGCTTTGTGCAGTTGGTTGGAAGAGCAAAAACACAAAAACAAGCTACCAGTGAAAACATATGTAAACAGGACGATCTATTAATTCCCTTTGAAGATGTCAATTGGAATGTTGTGTTGATTAAGGCATCTTTGTGCTTTGTATTGTCTGAATATGACATTTTTAGAGAATAGGATTTTTTTGTTTATTGTTGGAATTTTACATCTTTATTTTCTGTGTGCCTTGCTAGCAAAGCTAGGCATTTTGCCAAAAAAAATATGATGAAAGACTGCTTGATAAATAATTTGGAGGGACACATTTCAAAATGTTGAATCATCATAAAGAGATTGAAGAGCAACTATTACTTTAATTTTTAACTTTTTAAATTCTTACAATTTAACTTTTGAAAGAAATTGTAGTATACCGTCATTCTTGGTGGAATAATTCCTTAATTCTGCAATAGAGAATGTTTAACATAGTAATTTGTATTTGAGAAACTTTTACTAGTGTTTTTTATTCCGTTATAAAAATCTGTTTTGTTTCAGCAGTTAACTATTTTTAAGTATATTATACAGAATAAAACTGGCACATTTAACTTTTTCCCGGTGGTGATACTGCCAGTTTTGCTTAGTATAATCATTGTAATAGTAATGCTGCCTAGTCAAAATGACATTTACAAAATCTATTCTTAAAATGATATTAAAATGATGTTAAATAATGACTTTTTTAAGGCATCAATTGATTTAGAATTTAAAATTTGATATGAGTTAGTATGTTGGATGCTGCAGTTGGGGTTTCTGCTCATTGACGATAATGACTTGAGCTAAAAGTTCTCTCTTTTTCTCTTTCTTTATCTATCCTGCAGATCTCGTCCGGATGGTCATGAGTGGTTGAAGACCTCACCAGAATTTTTGTTTATTTTATTATTTACATTTTCATTCCCATTGTGAACTTGCAACATTCCTCTAAAGTTACATCCTTTTTTGTTCCTGTTTAATTTTATTTTCAGAAGTGCCTTTATCTGCCTGAGTAGAATCTGCCTGACATTCTCCGCCCATCCTCTGTAATATCATCACACCACAGACAAACAGGAAGCTGAAGTGCAGCCAGAAGCTGCAGTACATCGGGTGATTTGTTGCATAGGATGCCATAGGGCAGCAAGCACTTAGGCCCATCACCTCCCACTAAGCAGCTGTTACAGCAGACGGCCCTGCGACTCATTGGCTAAGACTCATCTCTTCTTTCTGGTTGGTTGACTTGTTGTCCATTAGGTTAAGTCGTCAAACTTTAATCAGAATTTTTTCCTTCCTGTGCTGAGTTGCTCAAATACAATAAACCTGACCAGTTTGACAACTATCTGTGTATTGTTTTGGGTTGGGGGTGAAATTGGACTGCATGGGCCGACTGACATGTAACTGAAAACACTTTCTTATACTGCTGTGTACCTGTTACTTTTCACATAAGGGATGGAAATTGCTGAATCAGTGTGATTAAACAAGACAAAATTCTGGTTTTATAAGGTATTGCATTTAATTGCATTCATGCCCTTTAAAATAGTCTGACCTTGTTTGTGTGCAAGTTTTAAAATGCTTGCTTAATCACATTTTTATTCAGCTGGAATTTATATTATGGGCAATAATCAGTTGTGACAGGTTGTTGCCTTTTAGGTGTGTATATTAACTAGTCTATATTGTATTAATTAGGAAATACACAGCTCCTTTGAGGGCAGGTTACGTGAAAAACCCCTGTCCACACTGCAACAGTGTGTTTTCTCATAGAATCAATCACTGATTCAGATTTTATTTAAAATAGATTTATTATAATAATAGAATTTTAATTTTTACTTAGCAGGCACGTTTTTCCAAGTGAGCTAAATATCACATTACAGACATCAAGTTGACTTTGCATAAGTGCAGCTCAGCTTCCAATGAATGCCCAGGTACATAAGTAGTACTGGAGCAAAGGCAACAAACAAGAACCTAATAAGACAACTATTCAATGTGAAACTGATGGTAGAATCTGATGACCTGATGTGGTGTAGAAATTCATTTCACCGTCGCTGTACCAACATGAGAAGTATCTGTAAGTGAGGCTTCTCGCGTGTTGGAGGGATCTCCAGGAAGCATTGGTTTGCTGACTGAACAGGGTGAGAAGGGACATAGGTCTTGTGGATCCTCTTGATGCAGATGGGTAACTGTCCATTAATGGGTCTGGTAGCCAGCATCAAGGAATTAAAATTGATGCAAGTTCCTATAGGGAGCCAATGAAGAGTGACAATGAGGGGTGTAGCATGAAAGCATTTGGGCTGATACCCAAAACAGAACTAAACCCAAATACCAGACATGCTGCTGCATTTTGAATCCTCTGTATCAGTTTCAGAGCACAGGCAGGTAAAGCTGGTAGTATAGCATTGCAGTAGCCTAGTCTTGAGAACTAGAAAATGACAAAGAAGCCGTGATCTTCCTGATGTTGTCTGTGACCCTGAATGACCGGGAAAGTGCTGATATGAGCATAGCAAAAGATAGGTGGTCATTTATCATTACACCCAGGCAGGCATGTGGGGGGAGGGGGGCTGCCTGAGCACCTGACCTATTTGCTAAAGTTATTTCAAGTGCCGCCTTTGTAAACTGTAGAGCACCTGCAGCTCAAAAAGTCTCTGTATAGCCCAGTTCCTGGGTCCTGGCTGACGGTCCTGGTGTATTTCATACATTATTTGGCATATGTTTGTCAGTTTTTAACATATTATATAATTTCACTATTAGAAATACAGATACAAGCATGATAAGATTGAAAAACACAGTTGCAGTGGAGGTAAACGCTGTTCACTTGCCTAATTTATGCATATGCAAGTTTACATGGAGTTAGTGTGTGTTTTCTACTGCAAAAGAAAAACACTCGTTTTGTCTTCCGCCTAAATCCATAGACAAATTGTGTATCATTTTGTGAGGGCTGGGCTTCCATTTATCCACCATCAACTCCAGATAGGAGGATTACAAAGCACCAAGAGATTCTGAAAAACACACAGAATGGGCAGCTGCATGATAATCTGTTCAATAAAAAATCACGAAGTAGCTATCAGCCCTTATGTGCAATAAAAACTTTATATTTTTCTAGTAGCTGTATCGAAAGCAATACTAGCAAGAGTTACAACTAGATAAAGGTTTAACTGGCCTGCTGCAGGGCAGCTTACCATGGGAGAACATTATCATGATGTCAACCTTCAATTATCTTCATTTGTTACATCATTCATAAGTTACAAGTTTTTGCATTGATTCCAATTGTTACTGATGAACAACCTCTGCCCTGTTTTTGATTTGCAGTTAGCTCGATAAATATTTGGATATTGCCATTCTAGCTTTTTACTAAAAATATTTGAGTTGATAATTCGAGTGGGGGGACGATGGAGCGGGAGATCGACAGGCGGATCGGTGCGGCGTCAGCAGTGATGCGGGCGCTGCATCGGTCTGTCGTGGTGA
>JAODLC010000042.1:3589187-3599953 GCA_026781145.1 Hippopotamyrus pictus | reverse complement strand
GCAGCCTTATGCGGTTTAGAAATCGCATGTGCTTAAATCGCGATTTTTTTGCGATTGCGATTAATTGCACAGCCCTAGTGTGCTGCCTGGGGTCATGCATGTTTCCAATGGTGTTTACCCTGCCCCAAAGAGATCATACTAACTGTAATGCAGTACAGCCTATGGGTTAACACTATTTGAATGACAATATAATCCGTTCACATCTTTGCTCCTCTGCACAGGCATAAACACAGAATGTGATTAATTTTCATGTCTAGTTAGCAATATCACTCATTTTCTAATAAACCAATATTATTCTCAGTAATTCAATTCCGCACAGCCTGTGTTCCAAAGATATTTATTTTAAGTTTCAAGTTTTTATTGGCACGTATCACGAGGAACACTGAAATACTTGTGCCACAGTTTCAGGGGAGGGGAAAGGTGCATGGGAGGACAACAGGACAAAAAGCAGTGTAATACAGGACAAAACGCAGTGCAATAAGAGATGAGACTAACAAAGTGCAATATGGGGAGTGCATAAATTAGTGGTGCATTGGAGAAAGATGTGCAAATGGCCACTGAGGTAAGACAGTACTAATGAAGTGTGGAAGTGGAATATTAACAGTGTGAATTACAATACAGCCGGGACGGGTGCGGGTCACTTGTCATTTAGGGACCTGACAGCTTGGGGAATGAAGCTGTCCCTGAAACAGGTGGTGTGGGTGGTGATACACTGGTAATTCTTTCACCAGGGCAGGGGTGTGATAAGGGCGTGAACTGGGTGGCTTGTGTCCCTGATGACAGACTCTGCCCTCATCTGGCAGCGGGAGAGGTAAATAGAGGTTAGGAAGATCACCACTGCTGGCTGTTCTTCGCAGCAGTTTGAGGTCCTGTGCAACTGTTACCCATCAACACTGACGCATCCAGTTAGGATGCTCTCACTGGTGCAGCAATAGAGGTTCATAAGGGTTTTGGTTCTCAACCCAAAGCGCTTTAGCCTTTAGGAAGAACAGCATCTGCTGAGCCTTCTTGAGGATGCAGCTGCCAGTAGGAAACTATGAGAAGAAGAGAATCAGTGATCTGGCTCCTCAGGAACTTGAAGCTGCTGATTTGTCTCAGTGGGAGATCCATCCATGTATATTGGAGCTTGGAGGTTTGTCATGAGGAGAGTGGGTATAGGAGTGTTGGATGAACGCTGTTACAGCATAGCTAGCACGCCACTTTGCCACCCCCTCTTTCTCCAGGTCAGACGATGGGTGTTGTTGCTTATTCCAACTGTAACATTTTGAACAATTTCTTCAGGTGGATCTGGAATGTAAAGGATTACTGGAACACTACACCTAATGTTCAGCACAGTGTGATGGTACTTGACAATACAACAGTAAGTTACATCTGTTAAGATGTTAAAAATCAACAAAACACAAAATAATGAGAGAGATTCATAGCACGACGCCTTTGGACGGCAGCATCTTGGATCTTGTACAAAATATAGAAAGTTTTAGCTTGTAATTTTAGTCACATAAATGTTTAATGTGGTTGTTCACCCATTTACTATAGGTAAAGCTAACTGCCCTGTATTCAGTAATAAACTTTTAGAAGTAGAATTACAAAAAAACGGTCTAAAGCATTGATCAATATCATGAGTGTAAATCTCTCCCTAGAATGTCAATATTCATGGTGAATGACTGATCTAACAAAATTCACATGATTCTTTATGGATACTTTGAGTATATATCGTTAATCCTGTACTGGATGATGTTTTGTAGTATGCTTTTAACCTTTAGCGAGACCGTAGCAGCAGGTTGTTATAAGTAAGCAAGTATTCACAAATGATTGAATGCTGATTTAGGATAAAGCAGAGGAATGCAGTTAAATATTTTATTTCTTTCCTTTTTCATCAATTACACAGCTCACTTTGCATAGCACAGAGACAACAATCTGTACTTTTATCAGAAAACATAATTTTAAATAGATATTAAATGCTATCAGTGCAGACAAACACTTGTGGTTGCAACTGGGGAATATATTACAGTGGCCCATTAGCGACAGTGCTACGAATTCTTAATACTTAAATGACAACACATGATCTACATTTGCAAATATGTTGCTAATAAATAGTCAAAAAGGTGATACTCAAGCTCATCCTCAATACACAAGGGAAGTGAGCCACAACACAACAGAGGAACAGCTTGATTTGATTTTAGCTGTGAAATCTGGGATTCTGTGCAATGTCACAACCAAAGCTCTCATGTTACAACTAGGAAGGAATTCTATTGGTGTCTATTCAAAATCTTTAATAGGGCCCGAATTTTAACACTCTATAAGAGTATTTTGATAGAGTATGACTCTACTGTTTATATCTCGTTTATACTGTAAACAATCAATATACTGCCCAGCCCAAATGGTCCGTCTCGTTTCATTGTCTTCAGACACTTTTATGTTGTGGCTCACTTCCATTATGTTGTGACTGGAGTTTTTTGTTTTTTGTTTTGTGTGTGTTTTAAGGATTTGCATCACGTCTGTCAATATACAGCATATACAGAATGTAGCATGGATATTGTCATTTTGACTAAAGTGCTTTCCGAATTTGCAACAAGTCTATTAATTTGCCACACATTGGTGAATGTGGAACATATGTGTTGTCATTTGATTAAAGTCTTTTAAAAATATGTGGCGCGTTGACAATGATTGGCCACCATAAAATATACAGGTATCCCCCGCTTTACGAAAGGTCGTTTGTAAAAGCAGACAATCTTAGTACCTGTTTTCACTAACTAAAAGAAAACTGAAGTGGATTTTCACTTTTACAAAAAAGAACAGCAAAAATTGTTTTGTATTTGTTTATCATGAGCCAATTATAGAGATACAGGCATGTGCTGCATAACAAAGTTTTGGTCAACGATAGACCACATATACGATGCTAGTCCTGTAAGATAATAATGGAGCTGAAAAATTCCTTTGCCCTAGCGACATTGTAGCCATAATAATGTCATAGTGGAAAGCACTACTCACATGTTTATGCTGATGCTGGTGTAAACAAACCTACTACACTGCCAGTCATATACAAGTACAGTAGTGTCTCGCTTATCTGACATAAACGCACCGGCAGAACTTCGGATAAGCGAAAATGTCGGATAATCTTTTTGTCACCATACTACTGTACTAGCGGAAATTTCAAATTTTAAACAACACAACAGCGTTTGTCAAATTAACACACATAGACACATATGCATGTAACAGATGATAAACCGATCCGCATACAATGATAAACTGCGCTGCACTGAGTAGTGAGTTGTGACTGAGTGAGTGAGGGTGGGACGAATGACAGACACATGAGTTATAGTGTAGACGGGCATGCCACTGTACAGTCGGAGTAACTAGCTGTGGCAGAGTCGGGAGCAACAAAAAAATCGTTGCTAATTGATGTTTTATTTTTTTTTGCGGTGGGTCATCGGATAATACGGAATGTTGGATAAGCGAGACTCTACTGTATAGCACAAAAAATTAGTATAGTACACATTACTTGATAATAATAACTATGTTACTGATTTATGTTTACTATACTGTACTTTCTATCTATTTAGGCTATACCATATAGCCTGAGTGTGTAGTATGGGACACACTATACCATCTAGGTTTGTGTATGTAGATTCTATGTTCCCACAGCAACTTCATCACCTACCAACACCTTTCTCAGCATGTATCCCTGCCATTAAGCGACACATGACTGTAGCGAAACTACACTAATACATTACTTCTGCTTTATATAGGCTGTGTATTTATCATATTATTCCTGCTTTTCTTATAAGTTAGTGCTATTTTAGGTTTTATGTGTCAGTATGGTAGGCATGTTATTTTTTTGGGTGAAAATTTTTCCATATAAATCAATGGTAATTGCTTCTTCGCTTGGCACCATTTTGGTTTACGAAAGGTTTTACAGGAACACTCTACTTTCATAAAGTGGGGGATACCTGTTCATATATTTAAGTAAAGTCAAATACACACACTCAGAAATATATACATATATACATATATATGTTTTGTTTTCATTAAAACCTTTAATGTTGTTTTTAAATGTAACTGTTGTTAGTCATTTGTCTTTATAAGAGACATTTATAATAAATGCCTTTGTGTCTGACCCATAACTACTAATCATGTAAAAATCTGGGACCTGAGCCTCAAAAGTTTGAGAACAGATTAAAAATTAAATGGAGTATAATTCCTGAATGACCTTGTTCAAAGTTGTTATGCTTATTCAAGTCTTATACCATGCTAGCTGTTATTATTTTCATTTTGTAATGTCAAGCTTTTGAACAAGAACAATTGCCCAATTGCCCTGTGCCTATTTCCATTGCAATTATTGAGCTCTATCAATAATTATACAGCAGTTATACAATTGTGTGCTGCTTGAGAATTCTGAGAGCAAAAGTAATTCTTTACATCAGTACGTTTTGATATTTGTCATGGATATTGTAATTATTATTAAAAGTTGTGGTATAGAATGAAAATTATATACAAGACTTCCTCTTTATACTGGTATTGCAAAATGCTTTTTTCTGTATATTGTATATATATATATCCTCTCATCTCAAAGTATCATAACTATGCCTATATAGTAAAATATTTCATTGAGTTTAATTGTTCGATGAAATGCATTTGTTGGTACAATCGATAAATGAATTCTTTTTCTTAGGTAGTGTCATTAGACGTATTGGAAATCCATCCCAAGTTGCAAGGTGGCTGGAATGATACTTATCTTCAGTCTGAATCCCTATGGCCCCAGTTTAACTGCCATATTTACAATTCCACATTGGCAGCCAAAGAGGTCACTTCATCCATCCATCCATCTATCCATTCATCCATATCCAGAAATTAAGCTCAGTATTCCTGTCTCAGTGTAGCTTCAGTGAACTTAAATTTAAGTTGTGTGTGTGTATATATATATATATATAGCGCTTATGTATGTGCAGGTATGTCTACGATTATATTGACAGATGTTTGCACACTCACATTATGAGGATCATGTCTTGACTGTAATATTCCGGGTTATCTGGCCAACGAGCCATTTCAGCTTTCTTACACATGGTTCTTTAAGCCTTAACTGTGTGTTAATGTGAGATGGCTGTGTTGTGTGCGCAGTGTGTCGCTTGCAGATCTGAGCATCCAGCAGTCTCTGAGTAGCTCATTTTGCTAAAGGGGATCGGCTCAGTCGGGGTAAATGAGGAATCCAGAGAAGGTGCTGTATTTGTTGGTATTTCCCCCGTGGACCTTGCCCCCGTCCAGCTGCACACACACTTCGTCGCCCACGTCCAGGTGCAGGATCACGCTGTTGGAGGCGTAATCGTAGTTCTGATCCGCGTCCTGAGCGATGGCGCTGGCCCTCACCTGAGGGCATGAAATTAACAGAAGACAATGAGCCGTCATCATTCTTTTTAATTCTTGGCTATTTTTAATAATTATAATGAGTTAATGGTTCCTAGATGAAGAAAATTCATTTATTATGTTCAGATGTTGTTAATTTGGTTGGTGGACACCTTACTGTAACCTCTACTGTTCTGAAAGTATAGGCAGAAGACTTGATCTCAGTTCAATATTTCTGTCTTTCTCAGGGAAAATCAGTCATTAAATGACATTGCTGCAGTTAACTATATTACAAATTTAAAGTTAAATGTTGATTACATGGATGATGTAAAGGGAGAGAAATGGTGGTTTCTGACATCATACATTGAGAATTGACACAAGACCCTTTACTGTGGGTTCCAAACCGAGAATCTCCACACTACTGCTTCATTATAGGAAAACGGCTGTAACTCTAAGTAAGTTCTGCGTGATTCAAAACGATGTGATTTGCATAATATTGAGTGGTTGTGAAGCAAGACAGACAGCAATTACATTTATATGCAGAATGTGAGTCGCTCAATATTGACCCAGAGACCCCTCTGCTGGTGCCAAGTGACACCACTGAGAACCAAAATGGTCTTTGACTGCTAGGGCCATTCTCTCAGGTCATAGTTGTCTAGTTCATTATTATACCCTCCCTCACTCGAAAGCCCAACGACAAAGTGCTTTTTATAACCACAATGATTTACAACAACAATTCTTGACAGTAAATCCTTTACTAGCACACCTGACCACAATCACACACTAGTTCTAAACCCAAGGTGGAAAAAATAGAGTAGATATTTATCAGGTACTGGCAATATGGTGCTTGCTAATCATTAGCCCTACCCCATAAACATTGCCTTTTTGCTTTTTCATCCATTCTTTTTCATAGGTGCATGGTGCTTCCTGTTTTGGGTGAATTTTATGGCTATTCAGATATACCAGCAAAAATTGGCCTTCCTTGCTATTTAGTCTGGCTCTGCCTGCCAATAGGCCTTTCCCACTAGCATTATCCATATAGCCATCGTCCTTAAAATGAGAGGCTGGTCACGGAGTCTGCTTTTGACGTGTAGCGTGTCGGCGGGCCAAGCATGTTTCTGTCTGGCTGAAGCAGCCTGATTAACAGCGCAAGGCAGTTGCTCTCCTGGGATGAGGCTTTGCAGTCTACAGAAGTTACTGGCTGCTGTAATTACTAACTACACAGTGATACATGTAAGTTAATGGTCTCCTCTTCTGTAGCAACTGCGATTAATAAGGGCCACAGAATTCTGTGGGTAAAGAAAATGACACAGTATTTGTAGTGTATCCATTTGAGGCTAAATTCAAAAAGAAATCAGAAGGCATGATAAATCCATATGCTCGCAAAACAACCACAATTGCATAAATCCACTGCAGAATGGTCAACCGTCTTTCAAAATTTTGCCTCCTTTAAATACACAGGAAAATAAGACACGGTGAGAAAATTAACAATTGGATTGGCTGTAATAAGGTAGTTATAAAGTGACAATTACAAAATATCAGCTAACTAACAAAAGGAGAGGTCTGTGTTGACACTACAACGGATACTGATGATGCACTAATTTAACCTCCTTTGCTTCTAGTGCACACTTTTCCCCCATTTTATGTGAAAGTAAAGATTATGTGAAGCAGACCTTGTTCTCTCAGAGATATGGATTTATGTCAACCACTATTTTGATTAATATTGAAATGGGGCTGTAGTTCTGCCTGCTGTGCCACCCTGGGCTGACTTGATCTCCATTTGGGTCCTGAGCAAAGGGCCAGGGGTCTGTCCCAGGGCATTTCATTATGGGAAGGTTGAGCTTCCATTTTATATGGAGCTAGCAATATAAGAAGAGCAACAGACCAGGAAGGGAGGGAGGTAAATAGCATGAATGCCAGTTAGATGCTGGGATGCGGATATCAAGGGGTGAAGATGGCTGGTACTGATTTGGTATAATTGAGGAATTAATAGAATTGGGGGTAGTGTGGTCACTGGTTCAAATCCCTCAACTGGCAGTTTGATTTTGCCATTAGGCCCTTGAGCAAGGTCCTTAACCCCAATTGCTCCACAGACTGGCTGACCCTCTTAGTCACTCTGGATAAAAGCATCTGCTACATTAACTGTTAAAGATCCAGTATGAAGTCTTGTTTTTTACAGTATGTTGACTGTAATAAAACAGACAGAATTCATTGGCAGTGATACAGAGAGACCTGGGAATGGAAACAAGGTAAAAGTAGCTCCTAAACTTACCTACGGGGCTTTGACTGTAGCAGGTGTGGCACAAGGGGGCTGAAGGGGCTCTGGAAACTGAACCTATTGGAAATGGACTTCCTGTCTCCAGAGGACTACACGGTGACATGGGACAAGCATGACTGCAGTTTGGAAATATACTGCCCTGACTCAAAATGACAATGAGGAGGTTTCACTGAAATGCAGTAATATGCCTGGAATACCAAGAGACAGTGTTTATAAAGGGATTGAGTCAATTTATCTAGTAATGTGACAGATCACCATTAAAGGGATTTTTCTTTCCTTTGTAAAAGAGATTTTAAGTTTTTAGAGACAGTCCATTATATGAGCAATCTTCTCCATTTTATGGGCAATGTTACCCATAAATGGCTGTTGTGTATGCAGGCTGCAGCTCCCTAATTAGATTACTAATTAGAGGACTGATTGGCTGAAGAGTCCTCAGGACTATAAGCAATTTTCCTGGCCAGTCCACTATTTACTTTAAACTTTAGCCCCTTTTTAAACACTTGTTGAAAGTTGGTCTCAGTTGTTTTATTGACAGAGCATTTACTTAGACGTGTTAATAAAGGTAGCAGCCAGAGCTCACTCCCCATAAAGGCTAATTATACTTCTGTGGAAGTCTGTCTGCATCTTCTTCCAGGCAGACATTTTTTTTCCACACAGACACTGGTCTTTATGAAACATGTTCTGACATTTTTAGTGCTGCTGGGTGAAAGAACTTGACCTTTAAGAGATCTATTAAAAGAGTGTGTGACATGCAAAGGAAACTAACGAGAAAGACTAAAGGTATGGGCAGAAAACGGGTGTATTAGTCTGGATTATGGACCTTGGAAATTACCAGTGAAATATGTATGACTGTGACCAACAAGGAGTTCAGGGAATGGGTGTTAACAGCACAAACAAATTGATTTTCTGTGGCAAATAACAAGGGACCAAGGAGTTTCACATAAGAAGCTCGCATAGAGCATTAGACTTTATGTGTGCAGTTGAACAACATCCTTCTCTCTTAAAATATATTCAAAGGCTTGGTTCTACCACACTCAAGTCATATAAAATGCAAATTCTTATTTGCACAACCTCCAGTCTGTGCCTGACTGACATGTTAAGTAGAAGATTGTAGCCAAAAGGCTCACTTAACTACCACTGTATTTTACAGGACTGTAAACAGAGAAGCATGTACGTGCTTAAATAACTAAAATATTACATTGCTAGGGTTTGACACTATATGTCTGCATCTTACGGATGTATTTTCTGTTTGATGGTACCTTAAAATCTACACTAACACCTTAACTATAACCCTGAGTAATTGGTGCTTTTCATTCTGACAGACTCTCTTTTTTCACTCCACACCTAATTAATGCTAACTGAATCAATTCCTTCAAATATGACAAGGCAGTATTTTAAATAAAATTAGGCTCTGCTGCTCATTAATTAGACTATAATTATGGATACATACTATATCAGTTATTGCAGAAAAAAATGTTACAAGATCCAGCATATTTTAACCAGATGTTGTTCAGTTTTACAACAAACAAACTTGTGGTCAAGAACATAAAAAGGTGATTCAAATAAATTGGTTTACTGTAAATTCAGTAAAATATGTAGACATATTTGTTGGAGCAGTAAGTTCGTTACATTTTATGTGATAATATTTCAGTTATTTATCCTGACCACTGTTATTATACAACACATACATTTTGTCTATATACATACTATAGCTTTTCTTTCCACTACTGCTTTAGACAGTAGAAGCCTCAAATTATAATATGATAGGTGCCAGTACATAATAGTGTATGGTGTCTCTGTCTGCATTTTTTACTTTTTATGTCTGTTACCTTTCAGGATCTAGGTTGGTTTATTATACACAAGAAGGTAATGGTCTGTCCCTGTCCAGTAAGGTCTCACTGGCACTCCATTCATCTTCAAATTCAGTGCAACTCGCAGAGCTTTTGTCTCTACTACGGATGCCGTGTCCCTAATGAAAGGAATTTGTATTTCAAATGCTGATGAACTGAAGGTTCATTCTTAGTTATGTAATATTTGTATCAGATAAGGGGAATAATTATTTAATTATTTTTATTTTTATTTTTTTTTTTTAATAATGTCATGTGGTAAATTCAAGGTACAGATTACTAGAGGCAGTAACAGTAATGAGACAAGTTCAGGACCAGTACTGTAGAGGCAGTGAAGCTGAGGCAGCAGGAGAACTGGGTTTGATTGACAGCTATACATCAGAAATGCAACACTGAGCTTTTAAAGTTTTCCCAGAAACTGGATGGATGTCCCTCAGAAGTGGTTCTACATTTCTACAAGTTTTATAAGTATGGTCTACAAAAATTGATGAAGAGACATCTGACAGCAAGGAGATCAGGAATTTAGTAACAATAACATGCCAGGGAGTACTTGGGTCCAAGAAATACCAGCATAAATGCACGAGAGGAAGGGAAAGAAAAAGAAAAAAAACAAGGAACAACAGTAGAACAAGAACTGAAAAAAATCAGGGAACTGAACAATTATGCAAAAGCCAACAGGAATGCAAATAAAAACATTACTGCTGATAAGCAAAGCTATATTGACAGCTTGGTATCATTTTCATTGTTTATGAAAAAGCTTTTGTTAGGACTCTTTAAAAACTTCTCTGATATGGTGTGCCAGCCCAGCTTGTTATCATCACGAGGAACATCTGATTCATGAAATCATCCACAGCACAGAAGAGGAACAGAATGCAGTGCACACCTTGGATTGGGACTTTCATCTCATACTACAGTATATTATCCCATATTATAATGGAGAGAACATAATTAATGTGGCAGCAACCGCTGCACAAATTTTTCTTAACATTAAAAAAAAGAGATAATCACCAGCAGAAGCAAATGGAAAATGATGATGATTAATATAAGAAAGATGAAAATCCAAGGCTGACTAACAGTACAGACTGTCAGATTGGATGGTGACAAAATAAAAAAGACATGTAGTCCTTTACCTACCATGCCAACATAATTACCAGGCAAGGCAAGGTGCCTATGAAAGAGCGCGGATGGGCAAGGCGAGGTGCCTGTGAAAGGGGGCGGATGGGCAAGGCGAGGTGCTTCATTAAGGATCACAATCACTGGCTTCTAATCACACAAAACCGAACTATATGGGGGTTCAATCA
>JAODLC010000042.1:3575790-3589087 GCA_026781145.1 Hippopotamyrus pictus | reverse complement strand
TGGGCAAGGCGAGGTGCCTGTGAAAGGGCGCGGTTGGGCAAGGCGAGGTGCCTGTGAAAGGGCGCGGTTGGGCAAGGCGAGGTGCCTGTGAAAGGGCGCGGTTGGGCAAGGAGAGGTGCCTGTGAAAGGGCGCGGATGGCCAAGGCGAGGTGTCTGTGAAAGAGCACGGATGGGCAAGGCAAGACCAGAATATCCACAAGAAGGATCAGGGGCTCCAAAGAACTATCCCAGTAAACTAAGGTGAGGCTGTTTAACACTAGCAGTGTTTTTAAAAAAAAAAAAAAAACACTAGCGATCTTATTTTATGGAGCAGAAGCATGGAGAACAACCGCGCCGCGCCCTGCCTGTTGTTTCCCTACTTGACCTGCAGGTGTCACTTACCATCCCATTCTTCATGTTTAAATCCTTCATGATTGTTAACAACCCTCACCTGTGTCTTGTTACTCCTAGTCCCAAATGTTTGGTTAATCACTTATGGCTTGCACCTGTTCCTTGTTTAATCTTAGTTACCTGTGTATACACGTGTCTGCCTTTGCTCTGATCCTTAGTTGTCGTTATATGTGTTACTTACCAGTCTGTGGTTAGTCCTTCTGTCATACTCCGCTGTGACACTGACAGTTATGAAGGATCCTCCAGATATGCCAATCCAGCAATCAGTAACAATGACCTTTGTTAGAGAACAAACCTTACTGGAGAAAAGGATTGGAAATACTTTCTGCAAGCCTGCAAACATCACTGGGCAGGTCCTGTCCTGGAATTGCTAAGGCATGAAGAAGAGAGGGTGACCCGGAAACCCCTGATGCCAAAATCTCAAGGCAGACATCAGAAGAATGGGATATACATGGAGGCAGCGGTAAAGAAAATCTCAGGACCTCTTTGATAGCCTATGGGGAAGTGGGTGTTAGTAGTACTAATATACTACACTTATGAATACTACTGATCTACATGATATGTAAATTGTATACTTGTATGCTACCCTCCATCTTTTACAAGTTTATTACAAGTTATAGGTTTCAGGTTTCATGGTGACCTGTCTGGAGACTTACATACACCCTGTATATTGGGAGTAATGAAGCTTTAAAACTGAAAAAAGCTTGAGGGGTTGACGGTGCTCTGTGACTGCCTGTGTATGACCTAGGTGGAATTTCTACAAGTATGATCACCACCAAGTATGGAGTTATACAACCAAACTGTATTTTGTGGTTTCTTGGACCAGGAATAACCTTTTAATGATTATCCTGGATGACACAGCAATGTCATCATGCTGTTCACACAATTACAATAAAGCCTTACCTCTGTATTCACAGAATGCATCACAGCAAACACACAAAGCCCATTTGTAAATATAGCAATTCCTGTGGGGACGTTGTGTCATTTTCTATGAGTCCAGGACAACCTCAAATCTTGATTTTGTTTTTGATAGATTTTTTTTAAAATTTTTTAATTTATGCAAAGGATTGGCTACAGTCAGTGATGTTTGTTTACTAATGGGCATTTTTTTCCATTAGAGGAAAAGCTGAGGAGATTATAATTGACATTGGTGAGATTTAGGGTAAGGTGTTAGGGCAATTGAAATCTTATGCACTCTTGCAGAAATGGCAATATCCTTAAAGGATTCCTCACACCCCGTTTATGACGTATTCCAACTGCTGCCATCAGGCAAAAGATAAAGGAGCATCAATCAAGGACTAACAGACTGAATAGTAGTTTCTACTCTGTCACGATCAGGGCATTGAATGACACTTAATCACCTTCATACAACTTGAGTGCAATAGATACAATCACGTGCAATATGTCTTTCATGTGCAATAAGGGTTTTTTTTTTTTTTAAATAATTTTTTAATAATTCTTTGACGCTGCAAGAACTGCACCTGATTTTGTTGTACCTATTACAATGACAATAAAAATATTCTGATTCTGATAAGAGAGTTTATGTCTGGTTAAATAATTGAATTATTTGAAAAAATAATTAATGGGGAATCAGTGTTCATTCTAGGGTGAGGGGGAAGGGTATGATATTTCATCTAAAAGCAATGAATGATTTAATAGGGGGCGATGGCTGGAATGACAATACCTTGGTGTACAAGACAAAACTAATGAGCGGCAAGACTTCTCTTCTGATCTCTTTTCACCATAAGATGCATTCATTTAAAAGAAACAAAAACAGACCTCTGATTCACCACCACCGCAAAATTCATTCGGCATTAAAAGTAATACAAAGTTTCATAGATTTGCCAGTGAAATGGTGAGTTCCACTAATTTTACTCACATTGAGAGAAAATACTATATTTGCCTTTTCTCTTTTTTTCCTAGGTATATATGCTTGTGCCATTTTTGGCCTTGAATATGAGCATAGGGAATTCAACACGTTTGTGTGTGACCCCAAACAGACCTTGTGCATGAGCCTCACAGGGTCTTTAATTTTTCTTAGCCAATCCACCTAATCTGTGCTTTTCCTTCCTGTGGAGTTTAACTGTTGAGCAGACCCTTTCTTTCATTAATTAGTCTTCTGGGATTGGAGGACTGGCTGACAAGCTCTGTCAGTTACGTGTTCCTTTTTTTATTTTTGTCAGGTGTAAAGTGACAGTTTCTGCAGATGTGTTGCCCTCTATTAATATTCAAGGTCACATTATAGCTACTAATGAAACTGTCTACTTTTGCCTACACTAATAAAAGGTGAAATTTCATTTGGTATATTTGGTAGGATTTTCATTGTATATTGCAGTTTATAAGTATAGAACAATTTTTATTTTGTTTCTGCTAATAATGATTTGTATTGTTTTTCAGTTTCTGATGTGTGGATTACAGTTTGTCTCCATTCCATAAACCTCTTTGAACCATGGCTTCATGGCAATTAGTGTCCTCTTTTATAATTGTATACTTGTAGTTTTCTAATAGAATTTGTTCTTTCTTGTAATTGTAGTATAAAGCACTGAAAACCACTTGTATCTTCCATAGATTCAGAAATCTGTTTTGGTACTGGTCTGGTAAATTTGGTACTGGTTCACTAATAGGACCATATTGAAATACTGAGAGCTATGCAATAACATTTCAGATGTTGTGAGTTAAGGTTAAATTACTGTAGCTGGGCAATTCTGAGGAGTCAACCAGTAACAGTAGTATTCTAATTAACTGTGGTCCGGTGTCAGTACCAGAACAAATCTGATGGCTGGGCCCAAGTTTTTCATATGGAGGTGGGTGGGGGGGCAAGAGAAAATATCTATGCTGTTGTTTATAGACATTGATACCAAACCAGACCTAAAAGAACACAATACACTACTCAATGTAGTATTGCAGGGCAGCAGCACATCACAGAAAGAGAAAGACACATCACCCGTGCTTCAGCACCACACAAAGACACATCACCCGTGCTTCAGCACCACACAAAGACACATCACCCGTGCTTCAGCACCACACAAAGACACATCACCCGTGCTTCAGCACCGCACAAAGACACATCACCCGTGCTTCAGCACCGCACAGACAGCAGCAATGCTGGCAAAAGGCACAAAAAGCAGTTCAGTGCAGGTGAGTTTGATGTATAAATTTCTCCCTAGATCTCCTTGGTCTATGGCAGCACAAACACTACAAGCTAATGCTAAAATATTGTCAGAAAAAAATACCAGTTTATACCTTTGGTTTGTCACTGGGGCTGTACCCTCAAGGGTCTGCCAATTGTACCCTAGCTGTACATAAATGTACCTTTTAATATAATTTAAAGTACAGAAATGGACACAGGAACATTTGTGTACCATTTGGGGTACATTGATGTTGTTAATACCTCAGGGAACATAACTGTACCAGGGCTGTACCTTTTTTTCTGGTGTACAGAATAAAACTTTATTCGTCTTTTAAAAAGCTGAATTTGTCAATCTAGGTGTCAAATCGCCACAGAGCCAACCTACATTAGCTGCTTTAACCCATTTAGGTGCACGGTGTATAGGTTGTTGGGTTCCTGTGTCACATCACTTGCCACCTGACTATAAAATCACAAACTATCATTCCACTCCAACAACCAGCCTCCCCCATCTACCAGCTCTTAAAAGTATAGCATTTTATTACATCTGGTTATTCATTGAAATGTGCATTTCTTATATTTTTTAATGATGCTTTAATGGGATAATTTTTTGTAGTGTCTTTGGGTGCCGACTGTTGAGGGCTATCAATAATAGGCTGTAGTGCAAAGTCCATCAAACAGCGATGATTATTATTATTTTTCCCTTCATAGGCTTCGTCTACCTTTGATCATTGCAATGGAATTCTTGCACTGTTGTTGGATAATTAATTTTTATTCTCGTTTCAGTTATCCATGGTTTACCGTGGTCAAAAATAAAATGGTAAAATGTGTAACAGTATGCTTTTTCATTGTGCCTTTGTCCTTTAAGGACTATAAAAAGCATAATTTACATTGCCCCATCATCCCTTGATACACAATGTTTTTTCATTTTGTCATGTCTTTTGAAGGGAATTGAGCTAAATTGAAACAATCCCTTTCATTCGAGAGTACAGTACTGTATAATAATGTATAATGTACTTTCTTATTACTGAATTTAATTTTTGTAATTTCTTACTCTGCATAATTTATCAATTACCATATGTAAGTACATTAAAATCATGTACTTTAGGCTATCCATGGTGGGTCCTGGAACGTATCACTTGCACATATAAGGGGAGCTACTGTATGAGGTTTTCAGTGAGTACTTACTTTAGAGCAGATCTTAAATACCTAGCTCTCTGAAACTGCTAGTTTTCTATCAGACCCTGTCATTGGTTCATCTTATAAATTTGAGTAGCAGTGTCAGGCTTGACCTATCAGCTGGCACCTATCCGATCCTGCTCCTTTGTGTCCCCTCCCTGTTTGGCCAGCACGTGTTGCTGGCCTTCCTGTTCTCCATCCTGTCTCTTGCCTTTCAGCCCCATTGTGTCTAATTCCTAGTGTGCTTTACCAGTTCCCTGAACTACTGCTTAGCACAGTGGGCTGAGTGTGGGGCATAGAGATTGTAACCCTCTGGTTATGGGTTTGAGGCTGGTCACTCTCATCTGTTTATTTATATTTATTGGTTTTGTTCCACAGTGTTTGTTTCATTTTCTATTTTCCCAGTTATAAGTTGCCTTGCTGTTTTCCAGTGGCCTATACTACGAAGCGGGGTTACTGGCTTATCGGGGTAACTTGTTGGATTTAAGATAGTCTGGGCAAAATGTAAGTGAATGAATTTCGAGTCCATTTAAACTGTGGCACCTTAAATCCGACAAGTTACCCCGATAAGCCTGTGCTAATGTTGTTCTGCTTCGTTTCCCAAGTTCTGCTCCCTGTGTGTGTTGTTATGGTTTATTTAGTTTGTTAATCGGTGTTTTTTTTCCCCTGTTTAGTTCTGACCTCTCATGGTCCTTTTGTTTTGTAGTTTACCCCAGTGTGTCCTGTTTTCCTTAATAAAACCCCTTTAGTCTCTGAGCCGCAAGTGGATCGTCCACCTTTCCCCCGTCCGCACCATGCCATACTGGAACGCTCACTGACAGCCCTGCCCTAGAATCCTTTACCTGTGCACATGTTGGCAGCCAGCTACTTTTGGTAGAGAATATGCAAACACCCATATTCATTAATCACATGTATATTTATGCTGTTTCTCCACTGTCACGCTAAGCCAAACTAAGCAAAACTATAAAAACTTTACTGTTGGTCTTCCACTGCTATCTTACATTCAGAAAGAAACGTTCATCCATTCATCTTCCAATTGGTTATCTTGGTCAGGTTCTCAGACATCAGATATATTGGCCAATAACTAAATGAAAAATAATAATATAATTACTGTTATACAATGTTGTATTTATAGTGGGGAAAAGGTGGCATATTTCATGAATTATAATTATTATTTGAAGCTGAAAGGGATGAAATGGAAGGAAGGCTTTAAAGAATTTGGTATTTGATATAACACAATGAAAAAAGAATGATTTTCCTGCATGGTCATGTAGTGCTGAGTTATTCAATGACTTCAAGGTCTCCAACAACTCAGGGCTTTCTTTTCCATAAATATACTGACTTGATTCTATTCTAGCTTAGCTTACTAATGAAAAAACAGCATTTGTTGCTTGACTAAAACATCACTATACTCAGTAACTCATGGATCACAAATGAAATTGTGAAGTTGATCTTGGGACATGAGAAATGAACACAAAAACACAATGTGAAATCAAAATCAGACACAGAATCAGGACAAGTGATGTCTGCCATATAAAATATTCACATAAATACTAGAAATGTAGTAAAATGACACAGAAGTACACAGATACATTCAGTATGTCATTCTGACCTGTCCATTCTTCTTCAAGTCAGCCCACATGCTGGTTCCATCCCCTCCTCTCATCAGAACGTGGTAAGTGAAGTAATAGGTGCCAGGCAGGGGGCAGGTGAACTTCCCAGTTGTGGGTTCATAGTAATTGCCCACATTGGTGACGACATCATCAAACTTAAGCACCTCACTGCCTTCGTGTTGCTTCCTCAGACCAGCATAGAAGGCGATCTTTGGACTGTAAGTATGCGTGTAGCCACCAGGGCCAGGTCCTGGGAGTCCAGGTGGGCCGGGCTTGCCTGGTTCTCCAGGGGGCCCCGCTGGGCCAGGGAGGCCTGGAGGTCCACGAAGTCCTTGCTTCCCCCTTCGGCCTATGAAATCCGGTGCTGGGGAGACTGCAGCAAGTTCCTGGCTGTTCTGTGTCACTGTGTACCGATCACAAACCATCTTGCAACTCCCCAACATTTCATAGTGGGTGCCACCACGGAGACCTCCTGATTTTGTGTTGTGAACCAAGAGGGGAATGGCGACTAACAGCACCAGAACCATGGCCACACCTACAGCAGCCCCAATGGTACGTTTTCGGCAGCTCAGCCAGGAGGCAGCCAGCGTGAAAAAGATTTCCTCGCCTTGGGACGTAATGGTGCTGGCTGGACCTAAGCACGTGCACAGAGTGGCCCAGAGACCATCATCACACGAGATAAAGAAGAAATGGAGGAGTGAGACATGGGATTGGCAGACGAAGTAAAGAAAAATATAGCTAAAAGAAGAGATATAAAATGTCGACAGAGAGAAAATATAGAGAGTATCAAAGAAGGGGGGTGAAAATTTGAGGATGAAAATTAAGAGAAAAGGTATGGATTGAGGACTGATAAGACAACCTGTAAAGGTCTGGTGAAAGTAAAGGACAAAAATATGGGTTAATAGGTGGAGAAGCAGGAACACCAAAGAAATAGTGAGGCAAGTTGTTTTAGGGAAATGTGGAAAACAGATTTCTGCACAAGAATCTGGCTTTTGTGAGATGCTGCAAAAATCAATGGAAAAAAATCCTCAGTTAGGTGTGACAAAATGTCCATTTCTCCATTTCCTTATCTTACCTTGTCCACTTGCTACCTTCTTTAAAAGGCAGAACTCCTTATTCTACTACTTCCAGCATCAACTTCTCCTTGGTATTGTCTTTTTCAGGCTTTGTGAGATATCTGATATTTCCTTTCCAGCCAAAGGTACTGGGGTATTGTTGGTTGTAGCTAGAAGATCTGGGGTAAGACAAGCCCTTGAGATAGTGATCGTGTTAAACCGTTACTATTTCGATATTGTTCGTATTAAATTACACGGTGTTTAAATGACCAATTTAAGTATAGATTACAATACAAACATGAATTCATTTCATGGGATCCGTTTTGGCCGTGTTTTTTTCCAAAAAGGGGAGTAAACAAAACCAAAAAGTAAAATTGTAAAAAATTTTGCGAGATTATTTACTGTTTCACCTCAGTTTTTTTGGCGGAAGCCCTGCTGGAGTCCGAAGCTGAGTACAATTCTGATGATGTTTGTTGCAGAATTCTTCAGTCGCGGATCTTTTACTTTTTATCTTTCAGTCCTTCATAATAGCACATCTTGTGGCACCTTAAATCCCCACACGTTGAGGAAAAATAGGAACATATTAATGAAATCCCACACTCTTAATTGTTGCATATTAAATATAAATAATTAGCTTTTATACACGTATAAGATAATATATATTTAAAATAATGTTGTTCATAATTATAGGTGTTATAAAAAGCGATTAACGTAATAAAGAGAATAATCGCTCCACAACTGCACTGAGCCACTTAGGAAGATATAGACAAGCCTAAGCCATATATTCCGTTAGGCAAGTACAATCATCAAAGAAAAATAAAATCCACAAGTGCCTAAATGTTTAGATGTAAACAGGCCCTCACTTTTCCATCTTGTAAAATGAAATGAATGTTGCGTATATTCTAAAAGCTTATAAAAAAGAATACTTACATAGATCTTGGCTATTCAAATAGTTATCATTTGAATAAAAAAAAACCGAAACGTGCGTTTGTTTTATTTATATTGTTCAAATTGTAAAGAGATGCATTTATATTAAGTATAAAAGTAATATGACACATCTATTTTACTTGTTTTAAGAAAAAAATGAGAGACGAGAGATATATTTTATGAATTGGTTTAAATTTACCTCAATTTCTTATGCATAATTCTCCTATATTCACGCAGAGCACCAAATCGCTCATACCAAGCATACATATTACTTTAAACGGGTAACAAACTGTCTTACCTTTTCAATGTCTGCATATACGTAGCGACGATCTTTCTCCTGTCTCCTCCTTTTCTTGCCAGCGCGCTGCAAACACGCGAAACTAGGCTCGTCTAAAACAGAAACGCACGCAGATAGATTGTTGAGCGACTTGAGCCGAGGAGAGCGTGGAAGAGTAAAACAGGTTGTGGAGAAATCCCGAGTTATATGATGGATGCAGCAGCTGCCTATACACACGCGCACACACACGCACACCACAGCAAGTTTTTGCTTCACTCATCTCTCAATTTCTGGGTGTGCGTCTGTGGAAAAAAATTTAATAACATATATATTATTTATGTTTCTCATAAATAAATGGCTTCCTCCTTGCTTTATGGGGTTTCAGTCCTGCTTGTAGAAGCTTGATACAAACTGTCCTAGGAGTGCACTTCACAACATGCAGTTAATGTTTCCCATTCTTTTTGAAGGCTACTTGAATTGACAGTCATCTCTGGCATTAGAACGTCGCTTCAGCCCTTTGCCTGGCTAGTTTTAGGTTATTGCCAGTGTCTCCTGCTTCACCTTGTTCTTGCGTACTGCTGTCTTAGAAATATTGAACCTGGAATCAACCTGCTGCTCGGTGTAGCCTTCTGCCAGCAGAACCACAATTAAACCAGGATTTTAAAATGCATATTTGTTTAAAAACATAACTTTTTCCATGGCTCTATGCATTTTTTTTAGCCAAGGGAAATTTATATTTCATGTACAGTCAAATCTCCCTTATCCGGACCTTCAACAGTCTAGGGTTGGGGCGTAAAAGAGTGATAGGGGACGTCGAGTAAGGGAACGACAGGGTGCGATGGACAAGGGAACACACGTGGACAAAGGTGAATTTTTTTTTTTTTATAATTTTCTGTTTTTATTGAACAAATAAACCCGGTGCAAAAGGACTCAGGAGTGACTATAGCGAAAACAAAATCCAGCTTCCGAACTTACCTAAGTGCAGAGAAAACAAAAAACAAATTTTACACTCTACTCCCTATTCAAACAGCAGCACACAACATAAGCTCCCTATGCACCTGACACACACACACAGCATACACAGAGATCAAAGCGTCATAAATAACTACATCATAAATATCGTGTAGTTTGTATGTGTACACATGTACATCTACGTTGTACTTTACTGTTAATTTATTTCTAAGTTACGGGCATCTCTTACTTACGGGCATCCCTCGGTTCCACTCTGCCCGGATGAAGGAGGTTTGACTGTATATTCGACGTTAAATTAAAAATTAGCTTACCAGGATGATGTATTTATTAGAATATTTTAAAAATGAATAAATGAATTGGTAACCCCCCAAAAATAGGTACGAAATAACAGTTACATTTAGTAACAGTCCTTATTATTGAATGGGATTAATATGAATGATGTAATTTCTTTGTATTTTTTCATGTAAAAGTAGCTATCCATGCTCCCGCATTCTTTGACAGCTGTGAGATTTCTGTTTCCATGCCCTAGTGTAGCCTAATCTTAGAGTGAAATTAGACAGCACAAACAAAATTTAAACATACTAATAGTTGGTGTCAATACAGAAACTGCATTACTTCTCATGTTTCAGTTCTACTGTCAAATCCACTGTTTACTCATTTTCCTTTTTTTGTAAACCATTCTCCTTCAGTGTTTGCGATCCAAAAAACCCCTTATTTTCCGTTAAGGTAGATGGTCTCTGTTTCTTTACTTGATTTAATTTTCTGCTCTCCTTCAGACCAGGGGTGAAGAACCATAAGACCAATGTCCTTCCTAGTCAGTTTGGGGAGGAGGAATGTAAAAGTGACCCTTTAGTTTGTGGAGGAAGTAGAGGCACTGTTAGGCTTTCGTTGCCAGTGATACAGTGTTCTTTGACCAGGAGAGGTTCTCTGTGGTTTGCACCCCTAAAAATTTGGTGCTGCTCACCCTCTCCACGGTAGTACCATATTATGATCAGTGGGGGGGTGTTGGGTGCGTGATTTCCTGAAGACGATGATAATCTCCTTTGTTTTGTCGACATTTAAGAGGAGATTGTGGCTGCTGCACCACAAGGCTAGTTGGTTTGCCTCATTCTTATAGTTAGTCTCATCATTGTTGTTGATGAGACCCAGCAAAGTTGATCATCCTCAAACTTGAAGAAGAGGTTGGTGCTGTAGTGTGGTGTACAGTCATGGGTCAGCAAGGTGAAGAGCAGGGGACTGAGCACACATCATCGGGGCACCTTTGTGTTCAGTGTGATGGTGCTGGATGTATTGTTGCTAACTGCTTGTAGTCTCTCAGTGAGGAAGTCCAGCAACCAATTACAGAGAGATGTTCAGGTCCAGCCGGTCCAGTTTCAATATCAGCTGTTGAGGATTGATGGTATTGAATGCTGAGCTAAAGTCTATAAACAACATTGAGAGTCACAAGAGAGTCTTTAGGTCCAGGTGGGTAAGGCCGGCGTGGAGAGCAGAGGAGATTGTATATCATCTTGCCCTGTTGGCCCAACATGCAAACCGAAAGGGATCCGGTGGTGGTGGGAAGAATGGGGGTCAGTGAGACAGGGCAGTAGTCTATGAAACAGGATGGAGATGCCTTCTTTGATACGATTGGTGGTAGTGGCTTTAAAGTACGTGGGGACAACAGCCTGGCCCAAGGAAGTGTTAAACATCTTTGAGCGGAACTCTGGGCTGTTTCCCTCCGTCTCCAACAGCCTGAAATGTAAAAAAGCACAGAACAAACAAGGATCAGCGATGATGACTACAACAGTAAGGGAGTAATAGTGGCACTAGCAAATCAAGTTTTCCAGTGTTTAATAGCCATCAGGCTTACTGTTGCAGCCTAGCCAGCAGCGTTACTGGCTCTGAAGGCGGTGTTCTGGTCCCTCAGCAGACTGTGAACCTCCTCTGTCAGCCATAGCCTCTGATTAGCCCATTTGATGATGGTCCTTGTGTACGCCACTTCATCAGTGCATTTGGTGATGTAGGCCATGACAGTCCCTGTATATTCCTGGAGGTTGGTTTGTTGATTGTGACTGCCTGCTTGAACATGTCCCAGTCTGTGGTGTTAAAGCAGGCCACATCTGTACCTTGATGTAAAACATTTATGTAAAATAAGTAACTTTTATGTAGAATTCAGTCGAAGGATTTCAACTTTTTAACATCTTTACAGTCGTTTTCGAGCACGTGAGTCACATTGACAGCAGGCGCTATTCATATTATCATAATCCCCCTCGTCAATCATCAAGCCACTCCCTGACATCTGGAAAACAGTCCTTGTACTATTATTCTTAAACAGTGATGGTGTATGGGGAATCACCAAGCCCATTTTTATGTGCAAATGTCAGTCAAGCAGCTTGCCAGCCTTCCTGGCCTTCTCTAGAGAGCACAGCAATGATGTGCCAGTTGAATAATTTAGCAGCACTGCTCCCCTAAATCTCGGGGGTCACAACCTTCTAAAGTGAAGACAGGAAGCACAAACCAGACCCCTCAACACTACATGCTGTATCATCTTATTTACTGCTTCTCATGTTGACCAGCCAAAACAAACTCCATAATCTCTGAAATATATTTCCATTAATAAATCAATGAAAAAGATGAGTGGCTTTGTAAAAAAAAAGTTTGTCTTCAAGTCATCACAAGACATCTGCCAGCCATCACTGCACCTAGACCACACCAATGCATCATTTTGCAAGTTTTACTTGCATTAAAACCAACAGGTATTTATTACACAATATGAGAATTTTGCTATGTCTCTTTATAAAAAAAAACACATTTTTTGTGTTTGATCCCACCTTCAGTGACACTTCAGTAATTTGGATTAAATACCTTTATAACATTTTCTGTTTACAGTTTTTACATACTGAAAAGAACCCTCAATATCGCCTAACGCATACAGTTCTTTTTTACACTTGGTTCTAAAATGCACTCTGGGTGATCAGATCGCAAATGGACAGCGCTAAATACAAGTTTAAATGACCACCAAGATGCAGTGCAATCCAATCACGCAAACCACGTGCCAAGGTGGTCTGGGACACATTTGACCACATTTCTTTTGTAAGTGTAAATGCTAATGCATCATAATGTATCCACAACAAGATCTTCACAATAACTGTGTGCGAGGCAGTAACGAGATCTGAACAGAAGGGATCAATGGACACCTTAGAGAAGCCTGATAGACACAATTGAATACATCCAAATGTAAACAGGGGCTTAATGAGTCAGATTTTTAGAAATATTTGTGTTTTTCTATAATAGTCCCTTGCTCTTGCAAACAAGGAAAATGTTTTATGAACTTTTATATATTTATAGCCAGGGATGGACAACACTGGTACATAAGTACGCATTCACCTTTAAAAATCCTTTTAAAATCGATTGTTGTATCAGTGTAAATTTGTACTTATGTGCATTTGCCCTGATATGAAAACAAAAAATAATAACAACTGATTATCGCACATATCGTTTTTAAAGGTGACTGCGTACTTGCGTACCAGTTATATCCATCCCTGTTTATACTGTAGCACTATATTGACTAAAAAGCTATGCGTGTTTGATTTACACGCCTTCTCCCCACACTTTACCCAGAAAAGAAGGTGTAGCCATACAAGAACTCTAGGGCCCAATGTTAATGTCTCCCAAAAGACCTAACCTTGAAACTTCACAGACTTAGGCTCAATCCCAATTCTACCCCTTACCCCTACACTTTCCCCTACCCCTCCGTTTGGCGCGTTCACGTGTAGGG
>JAODLC010000042.1:3555011-3572132 GCA_026781145.1 Hippopotamyrus pictus | reverse complement strand
AATATTGGCGCTAGGTCAAAAAAAGTGCGGGGGACAGAATCACCTGTTTCTAAAAGTGAGGGGGACGTGTCCCCCCCGGTTGCTATGCCCCTGCTGTAATTAATCACCCAGATCATTTTAAGTGTATACTATCGCTCAGAATGCCTAATTGAAAAACCTTCACACAACTCAGAATGGTCTAGAGAACATAAGTTCATTTCGAAGAGTATGAAAGATGCATTCCATGCCTTCTGCACATTTTTCTGATGTGACATGGATATGAGCAGCAATGGAAAGGGTTTCAGATATCACTAGCAGGGAAGACTGCCTGAGCCATAATTTACTTAATCTAGGCCTGTCGGTTTTTAGACAATTCTCACTTTAAATTGGTCTAGGCTCTGTATCTTTTCTTTTGTTAGTTTGTTATTTTAGGGGATCATCCCGAATGTCTGTTTTGCATAATAAGCTTTTTTCATCATGCCAGGATTTCATTTAAGGAAAGCACTTGTGAATTATCAATTATGGGATACATTACAGGAAACTGTGAGATAAAGCTTATAATGTCAGTTATATGTATAGCCCTGATTTAATGTTTCCTCAACCGTTAGCCAAAAATAGAGCCAAAAACACGAAACTGAATAAAATGTTTTTAAATCTTTCAACTTTTTTGCATGTAACTCACAATCGATGAACAATTAGTATAACGATAAGATGTACCGTCATTTTTTCAATTGTTCTATATTGTCAATTGTTTTACTTTACAACTGGTTAATTACCCAGATGCAAAATTGTTGTCATGAAACTAAATTTAAAAATTAGAGAAAATTCATGTTATGGTAATGAATTTATGAGTATGACCCGAATTGTGCTTAAGGGCAAATCCTATATTTTGATTTTTTTCGGCTACCAAAAGCAAGTGCTAATGTAATGTCTTTTCATAAAAGCAAAGTGGTGTATAGTGAACATTCATAAAGCAGGGGATACCTGCATACAGTTTTCTGATGATTTAATAATAGCCCGTCTTGTATAGCTGTGTTTTATGTCCTTGCCGATGACTAGGCAGTATGTCGGTCCGTAATACACAAAAATCATTCGACAGATCTCGGTATTCAATGTCCTGGACATGACTGTAAAGTACAAAATTGTATGCATCAAGAGATTTGTTTGCCTAGAGCTTTTCTTTCATAAAGATGCTGAGTTTTGTTGCAAGGGATACAAAGATGTCCGACCACAGTAACCTTGGTCATTTATTTGGAATCTTGACCTATTGACCCGACAGTGAGTTTGGCTCAGGAAGCCTAATCTCATTGCTCGCTTATTAGTGCAAGACAACCTGTCTTCTGCTGGAAAATTATTAAAACATTTGGGGATGGCATCCAGACCCATATTCTTATTTTGTAAATTTAATTTTAGTGCTCACACCTGACTGCTACTGAAAAACTGTCACTTTCTGTCACCATTTAAGCTCCACCAAGAAAACACATAACCACTGTTTACAAACACAAAAAAGGCCTATACTCAAGTCGCTTATCTCCAATAGGCTTCCTTTGTGTACAAAGCTCTATTTTTTAAGGTACTAAGGGACTATCTTTAATCTCATATCATTATAAGTTGTGCAATGCCCAGTTTGAGGCCTATAAATGTATAATACATTTTCTTTTGCTTCAGGTTAAACACATGACATAAAATGTGAACATGTACAATGGCAAAGGAAGATGCCCCTAGGAACTGGGCTCTGCTCTCTCTCAGAATTCTTTCCATATCACTGTTGCCACAGGATCACGTTCTGGGGGCCTCAGGGCTGGGACTCCATATAAGAGGGTTGCAGTATACAGCCGTGGCCAAAGGTTCTGAGAATGACACAAATATTAATTTTCACAAAGTCTGCCACCTGTTTTTCCATCCATCCATTTTCCAAACCGCTTTATGATGGCAATTTGCATGTACCACATAATGTCATGAAGAGTGATCAGATGAATTAATCAATTAATTGCAAAGTCCCTCTTTGCCATGAAAATGAACTTAATTCCAAAAAAAAATAAAAAAATTCCACTGCATTTCAGCCCTGCCACAAAAGGACCTGCTGACATCATTTCAGTGATTCTCTCATTAACACAGGTGAGAGTGTTGATGAGGACAAGGCTGGAGATTGAGTTAGAATAGCAGACTGGATGCTTTAATAGGAGGGTGGTGCTTGAAATCATTGTTCTTCCTCTGTCACCCATGGTTACCTGCAAGGAAACACATGCAGTCATCATTGCTTTGCAGAAAAAGGGCTTCACAGGCAAGGATATTGCTGCTAGTAAGATTGCATCTAAATCAGCCATTTATCGGATCATCAAGAACTTCAAGGAGAGAGGTTCAATTGTTGTGAAGAAGCCATCAGGGCACCCAGAAGATCCAGCAAGTGCCAGGACTCCTAGAGTTCTCCTAGAACAGGGGTCATCAACTATATTTGTCAGAGGGCCAGAGTTTTACCAGACAGTCTCCTTGGGGGCCGGACCCCCAAGAAGAAAATCAAATAAAAATCTAATTTTGGCTTAACATTATGTTTACATTTCAGAGTGTAGCCTAAATATAGTCATAAATGGTGGTTATTCTGACAAGAGACTCAGTTGTTATTTTTAGTTGCTTTAATAGTGTGGACCACTATTTTCTTTTTATCCTCACAATTTTGGAATCCAGTCGCGGGCCGGATTGAACGGCTCAGCGGGCCGGGTTCGGCCCGCGGGCCGTCAGTTGATGATCAGTGTCCTAGAGGTTTCCTAGAGTTGATTCAGCTGTGGGTATCCTATTCAGTTTTCAGTATTTCAATTTTCAGTTTTGGGAATTCTACGTAAATGATACTATACCTTTGTCACAAACAGTGCTGTTGTCGCAGTCGGTAACAGCACACCCAACCATAATGACCGTGGCAAAATGCACAGGTAGTACACATTGGGCTCTGTTTTGACAATGTAGCGCAAAGCAAAGTGCAAAGTGAAATTAACAGTTATTACAAATCCATTTCACTATTCTGATGGTGCAAAAAACAGACTTTGCACCAGTGCAAGATGCAAAAAGGTTGTCCAAACTCTCTTAATTATTCAGAGGTGTGTTTTGGCCATAACATGTAATGAATGGTGCGTCACCTCACCTTTAAAAGGCAGCGGTGCATGATCGAAGGTGGATTGCTACAGTGGTTCTTTTGCCTGGCAAAAAAAATCACTTTTCACCAGAGGAAACGGACGTGCTCATGCGCAAAGTGAAAATGCATGGAAGCACCACTGTCCACCAAGCCTTCCGAGGTGAAGCAGGCGTGGGATGAGGTAGCTGCAAGCGTGTCCTCATTTTCTGGCATCACCAGCTCATCTGTGCAGTGCTGAAAATGGTATAAGGATGTCAGAAGACGGGGAAAGCAGAAGCTCAATGCTGAACGAGACCAGCAGCTGGGAACGGGGACTTAATGATGCTTGTGTGTTTTTTTATTTTAAGTTTGGGTCTGCAGTTTGCAAAATATAAATGAAAGTGAAATCCTTGCTCAAATGACACACAACATAGAGTTTTTAAGGTGTTTTAAAATGTTCTAATAAAAGGCAATAGGGTCGTTGTTTTTCTACATCTCACTATTTAGGTTCCTTACCAGGCTACAGAAGATTCGCTCTTCTGCCAGCTGATCTCTCCTTGCCCGCACTGCTGCCAGCCTACACTCCTTTGTTGGCATCGGCACATGCAGTTCAGCATCACGCCTTCTAAAGTCCCCTAATGTGTCCTCATTTATGTCCAACAGGCGCCCATCACTCATGGCAATGTTACACAATATGCCACAAATAATGCTGTAGCCTTCTGAGGGCTGCATGGTAATGTTCCACCTGACGTATCTCTATATCTGAAATGCATCTTCAGCAATGCAAATGTCCTTTGAATTACAGTATGTGCTTAATTCTGATAATGAATTTAAAGGTTTTTTAATGATACGTTTTTTTCTTTACTTAATGTCTTGTTTTTCTTTTGGTGTTTTATTGAAATGTATGATTACGTGAAAGGACCAGATGTACTCTATAATGAAAAATAAATGAATATAAATGAAATAAAATAACAACAAACCTTTAGTACACCTCGAACGCATACCTGTGTCAATAACGAGCATTATGCACCAGCTCCATGTTTGTAAAACACGCTCCTTAAATAGCATTTAACAATGCCACTGACTTTAGACATGGTTTTTGTTGGCCAAAAGCACAATGTCAGTTCTATGCCTTAAAATAGCAACGCGCCTGCAATGCGCCTGGCCACACCTCCTTAAGATAGCCGGCGTGAAATCATTTGCTGTTTTGACAACGTGCACGCATGGCATGAAAACGGGTATGAAACCAGCTAAACCACTCCGCGTCGCCCTTTTTTGGAACGCCATCGGGGTCAAAACCCTCATCGGGGTCAAAACCCTCCAAATCGAAACGTTGAATCTGTATGTCTTAAGACTCATGTCTGTAATATGTGTCACATACAATTAAATATTAAAAATCGACCACGTTACGTATATTTTTAGTGCGTGATTTTGTGCTCTGCCCAGCCGCCAGAGTGCAAAATGACCCGCATAAATGGACTGATCCACATTTGTCCAAATGTGTACATCAAATTTGCGCATAAGACACATGATAGATACGTGTCCAAATGTAGAGCCAGCATCATACATCATTACCAAAACGTGGAGCCCACATGCCCATAACACAGGCATACAGTACATACAGCAGCTCAGTGTCAGAATGTGGGGGTATGTGAAGCCAACCAGTACTATGGAAGCTTTAATGGTCCCAGCGTCTTAATGAATGTAATGAATGTGCTAACACGTTCGTTTTCGATGTCTTAAGATGTACAGATTTGACGTGTTGATCCAGAGGGTTTCGACCCCCATGGCGTTCCATACCCTTTGCGCCAGTGGGAAATAGGGTCCATGGGTTATTGCATTAAACTGGAAACACTGGACTAATGTGGCAGATGACAGCTATTACTTGGTGTAGATGGTGCAGTGTGACTTCATGTGCAACTGTCCTTTAAGTAAAATTCCATTGAAATTATACAAGAAAAATAAATTACGCTATGAAGAATGATCCCATGGAAATATCAATACATCGCATCCTTATTATAGTTAGGCTTCGCGAATCTGAGTACCTATGATTAAAACTGAGGCTGTGACTTTCCTACTTAATTAGCTGCTGTGGAGTTATGCTTTATAATGTGTGAATTCTGCCCAAGTCTCCTCTAATCATGCCTGATAATAAGGACTTTCTTAAAAGGCTACAGTCATGCTGTGGTGTGTAAGGTGTGACCTTACCATACAGTTAAGGTACAGGCTGTACTCATAAGCGCTTTTTTAACTTCTTTTTTTGAAAGTGTGTGTCATCATGAAGGGAGGAAAGATTGGAAGATAACTGTCTCTTTTTTTAAACCACTTCTCTCTTTCTCTGTATCTACATCTCTCTGCTTCTCTTGCCCATGTACTCCCTACCAGACAGAGGGCAGTCTTTCACCTGTCTTCTCTCCCTGTGGGCGCAGTTTCCTTTCACTTCTCCCCTCCATCTTCCCCGTTTCTCTCCGTCTGTCTCTCTCTCCTTCCCTCTGAGTTGCTCCCTCTTTGTTACTAGTACCTCCATCATATCATTGCAGTATTATTATTATTATTAACAATAGCATTGGATCTCAAAAGGAACACCTCTGAGTACCTTGTTGCAGAGTCATGCAGATGTTAATGCTGTGGAATGATGTCTGTATGCTTGAAGGAGAAAAAACTGGGGTGCCAGTGAACTGGCTTGATATGGCGATGGACCGTGCTCCAGCTAGTCTAGCCAGAGAAGAACACTTAGTGGACAACCTCCCCCCCCCCAAAAAAAAGAAAAAAAAAATCTCACTCACACAACTGGGGTGTTTCTGTTTATTCTTTTGGCATATTTTATTGCTTGTTCTTTTCATTTCTTCATTTCTTCATAAAGCAGTTACTCTGGGGAGGAAAAGTGTTGTTTAATTCTAGCTGACGTTTTGTGTTTCCCTAGGTGCCAAGCTTAGGGAATATTCCCTGCTGTAGAAAGTAACTTTCTATAGTGTCAGCAGTGCCTCCTCTCACTTTGCCTCTCCAAGCAAGAAGCTAGATTGGTATCCTCCTGCTGCAACTGAATGAGATTAGTTGGTAATTTAATACTCTGGGACAAGTCTGAACTGGATGCACCTGGTAATACGGAAGCTTTACATGCCTGTTTCCCAGTCTTCTCCATGTTCTGGGCCTTTAAGGTGCTACGTCTGTATCAGTATCGAAAACAGGAAAAGCGCTAGATAAAATTTTGGCTGCTTCTTCTCGCTGTTTAGCTTTTGCCTCGGTGAGCACAACATTACTCATCTGCACCAGCTGCAACAAGTCCAAGGGAACTGGTATATCAAGCCCCAAGACCACAGGGAATGGTAGATTGTCTGCCATACTTACATGTTACACAGGGCTCCGGCCCTCCAGGACTGGAATTTGAGACCCCTGTCCTAAAGACAGTTGCTGCTACACTGCATCTATGCATGTAACACACTTACATAAGCTCAACTGCATTCTTAGGGCATACTGGTTTTGTGTGGTCACGACCTGCATCCCTTCCCCCTCGTTCTCTCTGTTGTGTGACTCTAACAAGACACACCTGTTACTTGTTTAATCTTGTCTCTCTAAAGCCCTCGTGTGGATCACCCCAGGTGCCTCTCGTCTGCTCCCTCATCAGTGACGTGTATATAGTGCCTCCCTGTCTTGAGCTCCCCAGTCCAGTCATTGATGTTGCTGCCTGCGTGCACTGCCCTTCTGTCTTGTGCTCTTACGTCATCCTCCCTATCCTGTTTTGACTTCTTGTGGTCCATTTTCCTTTTCCCCTGCCTGTAATTTAATTTTAAAACACCCCCTTTGGTTTTCCCCATGCCTGCCTTTGCCTCTGTACTTGCCTGTGACGGGACAGGCCCTCCTGACCACACAGATCTTTCCCAGGTGTTGTCACAGCTACCAGATTTCCTGTCATGGGAGGCTTACCCATCCCAGGTGTATTCTTTTGATGTTGGTGGGGGCCTCTCAGTCTGCAGCGGTCTTTGCCAGCTTTCTAGCTGCAGGATTGGTTTTTTTTCTGTGCCACCACAAGTACATCTGTCTGTGATTATTGCCTCTGCTGCTGCTTCAGGGTCACACTCACAGACACAGACTTGAAGTTCTGGGGCAAGCATTCTGAAGTACTGCTCAAGAGTAATGATTTCTCCTTCAGTTTCTTAACCAACTTACCTTGTGGTCAGATCCACTTCTTATAGATTTCCTTTAGCCTGGCATGCAGTTCTTTTGGGTTTTCTCCAGGTTCGATGTCAAAGGAGAGGAACCTTTGCCAGTGTGTCTCTATATTGATGATATACTTCCTTAAAACGGCAGATTTAACCTCATCATCATGAACGTAAGCCACTGTGGCTTACCAGTTAGCAGAGGAATCAAGCTGAAAACCCAGTCTGACAGACTACTGCGATCTTTCCAAAAGTTAGCAAAAATGTTCTTTATATTTTTTATACATTTGAATCAAACAACTATTCCAGTTTTTTAGGTGGTAACTGACCTGCATCGCTGCAAATGGAGTGAGGGCCTCTCTGGTAGAACAGAGCTTAGGAAGACAAACAGCTGAAACCAGGGTCTGCGTTTCCATCCTGCATTTCCAAGCGGTCTAGATCGGCCAGACTGAGCACTGGAGCAGTGCAGACTTACCCCTCCACTTAGTAGTCTAAACTGATGCTGAAGTGCCTTAAAATGCCACTCCTGCCTTGCATGCTTCTGACTCCAAATAACCTCCTGAACCTCTGCTTATGCCATTTGTGCCTGTAACAGGCTGCTCAGATCGGCAGGAGTTCACTCTCTGCCCTGACTCCTTAGCTGCAACTCCTCTCCCTTCTTTGATCTTCATCCTCCTCCTCGAACCCTTTGTTTTTATGCACCTACTGTATAAGGCAGTCTTCTGTGCTATCCTCTTTCCAGTCCGATCCATGACTCTTGGACTGGGAATGAGGAATGAGTACCAAGACAGGAAGGGGGGGGGGCTGCACCCACTACTAGCTGATCCCAGTACACCACGTTAGCTGAGAGAAAAGTATCTCAGAATGCAGATCACATCGAACCTTGAGGCGCATTGGCTACAATAGCAGAAGACTATGTCAGGTTCCACTCCTGTCAGCCAAAAACAGAAAGCTGATGCAGCAGTGGGCACAGGCTCACGAAACTGGACAGTTTAAGACTGGAAAAATGTAGACTGGCGTAACGTGTCTTGATTTCTGCTGAGGCATGCAGATGGTAGATCAGAATTTAGCATTAGCAACATGACACCACACACCCACCCTGTCTTGTGTCATTGTGGTATAATGGTGTCGGCAATGTTTTCTTGGCACGCTTTGAGCCCATTGATACCAATTGATCATTGCTTGAATGCCACAGCCTGTTTGAGTATTGGTGACTGTGTGCATCCTTTTATGGCCACAATTTACCCATCTTCTAATGGATACTTCCAGCATAACAACAGAGGGATGTATCCACGGGTGATACATTACAAGACCTAGCGGATGATAGTGAACCATCTGTAGACACCACATATAACATGATTTTTGTGTACATTGAAATGGTAAAGTTTAATTGATAAATTATACACAGTAGAACATTACCAACACTGAATACAGTAATAATAAAGTAAATTGAACAGTATTATACAGTAATGAATTGTACTGTACTGTACTCTCTCAAATGAAAGGAATTCAGACGTTTTACCCTAATTCTCCAGAAACAATATAGCACTGAAAAAATTGCAAGGGATGGCAGAGCAAGGTAAACATGCTTTTTATACCCCTTGAAGAAGGAAGGAACCATGGAAAAACACAGGCTACTGTTACACATTTTACAATGAAAAATGTTGTATTATATGCCAGTACATAACCAGTAATGAGAAAAATTCATTTTATATTATTTTAGCCTATTCTGGGTACTCACTGGTTTACAGCCTGTACTCGCTTGGCACACAGTTTGAAACTTATGAATCATTTCTAGAATTTTTAACCTTTATGATTCGAACTGTGGGAAACTATCTTGGATATGGGGGTCCCACTGCACATCACGTCACAAAGCAAAAGTCATCTCAAGCAAGTTTCAGGAACATGACAATAAGTTCAGTGTTCTTCAGCGGCCTCCCCTGTCACTGGATCTGAATCCAGTAGAATACCTTTGGGCTGTGGCACAATGGGAGATTCGCAGCATGGGTGTGCAGCTGACAAATCTGCAACAATTGCAAAATCCAATCATGCCAGCATGGAGCAGAACCTTGAAGGAATGTTTCTAACATTTTTCCGGATCCATACCACGAAAAACTGAGGCTGCTTTTAGAGCAAAACGAAGCACCACCTAGTATTAGTACAGTGTTCCTGATAAAGTGTTCAGTGAGTGTATATTGTAATGTTAATGATATTAATACACTCTGGGGCACCTTTATTAGGTTCCGCTATGTAGTGCCAGGTGAAACCCCCTTCAAAGGTTGATGAATTACACGTTCAGAGACGCATGTCACTTTTGTACTGTAACAGGTCTGGCCATTATCCTCTGACCTCTTTCATTAATAAGGGGATTTCAGCCACAGCAGCGCCATTGACTAGCTGTATTTATTCATCACATCATCCTCTGTAAACGCTAGATACAGCAGTATGTCGAAAGCCCAGGAGGACGGCTGTTCCTCTGTCGCTGGGATGACTTTAAGATAACTTAGATATCACAACTTAGGTATTCTAAATATGAAAAAATATGGTAATACTTTATTTGGATAGTCTGCCTACAGAGGGTCTACAGAGTATTTGTAACATTTCAACTTATTAACTGAGGTTCAACAATTCATATAACGCTGGTTGAATGAGTAGTCAAATCAGATGAAATTAACAATGCCATGACGAATGCGTGTCATAATAAAAGGTGAAGGCAGTCCAACGAAAAATTCAAATGGCGACTTTTTTAGGCCGGGCAGTGTATGTGTGTGTGTGTGTGTGTGTGTGTGTGTGTGTGTGTGTATAAAACATAGAAAGGCCTTCTGGCTCAAATATGGAAACTATATTCAGTAATAATGGACCATCTATAGACCATAACTTGTGCCATGAGATTAAATTGTCTGAACAATTTCCACACCCTAATTAATACTCCTTCCTCTCTGTGTGTGCAGTCAACCAGCCTAATGCTGTGTTTCATAAGTACTTCTGCATTCAGCTTGGGTGACTGGTGGTGCTCCACGGTTAAGTGGAATTGTGATTTTTGCTGTTTTGCATGTTCTATCTGTTCTTTTACTATAATGCTACACTAAGCATAATTGTTTTATTTGTTGTATCTGTGAATGTTTACATTAAGCTATTACACTACTTTGAAGTGGAATTTTGATTATATTACTCATTTTTAGTGTTCCAGTTTTAATAATCCAATGCTGCACTAAGTGTAATTGAGGGTTGTTTATAAAGATATCTTTTAGTTTGTTAAATTTATTATTTAATTAAAAAAATAAATAAATAAATAAATAATAAGTAAAAAAAAAACCCATTAAGGAACAGCTTGGATGCAGGCAGTTTTTCCTATTTAATTGTCGAGAATATATGTTGAATTGATTTTAATAACTTTTAATGAACTTGAAGTGTGCACTGTACAACTGTATTACAAGTATCAGATCTTACTCTATTAAGCAATTAAGGGAAAAGTAGATTGATAACAAGCAGTTGCTGCATTTCTTCTGATAGCTGCCCTAAAACCTGGGTACTGCACTGCTTCATGTCTTGTCTTCATTGCCGTCAATCCCAATGTATTCCCAAAGTCAGTCTCAATGAATTCTGTGCAGCAAATTATGGAGACTAAATAAAATTTCATACATACTGACTAACATCTCAGCTCCCCTGTATCCTCCTTCATACATAACATTTGTGATTTAGCAATGCAATATATATTTTAAAAAGAGTAAATGAGAGATGAATAATTCATTTCAGTCGGTGTGGAAGATGCCGAAGCCTAGGGACATGAATTATTAATTATCTCTGATTAAAGTTTACTGTTCATTACCCCTCAGCTCACAGGCAATAAGCTGCTGTCCCTCTCTCCTCTAGTTAGTGGCTTCGGCTGCTTCTGATGACAGGATCCTACAGCCAGGGAGTGTCAGGCATCATGACATTGCAGCTTGTAGCTGTCCACCCACAGTCCCAGGAAATCTCCAGTCTGCTGAAGCAACTTGTTATTGTTTATCATTGGTAGTTAAGAAAAAAATCAAAGTGAATAGCTCCCAAACAAATGGAAACACCGGGGATACTGTAGGGACGCATACAACAGGAATTGGGGAGAAGTGTGGCATTGACATTGTATTTTAAATTCCAAAACACAGCAGACATACACTTCTTTTGTGTCTTATGTCACTTTTTTCTGGAATTAGGAATGCATATACACCGATCAGCCATAATATTAAACCCACTGACAGGTGAAATGACAGCTCGTGTGTTAGGAGCAGGAAAATGGGCAAAGCATGAGGAACTGAATGACTTTGACAAGGGCCAAACTGTGATGGCTAGACGACTGGGTCAGAGCATCTCCAAAACAGCAGGGCTTATGGGGTGTTCCCAGTATGCAGTGGTCAGTACCTAATAAAAGTGGTCCAAGGAAGGCCAACTGGTGAACCGGTGATGGGGTCATGGGTGCAGAAGGCTCATTGGCCCAGGACAGACCACAGCAAGGGAAGATCATCATATTGTGCACCAAGCATTACAGAACCCCATGACATCTGCACCTGCCATCCAGACACAGGTGTTGGACTCTCTACATCACCCCGCGTCACCCTGCACTGTGTCTTGACCACTGGTATCAGCTGGACTACAGGTTCACTGTCCCATGTGTAGGCTGCCATTAGTATCAAAGATAGGCGCGCTCAAACTCCAAAATATCACAAAAATACTTAGGGTGCGAGTTAACGATATCAAAATGCCAAAAAGGAACCGCACTCACAAAATACTTCTCATGCTATTTACTTCTCATGCTGGTTTTATAAAGGCAACAAGAAACAAGTGATAGCTTGACGTCATAATTGCCGCCCCCACGAATGCACATTAGGCTGCCATTAACACCAGCTCAGAAACAGCTGCGTTTGGAGTGGTGGCGTGGACTGATGACGGGAGGCGTGGACTGATGACGAGTGGCGTTGTACCATGTTCAGCGATGAATCTTGGTTTTGCATCACCACAACTGACTGTCGTGTTCGTGTATGGCAGCGCCGAGGGGAGAGGACCAATCCTGCCAATGTTGTGGAGAAACACACCGGTGTTACTCCTGACATCATGGTGTGGGGAGCCATAGGGTATGACATCATGGTGTGGGGAGCCATAGGGTATGACATCATGGTGTGGGGAGCCATAAGGGCAATCTGTAAGTGATTCAGGGGACCCTGAATCACATTAACTGAATTCAAGCTTGTTAAAGACTGTGTCTGAATTCAGGGGCTGCATCCTTTGAAGGCATAGCCCTTGTAGGCCAAGTTCCCTCAAAGGTTGAACAGAAAGCACTGTCAAATAAGATGGTCTGGCTTATGGATAATTTGCGTCACCAGCTGTTTCCGCCCTTACCCTTGAGTCACAAAGCACTGCTCCTTCAGCCTAGCTGGGACACGCCCACTTTACCTGTGCACAATGAATCTTGGGATATGCTGGGCTGCAAAGGATCTATCAGGTGCATCCTCCATGGATTGGAAAAAGAAGGATGCATTTCTAGACCACATTTAAAGGGATTTCAAAATGGGATAGTCTTCTTGCACCGCTGTCATGCATTCATTCCTCAAATGCAACCTTAGAAGGATACAGACCCTGAATTCTGACATAGCCGAAGACTTTATGGTGCATGAGCAATGGGTACGTCAACAGCCTTGAAAAGAAGATTGTTGATATGAGCAATTACTTCCCAAAAAGGCGGCAAAACGAGAGTGGTGTACTTTACCACAGCTGAGCCAATGCAGCTTGTGCAGATTACAAGGATTTAATCAGAAGAAAAAGGAACACTACCACTATTAATATGGCAAACTATCACAGATAAAACTGCTGGAGCATATGCTTGGTAACCAGAGTTTTTGGTTTGCACTTAGACCCTCTCTGCCTTCAAGGAATTAAAGAATGCATCTTATATTCAGAAAGTGTTACACAGGCTTTTTAGTGAATGCCGTATTTAAATAAAACAATACAATCAGACATTCTGGAAAAAATGAGACTAGTTATATATATTTTTCACATCTACATTTATTTTTACATCTGCATTTTAAAATCATGGTTTAATCTTGGTTCTGTTGCCAGAAGGCCACATGGCAGTTTGCTTCCAGGCTCAGAATTTCTAAGAAAGCAGTACACAAAATACGGTGAAGCAGGAGACACTGGCGATGACCAGAAACCAGCCAGGTATAGGGCAGAAGTGACTTTCTAATGCTTTCTAAACTTATCTGGCAATTGAAGGATGACATCATGTGACTTTCAAAAAGAATGGGAAACATTAAATGCAGGTGTGACTGCTAGGACTTCATAGCAGACTCCTAGAAGCAGGACTGAAGTCCCATAAGGCAAGAAAGCAGCCCTTCATCAAAGAGAAGTGGACAACAGCCAGGCTGCAGTTTGCAAAAAAATGTATATTTTACACAGACGTATGCCGATTACTTGAGAAATCAGTGAAACTTGGGCCAGGCGTCCCAATACTTTTGTCCATATAGTGTATATTCTAAAATGATCATGACAGGTGAACACATCTCTGCAGTGTGCTATGATGTCAAAACAAGAAAAAAATAATCATGCCAGATTTTGTTTCTGCCATGTGGGACTTATTTATTTTGGAGCAGGCTAGTTCAGAAGCAGAAATTACCATAGTTAGTGAGCGGGGAATAAGATAAGCCCAGTAATGGAACCCAATTGCCACTTAATATAGTAAGATTTATTGAAATAAGCCTGGATTTCCATAGGAACCTTGATGGTATACCCCCAGAGGTAGATAATGTTTACCCTCTGTCAGATTTATTCAAGTCGGAGTTTAGGTTTACACCCAAGCCTGCTTTCTCAAATACCCGCTGGTCCACCATGACTGTTTTGTTAGCAAACTTGACAATTCCGCTTAAAGTGAATGTGACTACATAATCAAAGTGTAAAGGGAGCCCAGTAGGAGGCGCAGAACACACCTTGGGAGTTTCTGTGTGCTACTATTTGTTGTTTCACCATTAAACTAGGAGGTACTAGACCAGAGGTATTCCCTCTTGGAGGAAGGAGTTTCCAGATCATGTTGTCTGGTGCACTGGATGTTGTTATGCACAGCCTCCTCAATCTTCTCCTAACTTGTGTGTGTTACAGAACATTTTAGAGTTTAAGACAATGTACAATTTGTGGTTAAAACCGGTTAGGAACTACAACATACTGAGGTCAGGAACCAGATGATGTTGAAGAAGATGAACGACTTATTGCTTCATCATTCTGCTTTTTGGCATCCCGATTACTCAGTCCTTAGTTGTCTGCTAGTGTAGTCTATAATTAATGAAAAGAATCCACAACTAGTTCCCTTTCCTATTGTTTAAGGGCAAAAATAGTGTACAGGACGAGGGCGATTGTATCATATATAGATCTGTTGGATTGGCAGGCAAATTATAGTGGGGTCAGTGTATTGGGCATTGTGGAGCATATCCTTGAGTATCCTTTCAAAGCATTTACTGTACTATTGAGGTGAGTGTGACCAGGCAGTAATTTGGATATGCTGAGTGAGTTTTCTTGGGAATGGGGATGATGATGGACTTTTTGAAACATATCTGTATTCTGACTTGGAACAGTGATGAGTTAAATATATCTGAGAACACCAGAGCTAATATGCCAGTAGAGGCTTTAAGGACCCTTCCAGAGATGCCATCTGGTCCTGCTGCCTTTCGGATGTTCACTCTTCTCACGTCATGCTCTGAAAAAGTGATGGGGTTCTGCGTATCAGAGTCACTGTTGTGCTAGGGAGCAATAATGTTGTGATACAGCTTGTATATTGTTTATTGTCTGTAAATTATATGTTGATTGTCCTTATACTGTCTGTCTAATGTGAGTGACACCATCGACTAGAACCAAATTTCCTTGTGTTAACATATTTGGCAAATAAATCTGATTCTGATAAGCTTCACAGCGCTCATAATCGACGCTCAATGTTCAGATGAAGTCCAAGATTGTTCTAATACTCTCTGATTTCAGCTGTATCATACTGAGTTTTCTCCATACCTTCCAGGCCTCCTCCACTGCTTCACACAGGGCCGTTTGGTAGTTGGATATCCACCCAGTTACAATTTCATAGTTGAAATTCATTCATCCATGGGGACTCTCCTAACAACCAGCATGCAACATGCACTTAGGGTGTTGAGAAAGAAAAATGTTTTGTGATTCCAACCTGCTGAAACCAATTTTCAATTATACTTGTTTCCAAACTTAGTTCTTCCTGCTACTACTCTTTCAGACTTGCATTTTCCTAATAATTTTAGAAAACAGTTCACTTTATCAGCTACTGCTTACTGCTTTAAGTTTAACCTTCTTCAAACACTAAATTTAGAATCATCCACATTTTTAAGGACACTTAATGGATCTGTCCAACTGAGTATCCTTTTTTAATGATCACTAATATGATAAATTTGAAAAGGCACATGTCCTTTAAATAGTTTCATATGTGCCAGATGCCTAAAATGGATATAGCTAACAGGAAAAATGCTGGGTTCAACCTTGTTTATCTGATCAGTTTAAGTGCGGGTAACAGATACTTGTTTGGTCATAATTGTCTTTTATGGTGGCATGTAGCTCTGCGTGTTATTGCCTGTGAACAAAAAAGTTGCCGGTTCAAATCCCGTAGCAGGCGGAGTGATCGCGTCACTGCTGGGCCCTGACTAAAGCCCTGAACCCCACCTGCTCCGGGGGGCGTCAGTAGCCTATTACACTGATATAGCAATCAATGACAACCAGAAACAGCTGGACCGGATTGGCCATATGGAGACTTGGGCACCACATCCTCAGGGAGCACCAAGCAGATGAGCCGCCCCAAGAGCCCATCCCCCAGCCCCATTCACCAATTAATGCAATTTAATATGACTGTATGTTGTCCTTTTAATATGGCACTCACTGAAAAACATATGTAATGTTTTCCCTATATTTATATGCCTTATTGAGTTTCATGTGGAGAGAGAGGGACAAAGAACCAGCATCTCTGAATACTAGTCACACTACTAACTAAGCCATAGAAACAATTGGACACTATTTAACTATATACTATTTAACCTATTGGTGATATTTTGCCATGATATCACTTCACTTGCCTCGTTAACAGTAGTACTGTTGCCTAGCCAGTGATTATATCCTTGTAATCCTCATCAGTACATAACCAGCGTTTGCTCTGCTGTGGAGAACAACACCGCTTTCATTTTGCCTTCTTTTTGTGAAATCACTGCTCAAATCGACAATCATTTGTTCAGGGCTGCTTAACTATCCTGTGCTCGTGCACGACGAGGGCTTTAACAAGCTTGGCCTGAGTTAATATGAACAAGGTCGGCTGAACCATTTTAATGGAACAGCCTTAGGTTAAAATGGGAATCAATGGGAATTTAAGCCAGGTTTATTCATTTAAGAGCAGTTTTGCTTGGTGACCTTGATGGAATGCCCCCCCAAGACCTGCAAAAGGTGATTAAATACCAAAATGATTTCCTGATGTAATGCACTTGTAGTCCAGTCCTACTTTACAGTCATGTCTAGGGTGCCTCAATGAGATGGTAAGCGAATCCGGCTTTAATAAACAGGAAACACTAAAAAACACTAAAGAAGCTGGGTTTTACCCATAATGCAGCTGAATTCCAGGAGGTACATAAAGCTAAATTAATAAAACAATTGCTGAGTAAATTAATATATGTACTATTTCAGGTGGTTCAAGTAGGTGGATCCTCATAATTCAGTGTAATATCAAAAATTAGCTGGGAACCTCCCTAAATTTTGCTAGTCTTGTCTGCCCGCCTGTAGTCGGCGCTATATATATATATATATATATATATATATATATATATATATATATATATATACACACACACACACACACACACACAC
>JAODLC010000042.1:3540992-3554911 GCA_026781145.1 Hippopotamyrus pictus | reverse complement strand
ATACACACACACACACACACACACACACACCGTAATACCAGCCAAGCATTGGACAGCACCCCTGCCTTCCTGGATGCAAATTTGCGTTTTATAGGGTGGTTTGGGAATATTCATAAGAGAAGTGCTTCCTGATTGGCCAGTGAATGCCTTAGAGTAGACTGTAAAAACAGACAGCACATGTTGCTGGGAGCATTCACTGGCCAATCAGGTAGTGCTTCTCTTATAAATATTAATGAGGTGGCCAATTATGTAGTGCTTCTCTTTTGAATATTAATAAGATCTCCCAAACCACCTTGTAAAAAGAAAATTTGCCTTTCTGAAATCAATATCCCTAAGATTCCTGCAAATGCATTAAATGGGAAAATAAAACGATAAAATTGGGAAATCCGTCTAGATAGCCTGCAAAGCATATTAAAAACCACAAGGAGGAGACAAGGCACACACAAAAACGTACATGCTTTTTTGCTTAAAAGATTGTAATGAAAAACTCAAAGATCCTCTCACCGATTTTTCCTCCACAAGACAAATGTGCATTTAAAGTTCCGCTGTTTTGTTTTTTATTTGAAAGAAGTTCAAACTAGAATTCCATCCATCTTCCAAACCGCTGGATCCTTATTGGGTCGCGGGGGGTCCGGAGCCTATCCCGGAAGCAACGGGCACGAGGCAGGGAACAACTCTGGACGGGGGGCCAGCCCATCACAGGGCACACTCACACACCATTCACTCACACATGCACACCTATGGGCAATTTAGCAATTCCAATCAGCCTCAGCATGTCTTTGGACTGTGGGGGGAAACCGGAGTACCCAGAGGAAACCCCACGACGACACGGGGAGAACATGCAAACTCCACACACATGACCCAGGCGAAGACTCGAACCCAGGTCCCAGAGGTGTGAGGCAACAGTGCTAACCACTGCACCACCGTGCCGCCCCCCAAACTAGAATTCCTTTGAAAGAAATGTTGTTTTCCTTAGTTGCTGGTACGGCACTTTAAGCCATTTCCGTTCTTAACAACCTATAACGAAAAGGCCTAAGGCGAATTTGGTAATTTGGCCTTTTGATGACAGCTTCATGCATTTGGTACCAATGACCAGTGTGTGCTTGTTCTCTTCGTGTTGCAGTTATTTATTGCTTGTACTCTGGTTTCCTCCAGTCTGCCCTGTGATGGATTGGCGTCCAGTCTAGAGTGTACCCCAGCCAGTGTTGCCTAGGCCCTACCGGAATTAGGAGACGTATTTTCAAGCAGAATTCGTCAGTGTAGACAGCATCACTATATTTGGGCAGGTCACACTTGGTATGTGGAGAACAATCTGCACGCATGCCTACTTGAACATGGATTCCAACCCACTTGACTTGTAGCGATCAGCACCGCGAAATACAGTGACCAGTGTAGGGTTTCGCCAGCGATTTGCATGTAAATAACAGTCGTTTAATTACCTACGTAAAGTATTAGTAAATGGGTTAAAGGTTCGCTGTATAATAAAGTGTAATTTTGCCTTTTGGGAAGTTTGTGCAGACACCATGAGCCGCGCGGCACCCCGGTGTAATGACGCGCGCGGTAAGTGACGTGACAGCTGGCGTTTCCGTGTTATTGTCCGTCAGACCGAAAACCAGCGACGCTTCAAGGTATTTACAGACCTTTTAACCTTTCATCGAACATGTGCATATGTCTGGTATTAAAGCCAAAAGTCTATTTTAGGTGCTGGAATTACAAGATGTGCTATTAAACCGAAATGACTGTTTCTCTATTGAACTGTACGTGTAGCTTGATAGCTAACCTACGCTAAATGTAAACAGTTTGCAATAGAGAGTTAGTTGTCAACATGATCGAATCTGTAATGTATTTTGATATGACATGTAGGAGATCGGTTGGTCAAGAATTATTATAGGTAAAAAACTAGCTTGGCAAATGCGATGGCTATTTATTATTTTATATTTATAAGATGAGGTTCTGCAGACTCCAGCCTAAAGGTTCCATTTAAAGGTAACTTGGCCATTTAGAATGCGAATTTGTGCAGCGATTACATTTTTAAACATTTGCAATGTAAGTCATAATAAACTTAATATAATCTAGTGTAGTAGTAATTGCAAACAAAAACGCCACAAGCAGGCCGTATTTGGTTTCATGAACCCCGTCTTCGCCGAAAATATCAGCGACGACTTTTAGTATAGTTTTGCATTGCCCCCTACAGATATAATTTATGTATATTTGAGGGGACGGGCGAATAAGCTTATGGTAAGCGTAATTTCGAGTTGTGTGGCATCTTGCTATTGTCGACTTTTATTTCAGTCATTCAGCACTACAAGGCGGCTTCAAACTGAAGGTTGTTGATGCGTGTATAGTGTAAGAATGGTTTATATCGCTGCATTCTAATGCTCGTCGATTGTGAAGAAACGGTCTTTATTTTTGTTTCAGAATAGAAATCTTTCTCCTCCGTCGCTGGGGGTGCTTTCGATACCGTGAGCTGTCACCCAGGCACGGGTGCGATGTTCTCGGATCCACATGAGTTCTACTATGTGGTATATCATGCAGAGCATCCAAAGCAAGTACTCTCTGTCAGAAAGACTCATCCGCACCATCGCCGCCATCCGCTCCTTTCCGCATGACAACATTGAAGATCTCATACGCAGGGTAGGCGTGTTAATTACTCTCTAAAGAACAGTTTCTGATCTCCAAAAGAACAATCCAGCTATAAAAAACGACAAGTACTTTTAAACTAGATATGCATAGAGAGCCATTAACTCTGAAATGGTATTTCATTATTTTGTAATAATTTTAGATAATGATTTCAGTTATTTTGACCAAATCACTATCAGTTGAATAACCCAGGTGCCCAACTGCACCTTGTCTCCCAGGGAGCAGATGTGAACCGGATGCATGGCACCCTGAAGCCCCTGCACTGCGCCTGCATGGTGGCCGATGTTGACTGCGTGGAACTGCTGCTGGAAAAAGGAGCGGAGGTACCGTTTAGTGCAATAACAGTGGGTCCCCAGGACTGGAGCTAAGAAAGACTGTTTTATTATTGGCTGATTGAGAAGCCATCCCAAAAACCTGTGCCCACACGGACCCTCCGTGGAACAGGTTCCCCACCCCTGATTTAGTGGGACCACAGCTCTAAGGGTTATGATACACAGGGCAACCTTTTCCGCAGTGGTACAGACCGGTGCTGCTCAGACGCTTTCCCATTTACGTCGGGCATCAAATTTTTACTTGGAAAAACTTTGATCGACTTTTCGTGATCATACAGATTTGTCTCACCTGGTTGGCAGTCGCCCCATGACAGTCGCCCTGTGTATCATCACCCAAAAGGTGATGAAAGACCACACACCTTCCTGTATCTTCCAGACAGCATGGTTCAGTTTATTTTTATCATATTAAATAACAACTCGGTTACGACAGTTACGCTTATATTATCGTTAAATATGTTATGACATATAACTATAATGACCATGAATGTCCACACTATATGAATCTGTATAAATATACATGTTTTTACTTTTGAGTAGTATTTCATAGGCTTTTTTGCCCCCAGGTGAATGCGTTGGACGGCTACAACCGCACAGCTCTGCATTACGCTGCTGAGAAGGACGAGGGTTGTGTCGAGCTGCTACTGGAATATGGTGCCCAACCGGATGCACTAGATGGCAACAGAGACACACCACTGCACTGGGCCGCATTCAAGGACAACCCAGAATGCGTAAGGGCCCTGCTAGAGAGTGGCGCCAGCCCCAATGCTCGGGACTACAATGACGACACGCCCCTCAGCTGGGCCGCCATGAAGGGCAACCTGGAAAGTGTGCGCGTCCTGCTGGAGTATGGTGCTCAGGTCCATGTGGCCAACCTCAAGGGCCAGACTCCCACCTCCCGCCTGGTAGCCCTCCTGGCACGGGGTCTGGGTGCTGACCAGGAAGAAGAGTGCCTGGAGCTGCTGTGCCGGGCGGCTGGGCGACTGGATATCCGTGGCGCCGATGGCTCTGTGCCCAGGGAGCTGAGCAGGGATCCCCAGCTGTTGGCTCGCCTTACGACCATGGCATCGCATCCGGCTTCGCTCTGCGCCCTGGCCCGTTGTGCCGTCCGGCACAGCCTAGGGGCGCAGTTCCTGCCCACTGCTGTGAAAGCGCTGCCGCTACCAGAATCTGTCAAGGAGTATGTGTTGTTGAGGGACTGATGGGTCAGTGGGTCGAATCGGGGGAGGGTAGGTCAAAAATAAGAGTGGCGTTGATGTGAGTGGAGGACTCTGGGGTAGGACCATGTAAATATGTGAATAAAAATGTATTTGTGGTTGTGCACAAGTGTAAGTGATTGTGTACCTATAACAAAAGTCTTAACATTTATATGTAAGATTGACATTCGACACGTGGAAACTGTCCACCCCTCCGCCCCCACACAGTCATCACCACCCATTATTAGTGTTTGATGGATTATGGATAGTGCTTTGGGAAGACATTTGACTTTTCCCTGTCAGTTGCCTAATATCTCAATGAGTGCTGAAAGTTAAAGTTATACTTGAGTCCAGGTTGCTTAGTTACACTGGTGGAAACCCAGAATGGCGCAGATAAATGAACCACGGGTGCAGAGCTTGGTTTGGCCACTTCAACAGAATTGCTTTGAACTGTTTGTTTACTATGCATTGATATATGAAAACATGCTTTAGAGAAATATAAAGCCTGTTAAATTGGTAACTAATAACCAAAAATCAGTTACTTGGACATAAATGTGGGTTATGTTCTGAAATAATATTTGGATGAGCTTTATGTTTGCAGTTTGCCATTTAGAGTATAAAAGTGGACGTTTTTCCCTTTTATTTCATATATCACATCTGGGAATCCAGATCATGAACTAATTTTGAAAATGATAAATCAGTCTTTTCAATGTTTTGGATGTCAAACTGTGTATAAAAATGGAAAGCATAGCAGTGGTGTTTGGGATGTAGCTGCATCGACTGATTGCGTCTTGCTGAGAATACTATCATGTGTCAGATTTTTGGGCTCATTTGGGACCGTGAGAGACTGGGCACTTTGTTCTTATTACTAATCACTGAAACGTGTATTTTATGTTTATGCAATTGGTTTTGTGTTGTACGTGTGTATTATGTCACTACATGTTTCATTTTGAAGCCAATTTTTTCATTTTTTGTCACCCAGTGAAATTATTAAAGATCTGCTCTGTTGAAACCCATGGTGTTATTTTTATAGTTTATGCTTTGTAATGTAACTAATATTTTTAAAGTGATAAATCAGCAAAAAAACACCTGATGAATTCATGTATCAGAATTCATGAGTATCTCACAACTCTTAGTTCATCTATGCTTGTTTTTGAAGAAAACATGTATTAGAGTAACTACACAGTCCACACTAAAACCACAGTAAAACACAATTTATCTCAGTTTCAGTGTTTGCCTGGTTACTGTCTTACCTTTGTAGGTCAAAATTATTCCTCTGTGAAGTGTTTTATGAATTTTTCCTTTTCTTGTTGCTGACGTTTGTTTTAAATATTACTAAGTATTTGTATATACAAATATTAAAAGACTGTTGGGACAGTACCTCTGTATTTAATCTGGATTCCATTCATCCATGGCCCCAAATAAATAGATATTTGTATTACAATTAAACTGTGCCCCACCCTGCCCCCAATATCAAATTCTCTTCTACACCATTGTGTAAAATCGTAAGGAGGGGCAGTGACCATGTTAATGTACTTCAGGGCATTATACTTGTGTCTATGAACGAATTTTTAAGCATTCCTTTAGTTTCTTCAGGACTGAGCTAAATAGTGCCGTTCATGATCGATGCCTCTAGGGCTATTACCAATCGTAAAATTACAACTCTACTGCGAAATTCGCCAGTAAAGTACACTGGTTTCAAGAAGTGACCTTTGCCTTTTCACATTTTGAGTCATTTTCAAAGAACCCTGACTCTGTGGCTTCCTCCGTCCAGTAGATGTCCCCATCCAGAACACTGGCCGGTTTAGCCACACAGTTTTGTTAGTACTGTAGTCTTCCTCTACGGTAACCTTGGTGTATGCCATTCATTTTTTTGTTTCCTCTTCGTATTTGGCACGGATCGTAAGTATGTCCTTCTGGGGGTTTGTCGTTTTGGAGAAAACGGTAAAGCAGTACAGTAGAATGAGAAATGCTGTGGAATTTTTATGTAATGTTTCTATTTTCTATTTTATTGTACATCAGCTTCATTACTATAATTTTCTCGAACTGGTTGAATGTAAACTGGAACAACGGCTATATATTTTGGAGTAATAAATTGCAATTTTGATCGTGCTGCAATAACGTTGTTTCTTTTTTAGATGCATTTATTGCCTAATCGGATAATTGAGATAAATTTAAATACATCTGTCAGAAAAACACTGGGATACTTATCGGGAATCGTTATAGTGGTTTGTTACTACACATTGAGAAATCTAGCGAAAAAAGCTGGTTAATTTTCAGTTGGACAGACGTTTCCCAGTGACAGGATTTTGAGAACATGTGTTTAGACGAATAGTCGTCTTTAATTCATTGATTGCATCACTGTGAGTTGTGAGAGTTTTTTGTTTGTCTCCTAACAACACAGGGCTGTAGGAAAAATCTTTCAGCAGCTAAAGATGTATACCTCCTTCAGACTCCTCGTTAACCCTGCTGCATTGGTGAGATATAAATCAAGACAAATTTTAGAGCAGCCACATTGCCTTAGACCCCCCTGTAAATAATAATACGTTAATGTTAAGTCAGTTCATTCACCCAATTAAAACAATATCACCTCATCCGACACAATTAAACCAGTTCTTTTGTGACAATATACAGTAGTACCTAGTTTTTTATTTGATTGATTTCGGTATTTGATCCTGCCAACCAAAGTGTTTTAAAACCTTCTAAATTGCTTTAATTAGGAAAATGAGTGGAGATAAATGCATTTGCATTGGGTCTTCATGACCCTGACTTGAAAGTCTTGTTCTATGGCCTTATTTCCATGTCACTCACCATGATTGGACTTACATGTTATATTTTCCATTTAAGACTGCCTGATTTCCTTAGGACACATTTTGCATTAAATGAGTTCAATGTTTCCCCCCTTTTTGCAGACAAGGATCAGTTATAGGTTGACACCCCAACCCTTGTCAATTTCCACACTGAGGGCATCACAGAATGCAGAAGTGAGTGCAGTTTCTTTGATTATGTGTAAAGGTTGCTGTAATAATTGTAGGATTTAATTTACTCATACAGAAACCGCCTCTTGAATGTTCTAATTTGTATGCATTGTGTATTTCATCCTGTGAAATTTAAAAATTGCATGTACAATTTTTGATGGATTATTTACAATTGAACCGTGCTGAGTGAGATTTCCTACAGAAAATCTTTACATATTTATCCTTAACACAGTAGAAGAAGAGCACCCAAAAGAACACAGCATTAAATAAGTGTATAGTAGCAAAAATGCATTAGAATATTCAGTAATGCTTTACATTAACTGCACCTTTATAATACCTTTATAATGCATTCATAGAACATTCAGTGCTCCTTCATAATGCATTCATCAAACATTTATAATCAGCATGTAAGTATACCTTAATATCCTATCACACTTTAACAGCTTTAATATACATTAATAACAAACATTATATGATAATAACATCATTATAACTGTCATTTCTTGTTCATTGTAATTATTATGAATGCAGTGCTTTAAGACATGTTAAGGCATACTTGCATTCTGCTTATGAATGTTCTATGAATGCATTATGCAGGTGCACTATACACTTGTTATTTAATGCCGGGTGATTACTTACTTTTTGTCTGATTTTGTACTACCAGCCTAATTCCAGTAGAGGTCTCCAGCTTAAAAGGGACCTCCACTGCAGCAGCGCATCCAGGGACATCGACACGGCCGCCAAGTTCATTGGAGCAGGGGCTGCCACTGTAGGTGTGGCTGGTTCTGGGGCCGGTATTGGAACTGTGTTTGGTAGCCTCATAATTGGATATGCCAGGTACAAACTGATTTTATTCTTTTCCCATGTGTCATAAAGTAACTAAAACAAATGTGCCAGATGGGTGGCATTACAGATGTCTAGTTTATTTCCCTATTTCATATTAAGCTAATATAGTTTGTTTTTTATCACAGAAGTACATGTGACTGACCTGCTCTGGCCGTTTCTGTCTACAGGAACCCATCTCTGAAACAGCAGCTCTTCTCCTACGCGATTTTGGGCTTCGCCTTGTCCGAGGCCATGGGACTTTTTTGTCTGATGGTGGCTTTCCTCATTCTCTTTGCCATGTGAGCCGCCCTCGTTCCAGCCAGTCTGGAAGCTACACCGGCCTGTGATCTGAAACATAGAGCTCTTGCATTGGTATATGAACAAATAAAATTTTTAATTACCTCTAACTTACAAATAGTTCCTTTCTTCCTAGTCAGTCAACCTTCCAACTATGTGTCCACTACAAGGAGGGAGAGCTGGAGTCAGTCACATAGAACACAAAACATTCTGGATGGGATACGAGTCCATCACACAGCACATACAGGCACTCCCCAAGATCAGTTCAGGGAAACCAGTTAGACTGCACATCTTTGGACTGGTGGAGATTTTTGCGATATGGAAAGAAGAGCATTTGTGAAGTCTGGCCCTGAGGTTGGATGTGAAAGTCTGGGCCGTAATCTCCATTCTAGTTCATTCCATACATTTTTGATGGGGTTGAGGTCAGGTCTCTGTGCAGGCCAGTAAAGGTCTTCCACACCAAACTCACCCAACCATGTCTTTATGGGCCTTGCTTTGTGCACTGGGGGCACAGTCATGCTGGAACAAAAAGGTCCTTCCCCAAACTGTTCCCCAAAAGTCGGAAGCATAGAATTGTCCTAAATGTCTCGATGTGCATACCAAGACATTTTGGACAATGTTATGCTTCCAATTTTGTTTTTTTCTATAGGTCTGAGTTTATTTTCAGTCATTGTTTGCCCAAACACAGCAACCCCATTTGGGGGTTTTGGAAAAAAAAAGCCAAGAGGCTCTCAGGAAGGGAAGTGAAGGACCATTCTTAGAACCCCCCCCCCATCCTCATCAGTTGTATTGTGGCTTTGGTCTGAATTCTTTCATTTTGTGCTGCTGATTTGACTTTAGGCACAGTTTCTTCTTGTGTGTTAAGGGGGTGAGGAGGCTCCTGGGAAGGGGAGGTTTGGTCAGAGTCATCTCTCTGCCCTCACTTGTGCTCTGTGCCATTAAGGATACTCCACAGCCATGGGCCTGGGGCCAGGCCTGCAGCTATGCAAATTCTGCTCCAAGGGGACTGGATACATAATTAAAGACAGCTTCCTGTTCTGACTTCAGGTATCAGGGCAGAGATAGGTAAACTGATCTAAGAAGACACTCAACCCCAAAAGGCAGCTAATAAAATGCTAACCAATGAATTAGGAAGAAAAGAAGCCTGGACATAGAATGAGAGCAGTGGATAGGATCTTTGTCCAGTTTCTGGACTTTGTATATAAGCAAAAAACAGTGGAGTATAGTAGGGGTATTATGAGACAGATCTTCTTAAAATTTCAATGACTAAATCGCACATATAATGATGTCCCTTCTGACCAGGGGCACACTCAGTTACCTGGGGACCTTAGGCTGACATCGGCATAGGATCCCAACTGGGCCATTTGAGATATCTTTTGGAGACTAAATAGAAAGGAGCCAGAATTAAAAACAATGGAACATCAATTACATACTAATGAAAGAGTGGGGGGTCAGCGGTAAAACATATAAATTAGGGCGGGGGTAGGAATGCTGTTGGTAAAATGTGCTGACCGGGGGGAGGGGGGTATTGCACTGGCAGATTGATTGGCCAAATTTAAAAGAAATTTAATTGTTCCCTCTTTTGCTAAGGTTAATCTTGAATTTTTGCATACACTCATTTAATTGTGTTCGCTCCACATACATTCACAATTTGTCTACCTCTCTAGTGTGATAGTATCAAAGGCATGGGACAGATGTAATGTTAGTCTTGTATCTTAGTGCCATTTCCTTCCTCTGTTAGGCTACTTTGTGCAAGAAAGTAGCGCAAAGTCTTAAAGTAGAATAGTCCATTATAGCTGGGGTGGGGGGCAATTTTGTCTATCCTGTCAGTAAAAACGCATGCTGTAAATGGTGCTATAATTTAAATAATCACGTTATGTTCTATCCTTAAATGTTACTTTGGAAATTCTGTCTTCATGGGGCTTCTAGTTTTCAGGGGCCCCAGGTGGTTGCCTACCTTGCCTAATGGTAAAGTCCGCCTTTGCTTCTGATCACTGTATACTGTACTATGGTAATGTTCCTTCCAAAAATTTTTGTTATTGCTAACAATAGACAAAAATATCAGTGTTAGATCAGAGCTAACGGGTTTCTTTAGCAAAGAAAGAGGCCTAGCTTCAAGAGGCCTGTTTTGTAATCCGGCTTAATATTTTTGTTCTTCTAGCTAAACATTTCTACTAGCTTTGTAGTAAATCTGTAGTAAACAGTACTTACATAACTTGGCACACCTACCCGATTCATTGAATCACCCGATTCCAGTTATAAACACATTTTATTTAATGAATGGTGCAGTATTTTTTCTGCCTTACATAGAATGTATACGTATATATACATATATGATTTAAATTTGCATCAGTCATAAATTCACAAAAAGGCTGAAGAATCAGTATAGTAAGTAAATTATTATTAAATATCTGATTGTTAGCCAAGTAAAAATACATGTTCTTATGTTTTATACTATTCATGATAACTTCGAGGAATAATGTTTTAGCACCAGTCTGCTACCACAAGCGCAGGCATTGTAAGGATGAGAATTAAAATTGATAAAATTTTGAGACAGATCGCCACAAAATTGAAGCATAATGAGAGTAAAAAAATGTAGTTTAAGACATTTGATCCCATTAGTGCGATAATTCAGAAAGACCTTCTTCAACCTTTCCAGGCATATTGTATGGGAGAAGATCTAGACCTGATCAAATCTTGAGATAAATCGCCGCAAATTTGAAGAATCAAAAATTTTTGTCATTGTATAAAGCAACGAGACAATAAAAATATATCTGTATATCTGAGCAGTATGTACATAATAGATTCTAGTGCAAGTGACAAAGTTCAAGTTCTTTCCTGAATTGTACAGGCATTTATGTGAGAAAGAGACCATGAATGAACCAAAAATGATATAGAGGGAGAAGCAGGTGGTGGAACTCTCTCAAAATCACCCAGACCCTTGTGAAGCTAGACCCTTGTATGACAGCCTGGGGGAACAAGCTGTTCTTCATTCTGGAAGTCCTTGCGCAGACAGATCCGTATCTTCTTCCTGAAGGCAGAGGGTCAAACAAGTGATGGGCAGGATGTGATTTGCTTTCTTCTGTTTTCTCAGCTAAAGGAGGTGCTACTGAGCATTCCTACTTACTGCGGTGGTATTTGGTGCTCCAGAACAATCAGTCATTCAATGATTGTCATCAGGCCCAAGAACTAGTGGAGATCCTCTCCAGTGCCTCAACATTTATGTAGAGTGGGGTGTGGTTGTATTGTCTCTTTCATAATCACTTCCTTTTTTGAAGTTCAGATCAAGGTTATCACTACTACACCATGCAACCAGCTTCTGTATCTGATTCCTATATGCAGACTGATTATTGTTTGTTACGAGACCAAGAATTGTGGTATCATCTGCAAACCTGACTTAACTAACTTAAGGTTAGAGGCATAGATGGGACAGCTGTCGTGTGTAAGGGCTAAGCAGGCATCCTTGTGGAACGCTGGCGTTGAGGGTCCAAGTAGATGATACGCGCTTGCCGAGTCTGACGGATTGTGTACGGTTTAAGAAGTCCAGTATTCAATTGCACAGTGAAATGTTAAGTTCTAGCTTACATCATTTGTGAATGAGTTTGCTGGGTAGGATTGACCTGAAAGCAGAACTGTGGTCAGTGAAGAGCGTTCTTACATGTATGTTCTTATGGTCCGAATGGTCCAAAGGCTGTCCTCTATGCTGCTGCATGTCTGGTTCTGTAAGCTGCATCCTGAGCTTTAAGAAGGTTACTTACCTCTCATGTCTTCCATGGCTTCTGGTTTGGAAATATACAAATCAACTTCTTGCTTGTGACATTGTCTACAGCTGAGGTTGTGAATTCCTCCAGTGCAGTCTTTGAGTCCTCTTGTGTGCTCCGTCATGCAAATGTATTCCAATTAGTGAGCTGAAAACTGTGAGACAGCTAAACTAAGTGTAACAGTCTCGGTTAAGGAACCAGTAGCCCTGGTGCTTTGTTTATGGAGAGGGTTTAGCGAGAATGAAGGGCGAGCAGACAGGCTCAAATGAGGATCCAGATGTGTTTTGCAGGCCTTGCTAACATTAGTATAAACTTGGTCCAATATTCTATTTTCTTTACTTGTGCACATTATGTTGTGGTACAATTTCGAGAGAACAGCCTTAAGATCAGCTTGATTAAATTTACCCGCCACAATAAAAAACTGTTAGCATGAAGAGCCAGATTCTTATGTTGTCGTGCAGCTGTGTGGAATATACAGTACACGACATTGATGTAAACCACAGTGAATTCCCGGGGTAAGTAAAAAGGCCTGCACTTCAGCAGCAGAAATTCTAGGTCAGGCCAGTAATACCTGTTGATGATGGTAATATTTCAGCACCAGGGGTTGTCGATATAGATACATAGACCACCGCTGTTTTATGGGATGAATATATCTCTAGACAGTTGGTTATTTATTGTTTATATCTAGAGTGGCTTGACTGTATTGTTGTGCGTTTACACAATAGCTGAATAAAAGTTAATTTAAAACAATAGCAAATACATTTAAATCTACACTGTAGAAGAGAACCAAGAGGTACTGTGTCTATTTTCACCGCATAGTGATACTAAAGAGAACACCAGTTCAGATGCTTGATCTTCTCAACATGATAACACAAAAATTATTTGCCTGATCTTTTCCAAACTTTCAGGCACATTATATGGGTAAAGATGTGGACCTATTCCAATTTAGAATCAAATCACAACAAAATTGAAGCAGTGGCATTTAGTAACAGCAGAAAGGATGAGATGATTAGAGGCTTATCCTTGTGAACAGGATCAGTATATATCTTATTTTTTTTATTTACCTTTTTTTATCTTTATGGATTTTATTATCACTTCACAAAACATTGTAAATCTACACCGAAAAATGTACACTTCATCAGATCCAAACTGGAACTTCAGTGATATAGGGCAGCAAAATTGGAACTTTAGTGACATAGGGCAGCAAAATTGGAACTTCAAACAGAGGGCAGCTGAGAGCGAAAATGGAGCCTGCAGCCACTATCTTGTGAATACAGCAATGCGCCATTTAAATGTATTCTTTGAAATAGTATACAGTATACTATATTGTGTTTTGATCGCTAGATTCCATTTGGCAAATTTTATCTGTATAGCAGTCCGGTAGCCAGTTGGTGAAAGGTTTAGTGGGGAGCTTGTTGTTTTTGTGGAAGAATTTAATCCTGTCATGTTTTAATTTGGAAAATGTGTAAGGTAGACTTGTAATAATATTATTTTTTCAGACTGTGGTATTTTCATTCAGCAAGATTTATCACATGTAGTGGGCCAGGCTACACTTTAGGTAGGCTTCAGGTTCACTTTATTTTTATGAAAGAAGTGTATTAAAGGAGAGGGAGATTAATGAATTCCAAGCCCTTCACTGTATTTTATAACCACAAGTAGTAAAAAACTTTGGCCTTGAAAAAAGTGGACTATGTATTATATTATATTAATATTTTTGCTACTATTGATGTGGAAAAGGTAGTATATCTCAAAGGTAATTTTTAAAAAAATCAGCAAAAAAACATTTCTGAGCTGTGGAGGGTATATGTAATTCACGTGCCAAATTTCATCTAAATGAAAAATGATGATTTGTTGCCATTTGTTGAATTAAAATGGAATGACCCATTCAGATTT
>JAODLC010000042.1:3524500-3537463 GCA_026781145.1 Hippopotamyrus pictus | reverse complement strand
TTGTCCTAATACAAGTTAATACTTCCATCGTTTCTGATTAGCTAAGGTCTTATGCGCCCGTAGTGCTACGCTACTATTGATGCTGCTATCAACTGGCGGGAAATTGCCCCGAAATTAATGAAATTTAAGGCGCGGGTTGAAGAAAGTAACGATTAACTTAGCGCTTCAGCGGCAGTATAAATAATTGATGTTGTTCTTTTAAAATCGCGCCTTGGTGTCTGTGTTTGTTCCCACATCTCGACGTAACTTTTTTCGTGCTACATAGTTTAAAAGTCTTAAGAGGCCTGAGTTGCACGCAGTAGCAGTCTAAGACTTAGTCCTAATGCCTTTTCGTACGATGTCATTCCTAAATCAAGTAAACGTGACAGTAATGCGTTTTTATGGCTTTTGGATGCAATACTTTTACTTACTAATTAATAAACCTGACTTAACTAAATGAATTATTTGGGTGTAATTCGTATCTTTCAGTAAAACGTAAAAATCTTGCTGTAATTCAAAATGTTTAATGCTTGCTAGAGGACGTCTCACTTATTTAAAAGTTTATGAATACATACTTTCATCAAGAGTGTTACTGGTATACTCTGTAATTACTCTGCATAAGTAACCACTATAAACTGTCATGTTATGTTATTGCAACATAGTACAGGCACCATTATATTACACTGCATATGTAATAATGCATGAGAAGTTTTTTTTAATGACATGCATATTTATCGCCGAAGGTTCTGTATTAGTAACAAAACGAATGATTTATTCTTATTGTTATTGGACTAATTCCCTCTTGACTGTAGGCCAGTGGCCAATGCTGCCATATCTTTGTTCCTGCAGGTTGAGTGTGTAGCTTTTCTGTTTGCCTTTAAGCACTGAACAGAACTCATTTATTATGGTAACAGAATTCATTTCAAACGCAGTCTTTTGGCGAGTTATTACAAGATGGAAGTCTTGGAAGAAGTGCCTGCTAATATTAAAAGCCTAACTGCTTTAGATGAATAAAACCACAATAACAGTTTTAATTCAACAGAATTTTACACATTTTGCCTTTGATTCTGATAACATTTGGCAGCTGAATTAGGCATTCCTCCCAGAGTTTAATTTTTTTTATTATTAAATTCACTTTTAGATATAGCACCTTTTCTACACTCCAGGTAGCAAAAAAATTGATGAGCTGTAACTTTTTTTTTTTTTTTTTTTTACTCTTACAGATACATGGCTCTGTTATAGCTCATTGGAGAGATAAAAGGGCTTTTCATGCTCTGGTCGAATCAATCGCCACATAAGTCTGTTTCTTTTCTCAAGGTCAGTATTCATCTTGGAAACTGCATTTTTACACTCTCAACGAAAAGGTTTTCCATCTTATTAGAGATGATGAATCTCTGGACTGTAGACAGACTTTTGTCACAAAGTCCTGTTCATGGTACCTTAAAGGTGTCAGAATGCATTATTTTCAGTATTTCAGATTGTTCTCTGGTTTCTACATAGAAGGTGTATGAACTTGTTTTGGTCAATAAATGCCCAGAAGTGGTTTTACGGGCCCATTTACAGCCCCCACAATTTGGCCCTAGAATGAAATAGGCCATTTTCCCTTTTTTGGTTGCCTCATTAATATTTTGATGAGCTGTGCTCTGATTGACTGATTTGCACGGTGCTACATGATAACATTTCAGTCAGTGACGTACTGCATTTGCGACATTGATGCCTTAAGATTATGACGGAGCTGAAAAATTCATATTGCCTAGTGATTTCATAGAGCATCGCATCAATCGCGTGTTTGTGGTGATACTGGTGTAAACAAACATACTGTAACCAGTCATGTAAAAGTATAGCACAAACAATTATGTTCAGTACATAATACTTGATAATGATACTAACAATATTGCTAGTTTACGTATTTCCTATACTTTACTTTTTAATTGTTATTTTAGAGTGTGCTCTTTCTACTTTGCCGCACATTAATATGTTAGCATAGTCGTAACTTTGTTTTTAGCATTGTAAGAAGAACATCGTAATAATTTTGCATCTCAGTCGGAACCATGCAGCTGAAAAGTTCTAACTATGTAAATTGCCAACAGGGGCTTTAGGAAAGTGAACTCTTTAATAGGACTTACCTTCTGAGGCTGCGAGTAATACATAACCGTACATTAATGGCTTTCTGTATGTGTTTTTCTCCTTGTCAGGTGCTCTTGTAGAAATGTGCATGCATACTCCTTGAGAGAGGAGATATATATTGCAGGGTGTGCAGATTCATTGGGATGCAAGGTGGTCTGGTGTTTGCTTAGTTTAGGGTGTAGCTCAGACTGTTATGTAACTAATGTTATAGAATTTTTGAATCATCCCTCTTGAACATCTGCTTTTTCATATGTAGGATTTATATCAGAATAAGACAACAACAGTGTTTGGGAATCACAGTACATCAGTTACACACACCAAACTCTTCCTATTCAGCTATGCTCAGATTTAAGTTTTTTTTTTTTTTGTTGTTGCAGAACCATCTGAAAATTAAACTTTGGTAAAACAGAGGATTTGCTGAAATGCATACAATGTGGTAGTGTGATAATGAGAAACACTTACAAAACAAACTAAAAAAAAAAAAAACTTCTGTTTTCCAGTAGACGATAAACAGCTGTAATGTGGTCGGCAAACATGACCAGTGGCATGTCTGGTCCTCTTGCAGGATAAAGGTGAAATCCTCTGAAAAGTCCCCAAAACACTTTACATACAAAGTTACATTGTATACTTAAGGCTATTTTATGAAAGAATTAAAAGAGAGTAATGAATAATTTGTGCATCATTTTCGTGATTTATTTTTTTTTTTTAATTGTACTTGTATATTTATAGCCTCGTAACTCCTATGCATTTTTTCATAAATTAATAATGAGTTCTTCCTTTTTTGAGGCTGAAAAATATATAGGGTGCTTATTTCATAGTGGAGACCAAGTCAGGTCAGTATTTTATGTGCAAATAGAACATGAACATGTGCCCATGAGCCAAAACATTATCACCACACCCACATGAAGCTTATAATGTTGACTATCTAGTAAAAATGATGCATGTCAAGGTCTCAGATATATTAGGCGTAGACTTATAGTTGACCTGAATGCAGAAGAAACAGGCAGGGATATATAAAAAATAATGCATATAAACATTTGTGCTGCTAACTGCTGGGCATACTCTGTCTTCCGTCCAGTCCCTCTCTCTCCCTCTCTCTCCCTCTCTTTCTCTCTCTCTCTGGGGTGAGGTTCCATGCTCCTGCCTGCTCATTCCTGGCTGCTGCTGGAGCTATTAATATGGTTTGTTTAGTTGGTTTCCTAGCAGACTGTGTGAAACACTGAGGGCCTGTGGCTGCATATAGCTAGGTACCCTTGGTCTCCTTGAACTTGCTGAGTAGAAGAAACCCAAGTGAACTGGAAGGTGTGGACAGAGAGGTAGTCTCTTTCTCCAAAGCCTTCATGATCAGCAGGGTGAATATTACATGGTGATTTCTGAAACTGTGCACGGTGATTTGATAATTCTGACGTCTAGTCGGGGAAAATCATCGAATCCCACCCTCTTCCTTATGCTTCCACATTGCATCTATGAAAGGGTATCTTATTAATGAGTTATCTGTATTTCATAAAGATGGATTTCAGAACTGGCAGCACCCTGTTACTGGTTTGTGTAGCTAGAAGGACTGGCCACATTATGACCCCTTTCATCTCTGTGGGAAAAAATAGGCTGTTTGACAGTTTCTTCATTTCGGCGTAGAAAACCTGCATCATTTCTACACTCCGCCTGTGAACTTTTGGTGTTGTTGATTTTTGCTTTCCAAACATTGGGTGGGGAAGGCAGTCAATGGGGACTTAATGTGAGGCCTGCAGAAATTTACATAAACAACAAATTGTTCTGTATAGTGGGGAACAGAGAAGAAGCATTCTCAGTGACCACATGACGCAACAGGACAATAGTGAGCATGTTTGGTATGCTAATGAATTACTTTAACATTGTTAATATATTTTATGGTAGGGGTTCATCGATATTGATATTACTATTGGTATCAGGTCATGTACTTGTTTTCACCCGTGACAAAGACCCGATTGTCACGCCGACTCCGTCTGATCCTCCTGTGTGCCACGCCCACCTCGTTACCCCGTGTTTTTACCGAGCATCTTGACACCTCAGGGACCTATGCAAGTGTACCGTTTGTAGACTCCAGCTCAGCTTTTAAAACAATCAATCCTGAGCTGCTACAAGTTAAACTCTTCCAGCTGTCTGTCCTGTATTCTACCTGTCAGTGGATCAGAGGACAGTGGATATGGCTGAGGAAACAAGCATTTGACACATTTACTCTCAGAACTGGTGCTCCCCAAGTCTGTCTTGTCACTCCACCTCTTTAGTCTATATGCCAACCACTGCACCTCCAGTTACCCTTCAGTGAAATCTCTGAAGTTTGCCGATGACACTGTGGTCGGTCGGTCTCCTAACAATGATGAAAATTGCTACAGAAACCAAGTCATGCAGTTAATTTTGGTTGTATCAAGACACTATCTGCTGCGCAGCACCCAAAGTCAAGAGATGGTCATGGATTCCACCCCCCCACTCCCCCTCAGCATCAGTGGTGCTATAGTCTCCACTGTGGAGTCATTGAAGTTTCTGGGTACCACCAAAACCAGAAGTGGGAATGTAATATGGACTCTCTTATCAGAAAAACACAACAGAGACTTTACTTTCTAAGGCAGCTGAAGAAATTCATCATACCTCATGTTTTATGGATTCAGGTTTATGCTGTAATCCATGAATCCATCCTGACCTCCTCTGTAACTGACTGGTTCAGCTCTTCTACCTCATATGAAAGAGTAAAACTGCAAAGGGTGATTAGGACTGCAGAAGAAATCATTGGCTGCAATCTGCCCATCCTGCAGGGGAATTACAAAAGCAGGGTCCTAAAGGTACCTATAGATTTCAAATGAAATCATTGGAATAAACATTGTTTTAGCCATACGACATTCTGTGAGCCATAATAACCACGGTGATCACCATTTTGGCGCACCGCCGGCGCACATAAATGTAGTGCTGTGGGATTGGTCAGCAGGACTAATTATGCAGTTACTGGAATGTAATGTTTTCCGTGGAGTGCGTATGCTTTATTAGTGTGTAACTGTGAGTGTCATGTAAATTGTTGACTTCCCTGTCCGTGCTTCTAGTATTATTAACTATTAAGTAACTATTAGTAGCTGTTAATAAAGAAAGCAGCTTCCGTTTTAAAACAGCTTTCATCTCCTTTATTAAAATGACTCGCACACTCCCTACAATAAGTTTATTTGGGCTTTGTATGTGGGTTTCCTGCATCAAAAAAAAAATTCTGTACCCTCTTGGGTTGTAGCATGACATAGAAGGAAGAAAGTGGCAATTCATCCAGAAGAGCATTTGTGAGATCAGACACTGATGTTGGACGTGAAGGTGAAGACCAGGCTCACGATCTTCTTTCTGTCTCATCCAAAAGATGTTCCTTGGGGTTCAGCTTAGGACTCTGTATGGGCCAGTTAAGTTCTTCCACAGCAAACTTGCCCAACGATGTCTTCATGACCTTGCTTTATACACTGAGACACAGTCATGCTGGCACAGAAAAGGTCTTTCCCCATACTGTTCCCACAAAGTTGGAAGCATAAACAGAAACAGCCCTATACCATTGTCTTTACAGTTCGCACAGTGCAGTCGGGCAGGTAACGTTCTCCTGGCACCCACCAAACCCAGAGTCATCCATCAGATTGCCAGTCAAGCATGATTTGTCACTCCACAGTCTAGTGGCTGCTTGCTTTAAATCACTCCGTCTAACGCATGGCATTGTGTTTGGTGATCTGAGGCTTGCAGGCAGCAGCTCGACCATGGAAGCCCATTCCATGAAGCTCTCAGGCCGCAGTTTTTGTGCTGGGTTTAATGCCATAGGGAAGTGTGGACAATATTGAGTCAACAGATAGCTTGCTGGGCCGAATGGCCTCCTCTCGTTTGTAAATTTCTTATGTTCTTACCACTAATACCAATAATACCAATAACAATTGACCGTGGAATATTTAGCAGGGAATAAATATCTCAAACTGACTTATTTCAAATATGGCATCTTATGGCACTACCATGCCCGACTTCACTGAGCTCTTCAGAATGGCCCATTCTATCACAAATGTTTGTGAACCTGACTGCATGGCTTGGTGCTTGATTTTATGCACCTGCGGCAATAGGTCTGAATGAAGCAGCCGAATTCAGTGATTGTGGTGTGTCCCAGTACTTTTGTCCATATAGTGTATCATCATAAGCAAATCAGCAGTAGGAGCCCAGTCCCAAATCCACGTGTGTATGAATGTGATTAATGACAAAAACGAAAGTATAGCAGTGAAATAACTATGCCGTTCTTGATGATCGAGCAGAATGTCGTAGTTGTGGTACATGGAGAGCACAATACTGAGGTAGTAAGCAGTGCAAAACGTTTGTGAACCCCTGCTTTAGACGGTTGTAGACGACCTGCAGCATGTTTTGAGATCACACGTAAATCCAGCCTGCCAATCCGTTGTCTTCCCCACCCCCTGGTTGGCAAGTTTTAACGGATTCTGTATCTGATATATTTAAATTAAAATATTGCATGTTTTTTTAAGACATCACCCAGCCCTAATTGGTATTGGTGAGTACCAGAAAGCAAGCATCAGTACTCATACTTGGTCTGAAAAGAATGGTATTGATGCATCCTTGTTTTACGGTGAATTGATCATTTTATTATATCTGTGTAACTGCTATAGGAATCAACCAGGTGTTGGTAGGTGTAGATAAAACCTTAATGTCCTCCTTGTTTCTTAATTTGAACAAATAGCAGTATTTCTTTATTAGTGAAAGCAGAGTGGTGACTAAGAGCTAAGAAAATGATTTGTGTCAGAAGCACCCGAGAAGTCGTTCAGCGGTTTGCATTGAAATTTCAAAGTGTGAGTGATATACAGTTAAATGTCAAAATGTCAAAGGCTTTTTATGGTTTTTAAAATAATCTGCAAACCTGGTGTTTATGACACATTGCATTAAGTCAGCATTACATACTGACTGTTCATTTGCTTAGTCTGCTTAACCTTGTTCTGAACAGCCTACATGTGAACATGAACCCTCTATTAAAAGCATCTATCGTGTTAGTTCGAAGTCACCACAGTGATCAACCTCTGGTGATTTAATAGAGATGAGAATATGTTTTGACTTTTAGAAATCTGTGAACACACAAGGCTTCCATGTATAATGGGAATAAAATTTACAGAAAAAGTGTTTTAAGGAAGTATTTTACATGTCGCTTATTTGAGGTATTTCACACATTTGAACAACATTACATAATGAAGATTGAAAATGGTAGATCATACCTGTCAGTAAAGAGAGAATTACATTTTTTTTTATTACTTTTAGTTTAGGATGCTATGTGAACTTACCTAGAATGCAGAGACACAGGCAAAGGGATTTTCGTGTGCAAATGTTGATATAATTCTCATATGTAAACTGCTACTTTTTGGTCAGCCAGAAAGCACCTGTGTGAGAGTTTTATCTCCCAGAGGAACCAAAAACTTTGTGCTTCCCTGGTTATGAAGCACAGTTTGCTTGCTTTGCTGATTAACACCCTTTTCTTATTTGTTTAGAATGTTATATCTTCTTTTCTTCAACAGATACACTTAAGGCTCTTCACAAATATGGGGGATGATCGACCTTTCGTGTGCAACGCCCCAGGCTGTGGACAGGTGGGTTTGTTTTTTTGTTCATTCATTCATTCATTCATTCATTCATTCATTCATTCCTTTTCCCTTCAGTCCCCTGCACTGTACAGTTATATAGGCATGTACACAAGGGTGCCTCTCACTCTTGCCGAACAGTGAGACTCTGAGCAGCTTTTTAACTGTGTTCTCAGGATCAGGAAGAATAGCAACAATGCCACAGTGACTGGGGTCATCTGTAGTGTGTGATATGCTGGCTGGAGTATGGTGCCCCTTTTCTGCAGTGTGGAAACTGTATTTTATCTGTGAAGTAGCTATGTGGGCCCTAGTTGGTCCTTTTGAGGCATAAACTGTTTTCTACCTGACAGACATTCCATGGGGTGATGGTTTTGTCTGGATCTCACTGGTGACTCAAAGTCATCTGAAGTGACTAACCAATATACAGCTGCTCTAAACGTCTTGTTGACTCATCAGCACTCTGCAGAGAGAAATTACCTGTTTGCTGAGAAAGACACATGTAGGCGGTTCTTAAGTAAAGAAAATGCAAAACTTATTAATGATACCAGGTATTGACCAATGATAATGGTAGGACATGAACAGTGCAGCACAGAATGATACACTGAATAAAAGAAGAGGAATTTGTATCATGTATGGTAATATAATAAAATACGTTGGCATTTATTAAAACTATCATACTATAACACTGTACAACGACTTTACTTTTGGATATGGGACCTTAGTATTTCCTGATGTCCTGGCAACATGAACTGATACAGTACCCTAGTATCAGTATAAGTGAATAATTATTATATATTGATGTATTTATGCAAATTTTTGTATTGCCTCTAGGGATGTGCATCTCCATCTCTGAGACGATGGGAAACACGTCTCGATGCTCTGGCAACCATTCAATACATTAAAGATACATATGAAGCAACCACTATTGCAATACGATACGAATGACCCCTATTGCGATGGAGTGCGGATTCAACACGATATGATGCATTTCCGGACACGCGTCCAACTGACAGAAAATCGGCCACAATTACTTAAAGAAAAAAATAGCAAAGCAAAGAAAAAAAAACTTTAAATTGTGTTAATATGCCTCAGTTTCCCAAAAACATAAAAAAATGAGTTGGCGATTCTTCTCCATTCACAGACACAAAAGAGAGCTTGCTTTTGCATGCAACAGTTCATAAACGTTTTAATGTTGGCTCCATAAGCAGATTTTGCACACACACACACACACACACACACACACACACATATATATATATATATATATATATATATGAACTCAAACTGTATCTGTACCCTTTTTTTTTAATCGGGGCAGTCGCATGAACTTTTATGCTGATGCAACGTTGCAAATTGACAAATCTTATGATCGCTAATTGTTGCAGCCCTAGCACATTTGTTTAGGTGCAGGAAGGTAAATGTACAATGTGTATTAGAGCTGTCACGATTATATGATTAAACTTGATTAGTTGATTAATAAGGCTGCCAACTGTCACGCATCTGGCATGAAACTCAGACTTTCTGACTCTCACGCTTGCGTAAGAAATCTTACGGCAAATCTGTATTATTCCATTATAAAACTAAAATTAGCTACATCAAAAGTGTTGGGGTAGTTTGCAAACCCTACAGACTAATTACAGGGTAATAAAACTGTGACACAGGCCTACATGTAAATGAGTATGCAAAGTAAAAATGTCACGTCAGCCAGCTGACCAAAGTTGGCAACCCTGCAATTATTAAAAAGCATCAATTCAAATTATCTTCCCAATTGCTAAAGACAGCGCATGGTATACAAGGGCCCAAATAAAGAGTGAAAGCATCAGTTGTGTGGAAGTACTTCACGTTAAAAGTAAATGAAAATGCAGCCGTTTGTCAGTATTGCAAAGCAGGCACAACTGCAATGCAAATGCATCTTAAAAGAAGACATTCAGGTTTGATGGACTCAATAATGGTCCCAATAATGCAAGGTTAGCCAAAGATATGTGCCATTTAGCCTCGTGGAGTATACCCTGTCTTTTTGATCACTTTGACGTAAATAATTTTTAAAATTAACTTTCTACAGTTTCTGTATGTCACATTAATTGTTGGTAAAATAAAGGTTAGCCCTGCTGTCTAGCTTCATGATTACATAATATGGTGCATAATAAGTCATCCATCCATCCATCCATCCATTCATTTCCTGTAATCGCTTGTCCTATTTAGGGTCGCAGAGGGCCCAGAGCCTATACAATATTGGAAAAATTTCACATTTTGACTTATGAAGTTTTTGAGGTATTTAGGAATTGAAAATTAACTACATAACCAAGCATAACTTATCTGTCAACAGAGGCTGTCAAATAAGTTGGTGGTGTTGGCGTGACTTATGCTAACAGACACAACGCAGTGCCAATAAATCACTTGCTTTTGACTGCATTCCAGTTTCCTTTGACTGAGTAAATATGTTTTAGCCCAACTTATTGGTGGTTTGAACTCTGCAGACTATAGCCTTCCTTGCAGTGTGGTGACTGCATGGGCATGAAATGCCATGGTGATATTTACATGACACATTGTGCAAGCCTTTTGAGGGCGGCGCGGTGGGTAGCGCTGTTGCCACACGCTGCCACCTTTGTGTGTGTGGAGTTTGCATGTTCATCCTGTGTCTGCGGGGCTTTTCGTCTTATCAATGCCATATCCTCCGGTTTGCTTCCACTGTTCAAAAACATGCAACTTAAGTCAACTGGAGTGCCTAAACTGACTGAGTGAGAACTGTGCTGTGGTTGGTTGGTTCCTGCCTCGCACCAATTGCAATGTATAGGCCTATAATATAATATTATATAATATATAAATGATTACTGGATGATTCATCAGATTAATCGGTAGATTACTTGATTATTGATATAACCAGTGAGTAAATTGTGTTTCACCTTCTTGTATTTTTTCTTTATTGAATCAAATGTAATGTGTAATAGAGATTGCTGAAGTAAGAGAGCTTAAATACATACCCATTTTATCGTGAGTGTTCCTGCTTAGTGATGTCTGAAGATGGTTTTAATTAAAACGAAGCACAACTGAACAAAGCACTAAGTCACATGAATGACTAAGTCTGTTTTAGAATAGATATTGTTTTAACAGCATAAATATTGTATATTTATAGCATGTTAACTGAAGGTTTGAAGCAGACAGAATTTCCTCCTGAGACCTGGTTGTTGATGTACGGACAAAACGTTTGGTTGCAGTATTTGGCTTGGCTGAAGGGACACATTTTATTCTCTCTCTCGTTTAACTCTTTGAGAATCCGCCTTGCGAAATGATACAGCTAAGTGCTGCCAAAAGCAGCCCTCATCCACCTTGTGAAGTTCTGCGGCATTTCTGGTGTTTCCAGCTATATCCCACAGCCAGACAGTCCCGGCCGCATGCCAACTCATCCAAAGTGTTTTCCAACTGGGGATTGTTTAGTCCATGTCATCCAGCAAAGACTGCCTTGCTAGTCAACACCAAGCCAAAAACCGGCTTTAAGTATCAGTCAGCAAGCTGATCTATTGTAATTGTGGGTAGCTAATTCCTTTTTGTGGCCTCATTTGATGTCAGTTTTTGACGTTCTGCTGGTTTGTCTGTCTGATGAACCCTTTATGTCACCCTATCCGACATGTACGATGAAGATTTTATACACTACCTAAGCTACTTACAGGTAAAAAAAATATCCAATTAGATTTTCAGTTCAGATGGTTCTTTATTTCTCCATGTGTTGCATCTTAAGTGAGAATAAAAAAGGGAATGAAAAGGCGTATAAGAACCTCCTTTCCTTAATTTCACTGTCCACCTTTAATGGCGAATTATTTCTTGCTGTGAAATGTACCGGCTGGTGAGAGAGGTGAACATATGAGTCCCACAGTAGTGCTGGCAGCACATCTAAAAATAAGCCTCGGGGTTTGACAGTGTTTCCACTTCTCGCTGCTCAGCTGTACGTGTGATACTGTGACGGAAATAGTCCTGTTGCAAAAGTCTCATCTGTTTCTTCATCTACAATTCAAAATATTCCCGGAGTGAGGGATTTAGAGGCACAGGTAGGCATGCAGCGAGCTCTTGATGTGGATTCGAATCAGATGCACTCAGGAATGGACTGTTGCCTAAAATGGTGTCAGAGAGATTATTGAAAATCAAATAAAGTACCTTTTGCATATTGACTTTCTGTTAAAACTGAGTTTTTAACATACAGCTGCGAGCCCTTTGGTGTGCGTCAGTACCATGAGCAGTAACACTGACCTTTTCACATTCATGTGTTTTTTTTTCTCATTTTATATTAGCTTCTAGTTTATTATCAAATAATTTATTGACTGTGGTATGGTCACGTGTTCTTGGTTTGAGATGGAAATATTTTCACAATGGGCCATTAATTGCACTGTCAGTCCATTAATCTGCTTTATCAATAGACCAATTATGCATCTAATTACACATTATATTACGTTAACACAAGAACCTTATTTTTGGTTTCCGGGATGTATTATATGGTCAGCTGGGTGGTAAGAGGTAATGAGAATAAACGTATCATGTATAAACGTATATATTTCCCTGGAAATGAATAGTCGGTGTTACAGTGGACGTAAGATTATGTATTAAAATGGGAATCAGTTATTTAAATGTGTTTATCGCTGGGAGCTGCTCCTGACGTGTCTGTGCAGGCGTAATTATGGAGACAGAATCAGTACAACACTGATCACTAGTACAAACTTTGATGAATGAAAACTGACGTAACATTTTTGTTTTGCTTAATGAAAAGTGAAGTTATAATTGTAATAATCATCATAATAATCATAATGGTTATGCTTTATGTGAACAAGTAGTTTGCGTTGCCCTTCCTTGCAGAAATTTTCTGACAGTTTACATGCAACTTCACTTCGTAAGTGCTGCTAAAACTGTTGGTAAGAAGGATTTTACAATGGTGACTTAGCTATGTGCACTATATTGTCAAAAGTATTGGGGTACCTCTCCAAATCATTGAATTCCGGTGTTCCAGTCACTTCCAAAGCCATGGGTGTATAAAATCAAGCACCTAGGCATGCAGACACTTCTACAAACATTTGTGAAAGAATGGGTCACTCTCAGGAGCTGAATGAATTCAGGAGTGAATTCAAGCGTGGTACCATGATTGGATGCCACCTGTGAAATAAGTCCATTCGTAAAATTTCCTCGTTACTAAATATTCCACAGTCAACTGTTAGTGGTATTATAACAAAATGGAAGCAATTGGGAACAACAGCAACTCAGC
>JAODLC010000042.1:3496687-3511507 GCA_026781145.1 Hippopotamyrus pictus | reverse complement strand
GGCGTCACCTCCGGCTCCATGTCAGCCGCCTCCGGGCCCCCCTGCTCCGCCTGGGCGTCAGACGGCGCCTTCCCGGGCTCCGCCTACGCCGTCGCCAGCTGCAGCTTCCCCCTCCTGCCCGCCTGCGCCGCTGGTCCCTCCTGCTCCCTCCATGTCCCCTCTGTCTCTCCCTCGTCCCTTTCCCTTGGCCCCTGTGTGTTCCCCTCCTGCTCCTACCTCCCTCTCGCCTGCGGCCCCTTCGGCCGCCGCCCGTCTGGGCTCCCTCGTGCTCCCCTTGTTCCTCCTCCGTTCCCGTTTGTCCCTCCTGTCTTTGGTCTTTGTCCCTCTGTGTCTCCTCTGCTTCCGCCTCGTCCCTCTGTTCCTCCTCCGTTCACTCCTGGTCCTTTTGTTCCTCCGTTCTCTGTTCCCCCTGTGTCTCCTATTTCGATCTGCCTGTCTGCTTTTCCTGTCCTGTGTCGTGTCTTGTCCTTCTTCTCATCTCTGTTCTTGTTCTGCGTTTCCGTTCTGTTACCTAGTTTTGGTTGATGGTTTTGCTCTTTGTCTTCCAGGTCCTGTCTTCCCGGTTTCGTCCCATCCGTTGCCTCTCCTCTGGCGCGCCCGGTGTGCACGCCTTTGGGGGGGGTTATGTCATGCCCGGCTCCGTTCGATCCCCGTGTGTGCCACGCCCCCACATTACCCCGTGTTCTACCCAATTGTTCTCACCTGTACCTTGTTCAGTTTGCTCTGTCTTGTGTATATTAGTCCGCGTCTCCCCCTGTTTGCCAGATCCAGCATTGAAGTCTATTGTGTATTGTCAAGTTGTTCGTAGATCCCTGCCTATTAAACCCCGTTTCCCCGTCATTTTGGTTTCCTGCTCCTACTTACCCGCTCGCCCCGCTCCGCAACGTGACACTTACGAATCTGTTTGACCGTTCATTGAAAAAAAAAAAAAAGAATGATTCGTTTGCGAGTCTGAGGAGCATGTATACCGATGACAACACACCTTTCTGGTAATTAGTAATACACATGCTGCAGCTAGCTACATTGCTAAGGCGCCGTCCACACAGCAAGCAGCGAACTGCTCAGCGAAGGCGATAAATTCGCTTTCCTGTTCACATGATTTTTCTGAGTTAATGAGATACAGTTTTCATTGCAAAATACATGGTCTGATTGTCTCTTGAGTCACCACAGGGCCAGCCTGATGCATCATCTTGTATCCGTGAAGCATGGCATACTCGTCCAACTGATCCTGGAGAATCACTCAATTCTCTGATCTGCAATATCTTGCAGATCAGAATGGGCTTTCTGTCTGAACAACCTCATAAACCTTGAGGTGCCTACTCGAAGTTGACAAGCTAATAACAATGCCATCTATGTTACTTAAAGCCATGAGTATTTCCCAGTGTTACAAACCCAGACCAAAATAAAACTGGATTAAGCTAAGGTGTGATATTGTTGCAGTGAAATCAAGCTCTAAAGTAGGCGAAATGAGAGTTTTTGAGGTTAATTCAGAAAAACACTTCTTTTCACATGAAAACAGTAATTAATTCAGAAAAACAGAGCATATTTTTATTTTACATGAAAACTTTATCTCAGAAATTCCAATTGTCATTAATTCAGAAAAACAGAGCAAAATTATTTTTTCTCAAGTGAACACATCACGCTTCAATAATATTGACACTTCATTCAGAAAAAATGTACTGACCCTCACCACACATACGAAGTTCCCTCCAAATGAACGTTTAGTGTCGCATATTGTGAAGTCAACTATGTCCCTGAACATCCAGAAAAGTATGATGATGAAACACTAGAAGGCCAAAGATGTGTCCTAGTGGATGCAATGAAAAAAAAGGGAAAGACATGGAACTCATAAGACAGAAGATGGATCTCACATTCTCCCTTAGGAGAAAGGAAATTGTGGAGGTGGAGCCCATAGTCTTGGAAGTCCAGAAGAGTTGGGCCGCTCTGTTTCTTGAAGAACAGGCAAGGAATTTTTGTTATCTATCTATGGTGTTATTGTTAATAGTTTTGTAACTTCAAAGATTTTCTGTCATAACTGCCAACATATGCTAGATTGTTTATCATCACTAGGTTGATGTGAATGGGTTTTTCAGGTACTAAATAAATAAATCATTAAATATAAAAATCATTAAATGTTTTTATATTTTTGTTTTGTCTACTTTTGTTGTTCTACAGATTTGTGCAGAGTTCCGCTGTGTCACCACCAAGGACCTGTTGGGGACCTTTAGCGCTGCGTTAGACATGTACTCTCCTCAACTGCTTAAACTGTACTGGGCCAGGAAGGGAGACTTAACTCAAGACATGGAAAACCTTCTGCAAAAGCTTGATGAACAGGTAAACTTACATGTTAAGTAGAGATGCACCGATTGCAAATTTCTTGGCCGATTCCGATTTCCGATTTTACAGTAAGTGTGACCTGCCGATTCCGATTTTTGCCGATTCCGATTTTTTTAAAGAACTGTAATGAAAGCATATGACATTCATTTAAATTTATTTTATAATAAAATAAATTATTAAACATGACAGGATCTTCTCACAACAAAATAATTAAAATAAAAAAAATAAAGTGTGTTGTAAGGTATAAAATAAATTCCGGTATATAACATTAGTATAGTTATACTAACAAAAATCTTTTCCCCAATGAAATTTTTTATAATAAAAGAAATCCATAAACATTACAGATCTTCTCACAACAGAATAAAGTGCTCTGCACCCACGATGTATCTTTGCTTTACAAACGTTACAAACTGCGATCTTTGTGTCATCTCCACTCACAGAAAAGAAGTTCCACACCAACGACATGTTATCACCAGACTGTGAGTGTGCGCGTAGTTGTGACGTAATTGCCTGCGTTGCCGCTGGCAATAAAAGGATCGGCAGACGTGAGACTTACCGGACGGTCACCGATCTGGGACGATCATACAAAAAATCGGCCGATTCCGATCACTAGCCGGTCAATCGGTGCATCTCTAATTTTAAGATGACTACAACTTGTCAGAAGCGCTTACCCAAATTTGCGGAACATTGTATTTGTCTCTCAAATTGCTCTAAGACTACAGGGAAAGCACAACTTCACCCACAAAATTGCCGTAAAAAATGAATTAGACATTGCATCAGTGAAAGTTAATCTTATTATTTGGGCGATTTATGTATGCTTTGTCTAAAAGGAGAATAGACGAAAGCTTATTGGTGGATATGCTTCGGTGATGTGTTTCAGTGCCCTACCGGATGCCGCGCTTCACTGGGAGCCTATGAGAGCTTTTGATTAGGCAGCGTTGATTGGCCAGGGACTTGCAGTCAGACATTTTAGAGCTGCCTGGAAGCCTGTCTGCATGGTTATCTGGAGAAGTCTTACCTAGAGCCGTCACGATTACTCGATTTATACTCGATTTGTACTCGATTACTCGGTTATTAAAAAGCATCAATTAGAATTGTCCTTTCTCTATTACTCAGCAGTTTGGCGGAAGGAAGACGCCGCATAGCAGATGTGGCTCCAAAGAAAGCGCTAAAACACCAGTTTTGTGGAAGCACTTCACATTAAAAGTGAATGAAAGTGCAGTTGTCTGTCTGTACTGCAAACGGAACTTAAATATCACACCAGCATGACTGCAATGCAACTACATCTTAAAAGAAGGCTTTCAAATTTGATCGACTCACCCAGTAATATGTGGTTAGCCATAGATATGTGCCATTTAGCCTCTCGGAGTAGCCTAGCCTGTCTGTAATCGCTTTGACTTAATTTAAAAAATTTACTTATTACAGTTCCTGTATATCAAAATAAACGCCGCTAAAATTAAATTTAGCCCTGTCACTTAGTTGCATAATCTTACATAATATGGTACATATGATGAATAATTTCACATTACAATATTTGAACTTTTTGAGGTATTTAGAAGTTGAAAATGAACTGTATAGCCACATAGATCTTATTATCTACCAGTAGAATCTATCAAATAAGTTGTTGGTGTAGCTGTGAGTTGTGGCAACACTCATAAAGCAGCAGCAACAAATCACTTGCTTTTGCTAAGTATCATCTTTTAGCAATAGAAAACTGCTAAATCTTTCATGACCAGTTCTTGTTTGCTTTTCTCATCTTCAGTCATCGTTGCTTAATTTCTTCTAAACACGCCACATGGTCTGTGAATGAGTCCAACAGCAAGGACGAGAATGATTATGATTGTCTTAGATTTGGGGTGCCCGACTGCAGTCCTGGGGGGCCGGAGCCCTGTGTAGCTTAGCTCTTTCCCTGTTCCACCACAAATGACTCAGCCCAAGAGCTGTGTGGAAATTAGCACAAGGAGTTGAATCAGGTGTGTTAAATGAGGGGAAAACCAAAGATGTGCCGGGCTCTGGCCCCCCAGGACTGCAGTTTGACACCCGTGTCTTAGAGAATGCCTGCAGAGCTCATGCAAAAGCAGCAGTGGTAAACTTTAGCCTATTTTTGGTTCCTGTGACTGAGTATAATTAGCATGACTTATTGATGATTTGAACCCAGCAGACACTTGCGGTTTTACGATGTGACGATTGCTTATGCATGAAATGCCACGTTGACATTAACATCGTACGTTGTGCAATCCTGCCAGGGTGCCTGGTACCGCCTCTTTGTGTGTGTTGAGTCTGCATGATCATGCTGTGTCTGCATGGCTTTTCCGTGGATCCTAAAGTAGTTTCGAACCACTATCTAAAATTAAAATGGCAAAAATTGGCCACACGTCTGACTGAGTGTGCACAGTTGGTTGCTTCCTGCCTTGTGCCAGTTGCACTGTTCATATTATATTATATTATATTTAGTGCTGGACATCATTCAAAAATTTACGATACCAGTACCAGCACGATACCTTGATTTCGATACCCAGCAAGCAAAGAGATGCAAGCAAATTGATATTGATTGATTATTGATATGATTAATAGTGACAGCCCTAGTCTCAACAAGACTGGATAAACTACCAATAATATTAATGCTTACAAATGACAAGAAACACATGTTGTAGGCAGCTGCAGAATTCACTCATTCTATCACATGCAGGAGCACAGATGCATTTTCTTGCAAACCAGAGTGATAGTGTATGATTTCTTTATTTTTCACCACATATTGCAAATTAAGTGTTTATTATTCAGTTTTGAGTTTAATCATTTGTTTTCAGTGAAAGTTCAGTGATTTTTAATAGACTAGTTTGATTGTTGCTTGTTAAATAAGGTATGTGTCTGCGTGCGTGTGTGTGTGTGTGTGTGTGTGTGTGTGTGTGTGTATTCAAAATGGAAGAAGAATGCTTGAGAAGAAGCCATGCTGGTGTAGCAGGACATTAGATCATTTCTTACAAAAATAAAGGAGAGCAGAATTTACATATAAGTAGCTGACCGACCAAAATGAGAAAAAAAGACTCTTTGGTCATACTGCTAACGGTCAATACTGTGCTTCCCCAATTTTAAAAATCACCATCCACATCTTCCCTGCCTTGCATGGAAAGGGCCTCCGTCATGTAGGCTGTCTGTGTGTCAGATTCTTCCCTGTACTGCCTGGTTTCTGCAATTCTAGTTTCTCAGTTTCTCCCACTACGCTCCCCCATGACTGAGCTCCAAAGTGTGCCTGACTCTCCTTTAGAATGAGGTGTCCCTGCTGCGGAATGAGGTGGCCCACCTTAAGCAGCTACTGCTGGCCCACAAGGACTGCCCTGTCACCAACCTGCAGAAGAAGGCTGCCTACCTGGGTAAGTCCATCAGGATCCAGATCGGCTTTTAAGGCCTGAAATGGCTGGTTCTTTAATCAGTTAGTTTAGGCTGGCCAAGAACACTCTCTAGCTACATGATATGTTCAGTACTCCTGTCAGTTTGGCTCCAGTCAGCTGAGCTGTGTCATCACCAGTGTTTTGTGAGTGATGTTACGCATCTTTGCAGAGTGAGAGGAAGGAAAAAGTAAGAATCTGAATATTGCAATAAGTCATCTTAAACATTCTAAAATAATTTTTATTTTTAAAGTAACCTGAATCTAGGATTTGTCATATCAATAATGTAATAACATATGAATAATTTGGGTGCAGTGAGTCACTAATTTAACTATGTGTGTGTGCGTTTGCATTGGTTCCTGTATGTATTGCAGGAGAAGAGAACCTGAAGGAGTCTTCCGAGCCCACAGGTTCCCCAACTCAGGTTATTCAGCACAGTTCCCTAGCACCCAGTCCTCCCGGCTCAGGGCCCAATGGCCTAAGTGCACGTGCCGCAGCTGAGGCGGTGGCCATGTCCGTGCTGGCTGGCATGGGCGGCCAGCAGGGCAGCAGCACCGGGGGCCCCTCCCACATCATAATGTCCTCGCAGTCTCAGCCGGCCGCTAGATGATGAGCACAGCGGCGGCCGCAGCACTGGGGTCACCTAGAACTGGACCGGCACCAACAAAGGAGTGAGTCTTTGACCCCTGGCTATGTCCTCCTGTCCCTCCCACCTTCTTCTTGGTGTCCGCCCACCCAGTCGTGCATGGCACTGGGCCGGAGCTCTGCAGCAGTCCGAGGATGAACTGAGACAAATGGAGATCTTCCTATTCACGATGCCATGGACTACGGGGAGAGCCTGTCACTCCTCGCAACCTCCCCAAACATTTCATAACTCCACCCTAACCTCATTTGGCTTTATGACTGCATAACTTGTTCTGTGTGCGTTCTCGGCTGACTCTACAAGTGGACGTTTGGTGATGCTTTTCCACACACATACACGCTCATGCTCACGCTCATGTTTTGTGACCCAGTAGCTCGGCACATACAGGTCATTTTCCAGGTTTCTTCAATCGCTCCTCTACCAGATGAAGGCCAAGCCTTGCCCTGCTGTACATCTTATGTTTAAAGTAGTATCTGTCTTTTCACACACTGAATGTTGTTTGAGAAGAGGATCTTTCTGTTTTTAATCGCGGAAAAGTAGCTTAATTTTCTGGCCAGTTTGAAATAAGACTTGAAGATGCTCAACCTATAGTAGACCATAATTATGGACGAGTTCTATAATGTTGTTAGCTAACCTCTACCAATTTGTAAGATCTACATCAACCTGTGTACACCTACATGTAGGAGTGTGTATGTGTGAGCTTATATGTTGTGTATGGGCAATTGCACACTTAAATGTATATCAATATTATCCTAAAGTCTTCAATACACTAATCTGGTTTTGTTAGCATGCCTGTTTTACTCACAGATTAGTCCGGTTTTTGGTCATTTTATTTTTTTAGTTGCATTCTGTCCAACCTGGATTCCAGGGAATCTTTTATTATTTTGGACTTCCGCCTCAGCTGACTGCATCTGCTAATAGTGCTGGTTTGGGATGAGTTCAGTTCCTTGTTTGATGACCTGGTGTAGAGTGCCTTCTCTGGGACTGTTCAATCCCATGCTTTTTGGCTTGTTCCCAACTCCCTGATCTGTAATGTTTTGGGGGGTCTTCACTTGTGCAATGATATCTTGTGTTGCTCTGAGCTGCTGACTAAGTTATTTAGTTCTGCAGCATTTTGCTTGTCGCCACCTTACCTTGCCATCATCTCCAGGGTCCCTCAGCGTTAGGTTCTTGCACACAAAAGCGCTGTTGCCACTTGGTTTAATTCACGTGATTGATTTCAGAAATTATTGAAAATGCTAATTGACTGCATGTCTTCATTCCTTTTTTCCATATTCAGATCTTTTTCTAGGGTTGTAACGGTACATAGAATTCTCAGTTCGGTACGAACTTTGGTTTTGTGCTCACATGGTTCAGTGCACTTTCAGTACAGCAGGGAAAACAGAACTGGTTTTGAAATTGTTTATTATTAAAACTGCAAACACAATTAGGAACAGTTGTTAACCAAGTAAAAGGCAATGGGTCTGTCAATGTGTCTGAATAACAAAACCTGAGAGAGGCTTATTTGTACATTGTAAAAATAAACAGTAATAAATAACAATCATAATGAACTAAATCCTGTCTAAACCCCATTCTCTATTACTGAGTATGACATATCTGTATCGATAAACACCTCAACAGCCTTAGAATTTCTTTAGTGTGAATTTCCTGGCAAAAATGTCTTAAGTGCCACAGGGAGACTAACTTGCCGAGTCTGTCTTGTTTCGCTCCTACACACTATCATGTCGTCTCAAATGAGTTACCACATTAGATGCGTTTCCAGCAACATATCCAAGTTTGATATAACAGAGCAGACAAACAGTCTTTGTCTTATCAACTCTCTCTCCAATGTTAGTGTAATTTATTGAGAAAAATGTTCCCAAACTACTGATTGACGTGGGAGGGTCTTTCTGCCCCCACTTTGCCATTATGACTGACTGTAACCAGCACTGGCTGTAATCAACTCACAGCCACAGTTAGCATAATGTTTTCAGTGTTGAACATCTATTTGTAAATTTAGGCTCTGTTCATATCAAAAATGCATTCATTTGTTTAATTTTGCATTCCTGGCCATAAATGATATTACCTGGCGGTACACGACCAATACATGTACCGTTACAGCCCTGTTCTCTGTACCGTTACAGCCCTGTTCTCTGTACCGTTACAGCCCTGTTCTCTGTTAACACACTTGCAGCTCATGGTTCCTCCTCAGCAGCACTTACACCTTTCTATACAAAGAGGAAGAAGGAAAAACATAAGAAGAGCAAATTTGCCTTAAATATCACACTTGTGCCTCCCACCTTTCAGGATAAGCTGATGGCAAGACAGATGACAAATGGACGGACAAGATTTTATTCTCCTTGGTTGCTCACTGTGTGAAGAACCTTTAGTTGTGGGGGGAAAAGTAAAAAAAAAAAAAACAAAAAAAACCATATATTTGTATACTCTGGTATTTTGTAAATATCTTTGGATAAAAAATGTGCAAACCTTTCAGTCTAATGCCAGCATGCGGTCGCAGTGTCTTTGTGCATCCACTGAAGCGTCTTTCCTGCCAATGTATTTTAAGTTTATGTGAATTGGTCCTTCTCTCTGAGATACTGCAGCAAAATTGATCTGAAACACATGCAATTAAAACAAAAAACTAAGGGTTACTTTTTACTGTTTATTACTGTACATGTAATATATTGCAGTATATACATATATAACTTAACATGTCACCTTTAACATTTTGTATGCAGTGCTTAATGTTGCAAGCATAAAATATTAAGAATAATCTAGAATATCCAGAAAACAATATGCAAATTTCAGTAACATCATTCTGGCTTGACATTTATCTCATTTTTGACAGAAATAATGAGAAATAAAAATGATAAATGCTTCCATAAGAGGATCGTAAGTGCATCGTATCACACCTTGAGTATGTAAATGTACTGTATGCATAAAGATTGTTGACTACTTTAATGATTTCCAAGCATCTTCCAAGTGACCGATCTCACGGCCTCTGTGGTGCATACAGCTTCCTGTGTGAGTTTTGAACTAGTGTCAAACCTGGGTTGGTAATCCCTGTTAAGCAAATTATATACAATTTCAAAATGAAACTTCATTTAGCTTTCATTTGATTAATTGTCATTGGCACTTTTTTTATTACATTCATTGCGTGCTCTTGTCAGGATTATCCTGATATCTGCTATGATTAAAGCTTTTTTTTTAATTAGTTCTAATGAAATATAGAAATGCTTCTTTTAAGATTTTTTTTCCACTATTTTAATTTTTTGTTGATTTGATGTATTCTGACATAACAGCTCTTTTTGTATTTTTTATAGGAAAATAATTATACCTGGACAAATTTGTTTGACCCTCTATGATGCCCTAGCAGCAGAAACTGGTCTGTCTCCCTTCAGAACATCATTCAAACCGCTTAATTTATTATGGAGTATGATTCAGGGGAGAATGAGAGTGGGAGTTTTTTTCTGTAATGTATTAGCAGTAACAAATAAATAGTATAACCTTATGTGTATATATATAATATATATATAATATATATACCATTTAAACTCGAACTAATTCTGTGAAAAGAATTCATTAAGAAAAAAGGCCATTTTAAAAGGAGTTGCTGTTAGTGTATAAATCTATTTTCTGTAAAGTTGCACCTCAAAAATGTTATTCTGGCAATTTTAGACATTTTCAATGTATTGTACATATGTGTACTATATATACTTTTTCATGCATGTTAAAGTGAATTATAAACATTTACTGTGCTGCAGTTTTAATTAAAGAAAATGGAAAAAAAAAACTGTCTGGTCACAAAGTTGACTTGTTTCTCGTAAATGATGCATTTTGGCACTTAGTTCATTCGGGGTTTATCTGTAAACAAACCGAAGTTTTGACAAGTAGTAAACTGTGCATAGGGAATTGTACTTTTTTCTTTACTGTACACAAGGAAACCATCCATCGATCCATTTTCTGTACCTGCTTGTCCTATTCAGTGTCACAAGGGGGTCTAGAGCCTATGGAAATGAGGAATAACAAATGTGATAAAGATTGCATCATTGAATATTCAGGGAGTACTGTAGTATTAGTACATTACAGAACAGTATAGTACAATAAGTATTGTACATGTAGAGGTTCTGAAGCTGCATACTGATGTTGTGGGCTGTACTGTATCCCCCTGTTCTGTTTATGTGTTCTGTATATGAGGTTCCAGCTGGATGAAGGAATGATCCCAACAGTAATGGATGAGTCTGTTAAGAGCATGTTCTTCCCATGGTGTGCAGTTGAATGAATTGTCTGGAGAAAACATGCCCTGAAATAGTGACGGGGCACGAAATACATTGAACAACACAGAGGTTACTCTTTAATACGCAATGCGGTTGTGAAAGGAACACTTTATGGCTATAAACGATATCACTTGATAAATATAATAATCGATACATTATTGTATCGAAAACACGAAAGTGTCCAAATCTAGCCACAACTCGACTGAAAACTCTTGTGTGGACTGAGATGCGTTTCCCACTCCAAACAATAACCCCTCCATCCCCCCTCCTCACCTGCCGCTTCCAGTATGCCATCAGCTCACCTAAATGAAGGTAAGGTGCGCATAAATGATTTGATTAGTTTATTTCATGTTTGTTGCTATTGTATGTGTGCTTTTTCATGTGTGTATAAGTTTTATATTGGTTATAGACGCTTTTATCATTAGTTAGCTAGTTGGGTAGGTTTAAATAGACAATCCTTGGGGGGAATGGAATGGATTAAATTAATTTATATTACTTCTTATGGAGAAATTCAACTTGGACCTCGACCAAATTGCAACTCGACCAGCCTTCTGAAATGAATTAAGTTTGTGTTCCAAGATACCACTGTATCTGATTTTGATATTAAACAAGTTCGTCCTGTTTGAAGGTAATCCAATTGGACTTTTTTACTTGGTTACTAACTACATAATTCATAAAAACTTACATCGTAGGCGTAAGTAAAGATATCGTGATGTTAAACTTCTTACGGTTTTCTGTTTTAGGGAAAAAATTCAAGAAAAGTTCTGGTTCACTGTTCACTCCCTTAAGAAGATTAATGTTCTCATTTCCCTTTGTTGACAGGTTGCCACTCCAGTAGCTAGATATTTCTAGCAAGCTAATATACATTAAGTAAACTTTGACCCTGTTGGACATCTACATGTGTCTGATTTATGGAAGCCAGTTACATCATGGCAGTTTCAAATGTTTTGTTTTTATATGATGAAATATAAGACATTATGCATTATTACAAAGACTTTAGCAAATAAATTTACTACCATACAACTCCTTGTATTTGTGCACTTCACTGTAACATCTGGCTTTGAGATCACATTTTATTTAACAAATAACCAAATTGTTAAGTTTAATGAACTTCAAACTTAATTTGAGAGTTTGAAATAGCAGCTTGAAGGCATGATAAAAGTACACACGTGTGTACACATTTTAGGGAATTTTTAAGAATAGACATACAGTACACAAAAGAATACAAGTAACCACCTAATTGGTGGGGAACGATTCTACAGATAGACATATAAATGGAATGAGCAATAAATGGACAAGTATATTTTCAGACCTACATATTACAGCAAGGATTCACAGCATTCAGGTAAAAACACATTTATTAACTTTCATATTTCCAGGTGAGTCATTCTAGAAATTGTAATAATGCATAATGTGTCTCTCAATCAAACCTGGTGTTATTCCTCTATACCTGGCAGGTCAGGTCAGGTCAGGTCAGGTTGGGGAGCATGCGCTGATGCAGCGTGTCGCCGCCCCCACCACACAGCGAAACTCCTCGGGATCCCGACTGGCGACCCCCCAGGCAGATACACGGTCCAGTCCCACTGACCGGAAGTGGCAATCTGTCTGCCGCAGCCAGGTGTTACATGGGCGTCTCCTTGGCCTGGTCCAGCCACTTGGGTCCTCAGCAGTGAGGATCTTGCGAGCCGGATCGCCCTCAGGGAAATGCACCACATGGCCATAGCGCCGTAACTGACTCTCCCTCAATGCAGGTAATGTGCCTCATTCGGGACTCCTCTAGCAACCGCTCATTCAACACAAAGTCAAACCAGCAGTGCCCAAGAATTCTCTGAAGAGACACGGTACTGAAGGAGTCCAGTCTGCATCTCAGCTCACTGGATAGCATCCATGTCTCAGGACTCTAAAGACTTGGACCTTCATCCTCTTGCAATGATATCAGGAGCATCACACACCCCTTTCCAGCGACCACATGACCCCCCATGCTTTCCCAATTCATCTGCTGACTTCATACAGTAGGAAGAGTCACCAGAGACATGAAGGTAGGTAAATCTCTTGATAAGGTCGACATTTTCCCCACAGACAGACACACTAGTGATGGCTGTGCCTAAGAAGTCATTAAATGCCTGGATCTTGGTCTTTATCCAGGACACCTGCAATCCCAGACACTCAGACTCCTCACTCAGTCTCTCTAGAGCCCAAATCAGAGCCTCCATTGACTCCGCTAAGATCACGCCATCGTCGGCAACGTCAAGATCAGTAAATCTTTCTTCACCAACAGATGCCCCACAGCCACTAGACCCCACGACCCTGCCCAACACCCAGTCCATACAAGCATTGAACAGAACAGAAGCAAGAACACACTACTTAGTGTGCTGTGCTCCCAGATAACAGAGCATCACTGCAGTCGAACCTACTGTATACAAAGGCATGTATCAATTTCTCTGTGTCTTGAATACTAAGAAATCGTCGCAGTTTGGCGATTTGGCATACATGTGATTCAAATGAGAGGCCTGTATCTAATATGACACCTAGTATACGGGCTGAGCTGCTGAGGGAAAAGTTCAGCTCTTTGGAGTGAATTGCGGAGATTATTCTAGTCCTATCCGCAGACCAGCCTCCAAACAGCAGAACCTCTGATTTCTGAGCATTTAGTGATAAGAAGTTTTCCGCCATCCAGGTTTTAACTTCCTTTAAAGCAATTAGCTAAGGGTTTAGCAATTAGCTAAATTACAGTAGCTAAACAATCCAGTATGTTGTGTCTCTCCAAGTATGAGTGAAGTTGAACAGCAATTATCTTCTCCAGAACTTTTGACAGAAATGGTACATTTGAGATAGGTCTGTAATTGCTGAGCTCTTGTGGATCTAAATTTGGATTCTTCAGTAGTGGCCTGATTACTGCTACTTTAAGCTGGTCTGGGACGTCGCCTGATAACAGGAACACATTCAGTATGGCAGTTATAGGTCTTGCCAGATCTCCCAGGGATTCTTTAAGAAGTTTAGTGGGGATTGGACAAGTAGTTGGTTTGATCTTAATTATAATAGTTTTTAGCTCCTATTCATTAATTAATTCAAAGTCATTAGGGGTGTGTTCACGATCCGTTTGCATTGAAGTTAATTGTAAGCCACTGGAACATGTTTGAAGTCTAATGTTTGTAATTTTATTATTAAAGAAGTTCATAAAATGTTGCCTACTAAAATTACTCAGTAGCAGAGGTTCAGCCTTATCTGTTAGATGAGCCGTTGTTTTAAAATGGTATCGAGGGTTATTTTTATTGCAATCAATGAGGTTGGAATAATAGGCTGATTGTGCCCTATGTAGGGCTAGTTTGTATTGTTGCACGCTGTCAGACCAGCCAACTTGAATACTTCTTGGCCTGTGGATTTCTATTTGCGTATCAGTCTGCGGCACTCCTGTTTGCAAGAGCGTCTGTGATCATTAAACCATGGGGAGTGTCTGGTGGTTTTTATCACTTTATTTTTCAAAGGAGCTGTTTCATCTAAGATCTGCCTAACCACTGACATCTGTATTAGACATGAAGTTCACATTACTTACTGCATTAATAAATCGTAAGGAATTTCCATCATTTAGGTGACGTGTCCTAATCTTTTCTGCCATAGTCAAAGAGAGTGGCTCAATCACAAAGGTGATTAAAAAATGGTCAGAGAAGGACTTATGAAATGGACAGACAGATACATGACGAGCAGAAACTCCATGAGTAATAATCAAGTCTAGAGTATCTTGTGAACATGTGTTGGTCCTGTTACATGTTGGTGACATTCAACAGAGTCCAGGAGGGACAGGAAACTTTTGCTGAAAGCATCAGTCTCTATGTGCACATGTATATCGAAGCCTCCAAGTATTATAATATTGTCTAAGTTAATCACTAAGTCAGAGAGAAGTTCCCCGAATTCTGTCAGAAATGACGTGTATGATCCCGGTGGTCTGTAAACTATAAGAAAATAAATGGGGGGGGGGTCAGACACCATGTGGATTAGCATTGCTTCAAATGTTATAAAATTTCTGATAATCTTGGGTTCAATTTTTAAGATTGTGTTAAAAATAGCTGCCAGGCCGCCCCCACACCCAGAACCACGTGGTTTCTGTACATAACTGAACCCATCAGGTGAGGCTTCAACAAGAGGTATAGTGTCTGTGGGTCTGAACCTGGTTTCAGCTAAAAAACACAGGTCTGCACCA
>JAODLC010000042.1:3475448-3496587 GCA_026781145.1 Hippopotamyrus pictus | reverse complement strand
ATTTGTCTTGAATAGCATTTTTGTAGACCTTAATTTAAATAAACCTTATCACATCTGTGCAAACAAGCCCACCACTTCTACAGGACACCTATGCACTGTTCCCCCACATTCTTGGTTCTGATGTGTGCTACATTGTTACACTTCTGTTGCTGATTTGATGGGCTAAGGTGAGGAGTCCTGTAGAAGTGATGTTAACCACGTCCTTAAGAGATATCTGGAGACTCCAAGCAATGTACCAGGGTTCATGCTTCAAAGTCTGAAAAAAGCCTAGATTGTCTGAGGATGTAGTTTTCATGTTTTGAGCTGATGCAGTTCACTGCTGGTTCTGAGTTCCTGGGCTGTCTTGAGGAGAGATGTTTGTAGCTCCTGGCTACTTTCGTTTGCCTCTTTCCCACTGCACAGCAGGAACTGTGACTTTTATGCAAAATATGCATGGGAGATGCAAAAAGCTCATAGGTTAAACTTCGCACGTAATTTCATATGAAACTACACCACCGCTCCAAAACAATGGATGATGAACAAGTTGTTTTGTTGGTTATTTGTTTGTTATTGGGGGGGATCACTTGTAATCAAAATGGGGCACAAATTTTTATTTCATTTATACAACCTGGAGCATGTTTATAATCCATTATTAAATTTGACTAGCGCATTGATCGTTTGTTTTCTGCAGAATAAAAAAATGATTTATTCCACCAAATTTCACCACCAGCACTTAAGGTCTAAAGTGTTACTTATCAGGACCTAATATACAAATATTTATTTAACAAAAACTATGCCGAAATGCAGAAACTGTGTGAAAAATTAATTTCATGGGAATTAAGATGGTAAGTATAAGTATAAGGTGATGCTAATTTGCACTTGATTATCTGATCATCAGTAAGTGTGATCACCTCTGTATAGACATACGTTTTGGCATTTCACTGGTCTGGAGCGTTCAGGTGTGTTAATATAATTCCAAGAAGGAAAGACATGATGAGAAGCAATTGTTGCTGCTCATGAATCTGGGAAGGGTTATTGTCAGACCGCGCACAGGACGAGCGAGCAGGGAGCGCGGAATCAGGATCATGCAGACGGAAATCCAGAACACAGGGTTTATTTGCAGGTGAAGGACAAACACACGGTACAGACTTCAATGACAGGACTGGGGAAATGTACTCGAACGCGGACTGAAATGCACAGGACTCAATGGGCTTAACAAGAAACAGCTGATAACAATCAGGATTGCACATGAGGTTGAGGGGGCGTGGCACATGAGAGGACGAGCAGGTCATGACAGTTATAAGCCAATTTCCAAACAATTTTAAGTCCCTCATTCTACAATGGAAAAGATTCAAGACAGGACCTATACATTGCCAATATGCCAATCTTCCCAAGAGTGGGCATCTTAGCAAATTCACCCAAAGGTCAGACTGAGAAATTTAAAAAAAACCCAGGATCTACATCTCAGACAGGCCTCAATGACAGTACAATTAGAAAAAAACTGAAAAAGTATGGCTTCTTTGGAAGGGTTTGGATTTGGACAAAAATATGGAGACACTACCAAAAAGCTATTTATCGCTGCATTAAATGTAACTGAGGTACAAAAATAATTATATCTGCTCAATTTTTGCTCTATTACTATCTGTTTACCTCAGACTTTTGCGTATTTTTTAAGTTAGCGCAGGTGTCTGTGGACAACGTATCAGCACATTCATTGTTATAAGACAACAGGTGATGCATGTGAGATCATAGATAAAACTAGACAATCTAGGTTAATATGCACACTCGCTAGGGTTGTAGTTACTTAAAGTTGCCCTCAGTGCTCTAATCTGTCAAAATTATGAACCGCCTTCAGATTTTTCTGTCATTGTTTCCATCAGTCAATGATGGAAAATATTTGGTTAACGCGACCTCAGGCCCAAGTATGGAATAATGCCATCTATCCAGCGACTTCACTTCACAAGACATATTTTGCTGAATGAAAACATTGTAGTCTAAAGAAAATATTATTACAAGCTTACCTTATACACCCATTCCACATCTCCAAAAAATGTGACATGATTCCTACGATACATTTCACTGACTGGCTACCGCCCTGGAACGGATATAATTTGCTGAATTTGGAGGTTAGCAACCAACAATCAATATCAACTTTTTATAGAATATTCAGAAAATCGTCTTTTATAATTGCTTTAGCTCAGATGACAGATCTGTGTTTTCAAGATGGCGGCTGCAGGCTCTGTTTACACTCTCCGCTGCTTTCTGCTGGCACTTCAAACTCTGCTGCCCTCTATTGTTGCAGTTACAGTTCTGGATATGATCAAGGGTACATTTTTAGATATGGATTTTCATTCACATAATGCTTTTGTGAAGTGGTAATAAATTCCATTAAATCAAATAGGGTAAGTAGAGTAAATAATGACAAATAGATTGATCCTGTTCACAAGGATAAACCATTAACCATCTAATTCTTCTCTTAGCTGTAACTAGGCACTGTTGCTTGTTTTGTCTTGCCTGTCATTTCTCTGTTTGGCCACCTGGTGTTGCTGGCCATCTCATTGTCTGTTTCCTTGGGTCTAGTTCCTTTGTCAGTCACTATTGTTTTCCCTTGCTCCCCAAGCTGCTCTGTGGTGGAATGGGCTAAGTGTGCAGCTGTGATCTATACTGTTGTGATTTTGAGACCAGCCGCAACCATGTTGAGTATCTTCTTATCAATCTATATTCAGATGCCCAAGGTTCATGTTAAAAAAATTCAGGTAGTAACCATGCAATAAGAAACATAAAATGACCTTTCGTTGTTCTTAACTTTTGTCACAAATTTACGTTTAACGTATTTGAAAGGGAGGATAGCAATCAGCAATCAATAAGAACTTTATTGTAGATTATCTTGAGCCCCACAGTTTTAAAATTACTCACCTATACAAAGATCCATGGAAAAAGTTCAGATGGTAGAATTGTATACAACAAGGCTCTGTTTTCAATCTTGGCTGCACTCTGCTGGCAGTTTAAATTTTGCTGCCCTCTGTCATTGCAGCTATGATTTTGAAGTGTACATTTTTAGGTGTAGATTTTTGTCCATATGTTTTTGTGAGCGGCATGGTGGTGCAGTGGTTAGCACTGTTGCCTCACACCTCTGGGACCTGGGTTCGAGTCTCCGCCTGGGTCATGTGTGTGGAGTTTGCATGTTCTCCCCATGTCATCGTTGGGTTTTCTCTGGGTACTCCAGTTTCCCCCCACAGTCCAAAGACCTGCTGAGGCTGATTGGAATTACTAAATTGCCCATAGGTGTGTGAGTGTGCCCTGTGATGGGCTGGCCCCCTGTCAGCTCCCCACGACCCAGTAAGGATACAGCTGGTTGGAAGATGGATGGATGTTTTTGTGAAGTGGTAATAAGATTTGTTAAATATCAAATAATGTATGTAAAGTAAATAATGACAAATTTATCCTGTTCACTAGGATAAGTCTCTAATTAAACATGCACTTTTAGTGGAAATTGTACTTGTCCTGAGACAAAATGTAATAAATATTATTTTAGAAAAAAAAAGTGATTGCATATTATTAAAAATACCAAGCTCTCCAGCACCCGCTAAAATGGCATTTTTCTCTAGTTCCATTTCACACTTTTTAAAGAGATGAAATAAGTTTTTAATATACTTTTTAAGTTATGGTTATGCCATTGTTAAAACAATTTGTTTCATCATGAATGTATCTTAATAGTAATTGTTACTGAAACCTATGTAGCTTGGCAAAGGAAGAGAAAAAATGATGTGTCACAGGACACTGAAGAAAGACCACAGGTAGGTCCTCTTTTCTACTTTTCATATTTTCCTAGTCAGCCTTTTCAGCCTTGAGTGTGTGTGTCACTCTAACCAACACGACACTCACAGTTACTCACAGTATCAGTGTCACGTTCAGGCGCCACCAAGCGAGAAGCAGCCCGGCAGCGGCTCTGCGTTGGTGCAAATGAGGCACACTGTATGTGGTGGATTTTTGATACACCTGTAAAGCGGAGTGACACAGCTGATGTGAAATGTCCGAGTGCCGTTATACTCTGATAACCGCACTAAATGAAAGCTTCTTGTCCAATCAGATTTCTGGATTGAAATTTACTGTTATAAGAGTACTTAAGTCAGTGACAGAATGTGCATAAGGGTCATTTACATGTGGCACTCCCATATTTTGGCATTTCTCCACCCAAAGTGCAAATCTAGCCTAAGTGCACTTAAACCCCACACTTAAGTTGATGGGAGAATTTGCTTAAGTAAATAAAAGGGATAGCTACATGCTGTCCAGGGTGTATAGCTACACTGAATAAGGGGGAGTAGCTTTGGGGAAAAAGCTTACGAATGAATACTGATGGATAAAACAATGGCTTTCTCTCTTACAGTCTCCAGGGATGGCAAACGCCCAGGGATCATTCTGTCTCCTGTAGGGAAAAGGCAGGGCAACAGTAATTGTTTCCATTGAACTTCCTCCTCAAAGTTGAGGCTTTTTGAGCCTTTTCTTTAATAAGGGGGGTCACCTGTACTGGATTATGCAGCTAGTTGTGAGAATAGAACCTATTTCACCCCAAAAATTACATTCCCTTTCACCCCTCATTAAAGTTCAGGGGAACTTCAAAAGATACATCATTTTCTGTAAATTTTCCTTATTAGGTGCCCAAATAAGTTTAAATTAGTGAAATGTATCATAGAAATTAAAAAAATGCATTTTAAATACAAATTATTGTAAGGATAACAGAAACTTAAATCCTTACTAATAGTAATAAAGCTACAAAGTAATTCCCAAAAACATTAAAACAAAGCAGTGTCCAGTTTCTCCTCTCTTATTAGCTTCCACATATAATGCATGCAGCATAATCTTCATTTCTTAGGTTATAGACACCACTGGGAACATACTGTAGGTAGATTTACGCCAGGTGCCATCTCCACTTAGAATCACAGAATATGCTTTTCCTCTTTACATGACACCTGACTTGTCTCATGATCCAGGCTTTGGTGCCTGCTTCTCCTCGTCTGCACAGGGTTGAGGACAGACATTGCAGCAGACATGCAAGTTTGCCTCCCAAGCCCAGTAATATATGATATACTGTAATAGTAATAAAAAAAAGTCATTCATGTGCCATACCTTATAGAAATGGTGTCAAACTGTTTTTCCCTTTCTTTCACAGCAGACAATGTCACTGTGTCCAGGCCCATCTGGGCATTGCTCTCTGCAGACAGTGGGTGGAGCTGAACGGGGGATGGCTGCTGACTCAGCCTGCAATGCTGCATCCATTTATCTGCAGTGCAGTCCCCACACCCTGCCTGCAAACACACATGAACTACACGAGCCTCCCTCCCCCCCCCCCCCCACACACACACACACGCACACACACACCCTGATGCCACTGTGCTGCACCATAAATGAGGACCGTGACAGAGTGAAACATACCCCATCCTCTCATGTGCAGCTGTCTGGATAAACAAATCTCATTTTCATAAAAGGAATAAGGAAGGGGAAAATTACAATGAAGACAGTGGCAGAGAGCCAGGAAGGGAGATTTAGAGATGAAGGGAGTAGAAGGCGAGACAGAAAGAGGCCAGGGGAAATTGAGAGGTTGTGAAAGAATTTATATAAGTGGAAATGCAACACCTAAGCACCTGTGCATTCAGTTCCTTTAAGAACTAACAGTTCATACTCACACATAAAGGTTTGCAGAGTTACGGCTTAAGAATATTACAACTTACTACCCATTGGTGCAGGAAATAGATAGATCCATGCTATGGTATTTTGGATGTGAGCAAAGAATGATGACGGGTTTTAGAAAAATATTGCACACATGTGCTTATTTCATGTAATCGATTTATAGTTCATCTATTTGTTTATTTGGAGAAGTTCTACAGTATGTGCAGAATAAGTATGTTGTTTGAATGGCAAAATTAGCCTCCACTTTTCTAGTTGCTGGGCCTTTATTAAGCACTTTTTCCACCCCACATCGCCCTGTGTTTTGATTCCAATGCAGGCCTTTATTTCTTAGACTTGCTTGTCCAGGTTTTGGAGTGGATCACTGTCTTATATACTATATGTTGTGTCAACGACATTTGCAAACTCCTTTCAGTTGCATTCATGGATGAAAAAGTCAGCACATTTATTCCTTTCAAACGTTTAGTTTATTTACATATAAACACCCAATGCAACATTTCAGTCAAAAAACTTTCACTTGGAGTCTAAAAGGAGATCCCCAACAGCAAACCAGCTCAAATTTGTCATCAACTGGAAAAAAAAAACTTGTAAACACTACAATCTAAAGAACATACAGTTACAGAAAACAAAACCCGTCCAGGAACAGTTTCAGGTTCAAGATCTCTGTCTACAGAAAAATGTGAAAATGAAAATTTTTGATGAAATAGAAATTGTTATTCTCTTGATTTGGATTGCTATAGCTAAAGCCAGCTTAAAACAGTACCAGTTTGCATGTATATACATCCAAGAGAGCAAGACTCCTCACTGAATTAATTTTTTATACCAATATGGCTATTACTGGGGTTTCTCCATTTGTAAACAGCCCAGAGAAGCGTTTTGACTGTAATGTTGCCACTTTCGTGTGTGTTTGGAATCCCCTGAATTCAATATGGCTGATTATCAGAACAGTTCAGTGCCATAAAACCACATAAATGTCCATTATTATCTAAGTGAAGCTTCTCCTCTTAAGACATGATGATCAAGTTTTCATAAGGACAAGTATGGTGTATATATTATGTCCCCAGTAATCTATTATAAGGGTATCATGATACCTACCTTCAGTCTAGTATGTAAACCATACAGTGTGCAATGACACATATGAATGGACACACATAGCAGCTAAATTTTACTTACCTATGAAGAGCCATACTGAATTGAGGAGATCTCAAATGGTCTGTTAGCTGCATTATAGTCACACAGAATAGTTGCAGACATTGGGTATAAATATCACAATGTACACAATAAAAACACTTTTGACAAAAACTAACTTCCAACTTGAGACCATATAAATAGTCTAGACAAAACGCAAATCTACACAGGCAGCCAAGATAGGGCAGTGTGCGACAGCTGTATGAAGTAACCAACCCCCCCCCCCTCGCCCCAGAAACCTCTGAAGCTGGAATGATGGGAAGCCCAGGTCCCCTAAATCATGCAGTCTCAGTTTGTCCCTCAAACCCTAAATAAAATGAAACACAACAAATAACTGGAAGGCTGCTTTATTATTAATAAAAAGTATCGTGCTCAAATGAAGACAATATTTCAGAAGTCCATGTAGTTGTGCAACACACCATCTTATATCCTCATTTTATCATATTGGCAGAGAATAACAATATATTATAAAAAGCACCTCTTACTATTTTTCAACAGAAATCAAATCATCTCAGTCATGCCAATGAGTAAAACATTTACTGAAGTGAATGTCAAGAAATGATAAATGCATGTCTGGAACAAATCACACCAAATGACCTACAGAGCTATTTTTTTTTCCAGTTTATGAGGATGTTATACTGAATGCTTTGCTTACAATCTGCAGGTATTTTTTTCCCTAAGCTACTATTTTGGGTGATATTTTTTATTTGTCAGTTCACAGGCAGTGTTTTCAACTTTTCAGTATGTTCACGTCCCTGATTCGCATTGTGCTGCTTTTTGAGAAGCTCCTACAGTTATGGAGGTTTTAGCCTGGCAGTAGAAAAAGAAAAATGCACACATAGTAAAGACAAAATAAATATATAAATAAATAAATAAATAAATAAATAAATAACAATATGGACGAATCAAGATCCAAATAAACAGGTAAAATGCAAATGACAAAGCAGAAACGCAGAACTGGGAGAATGCAACAAGCAAGAATACTGAAAACAAACTCAGGGGTTTTGGGAGCCCTTCGATCAGGAGCAAATCATTACCACAGTACAGTCTATGGACACATTTGTGGTTTCCGCATGCTGGCAGTGGCATTTTCTAGGGCAGTTAAAGTTTATTAGAGTAAGCCTGTTCAGGAGGGGCACAAGAGTGTGATAAAAAAACAGTATAGAAAAAGTTCTGCTGGCAGCACAATCCTCTCATCTCAGGCTATAAAACCACAGTAAGCAGCTCTGAAAACACTGTGCACCAGCTGGTCCCCAAACACACTGAGATCCAGGGCCAGCCTAGAGTTTTGGTCGTCCATTACACTGTGTTGCACAATAAATGTAAGTGATTACTGTCTGGAGAGCTTCTTTAAACCTGGGATTTAGAGAGGATAGAGAGTGTCGGATAGTATCCAGTTATAAACTTATTGTATATAGTTCTTGTATATATTACTTCTTTCAATTTCCCTCAATAATGTGAAAACTTTCTCAAATATTGAAAAGTGTAACAAATGTGTCATAGGACATCAGCTGGAAGCCATTCTATATCATTGTTATTTATTATTAGATTAATAGTTATTTTTAAATTCTGTATTTACAAAAAACAGCATGCTAATAAAATAAAATGATATATTACATTATTTATAGTTTCTCTCAGAAAAGTTTTCTTTTTAGCATTTTCTGACACATCACAGCCTGTTTTGTACACACAGTTTGTAAAATATATTTATCATTACTTCTGTATGAATGTACATTTTGTTTATATGTTAACATGGGCACACAAAACAATTGTATTACATTATTTGCTGCATTGTTTATTATTATTATTTTTTGTATTTGGCGTTTAATTGGATTTAGTCCGTACCACCGACAATTCAGAAACCCATGGTTCAGAAAAAGGCAAGGCTTTAGTGTATAGGAGGTCAGGGAGGACATTTGATAGTAAAGATAAATGCCTCAATGCCAAGGTGAGTTTTGCCTTGGCCTGAATGAAACAAGTCAGCTTGGATGTTGTCTATTATTTTCCTTTGTTGACACACAGTTTTGTGAGGCCCAGTCTGACCTCTGGGCCTCCTGCCATACTGGTGACACCAAGAATGAAACTGCTGCACAGAGATAAGTCCAGAATTTTCTTTGCCTCCCACCCCCAGCCCCTCAAACTCCAGAGGCGGGGGTCTGAACGTCTAAGTTCAATGGCAGTTAGGAGACCTTAGTACTACACTGATTCCATAAAATCCTGAATGAGCCTGGGCTTATGTCAGCTTGCTGTCTTCTAGAAGCTTCACTTTGACCTCAGATCCTGAAGGGTGGGACCTTCACCAGTGCCACATATTTTGCTCAAGGCAGTGATCTTGCTTTGATTTTTTTTTTCTTACAGCCCTTCTAATGAGTAGGTTGGCAGCTTCAGAAGCATCGATTGTTCCAAAATAAAAATCATAGTCCCTTTTCCCTCCACACTAAACTAATACTTCCTTATACTTGCTGTACCCCCGTCGTGATCAGTTGTGATTATCATATCCTCTAACAACACTGGATGAAGCTATTTTCTGTGCAACATACGTTTTCATTTGTCATCTTGAGTATAAAGCACCTCAGATTTACTCATTAATAGGAAAACTAACCATAATGAAAAGATGCATTGAAAAGTTCCAAAGCTCAAGACAGCTAAAAATATGCAGAATGATGGCAGTAGTGAACAAAGAACACAGAGAAATATTGGGGGCTGGAGCAAACGCAGGGCCAAACCTAAATAAACCAAGTCAGCCGCCACTGCTTCAGGAGTATAATCTCATCATCATCATTGCTGCCTATCAGTGCTCCTTTTGGGGAGAAATAAAAACAACGCACATGTAGTCAATCAGACCCCTCAACAGCTCTGTGGCTAAAGACAGTCAGAATATTGCAGACCACATAGCCAACCAGTGTTTGTTAGCCACACCCTACTTTTGACGGGATTCTTCTCTGAGTATAACTGACATTTTCTTCCCAGTGCATCGTTCTTATTTACCTTCTTCTATTGTATAATGTGGCACATTGTTAGTACGGTCAAACAGCACAATGCCATTTGCCTTAAAATGCTAGTGAATTTTCGCTTTAAAATGTGGGTTGGACGGTAATATCTGTGAAGAATATGATTTATAATAACTTATTTTCCGATTATTGTGAATCACAATAACAACCTGTTTTTAATACATTATTTCTTTCCGGTGGATAGCCTACAATTTATGATCAAACCACTGTTGTGATTTGAGTATTAGTGTTGTGTGGACTATGATATTCATGCATGATTCCTGATCAAAACATGCCATCATGCAAGTCATCTCTATGCATTGAACGAACACAATTATTTATTCACTGGGACCTCAGTCTGAGTAAGTCCCCTCCAACCCAAGTAAAAACCCTGAATAATTTCCCCCTTTCCTATCAATATGAAAGCCCATATAGAAAATGTCCATTATGTAGGTATAACAAATAGAAGATGAAAACACTAGTGACATGGGCTGTTCGTTCCATTTCAAATAATGTGGATGCAAGTATATTCAACACAAAGACCTTATATTGTTCTGGGTCCTTCTGTCTTTTTTGCCTTCTACACAAACTTAGTCTTCTTCATGGTTACTGTTGTTCATGCCTATTAAGGACAGGAAAAAACCCAGACTACTCGGTAAAGTCACTGTGAAAGCCCCGGTGTGCAGTTTCCTTTAGAAGAAATCCACAGAGTCATTGCTTTTGCACCAGGACACAAAGGGTCTTACTTCTTTGTATATCTCTGTGTTCTGTAGCAGATGGTCCCCAGTAAAAATAATGAAATAAACAAACAAACAAACAAATAAATAAATAGATTTGTCATGAACCTGCACAGATTGTGTTTTGCTGTTCAAGCTGGTTGTCATTTTTTTGAACTCTCGCACAACAATGTCACATACCTAGCTGATTAAGTTTCATTCAAGTGTCTTCGAAGTTAAAAGAAACTGAGCTTTTTCTTCCACATAGACACTTTTCCAAATGAGTGTAAACAATTTTTGTGTTATTCCTCGATTTTTTTTTTTTTTTTTTAACTTAAAAACGAAACAGTTGTACGTGTGTCGCGTCTGACTGAGAGTTACATCTGGATTTACTCCACCAGCTACCGCTATTGGTTCCTAACATTTTGATTCCCTGATATCTTTTTGGGTTTTCCCCTTCTCTTTTCGACCCCGTCCCTCATTATCCTCCTGTTTCTCTTTGTCAGGTTTCGTTACACTGTCATAAGAAGGAAGGGAGGCAGTGGAGGGCGTGCCCTCTTTTTTCTCCTGGTTGGCCCCCCCGTTCTCTAACTTGTTGCTCTCGGGCCTGCGCTTGCAGATGAAGCCCTGTCGGATCAGGTGGGCGCGGAACGCACGCTGGATCCTGATGGCTGACACCTCCTCCTGCTTGCGGCGCAGTGTGGTGGTGATGGGCTCATATGACACTTTGGATGGGTTGGCTGCCACGAAACGCTCCTCCATCTGCTGCCTCAGCATGTCCAGCTCACCGCTGTCACCCAGGACGCGCTTGGTGAAGGCGAATAAGATGTCCAGGCAGTGGATGCGATCGCCACTCACCATGGGCATATCCATGGCGATCAGCTCGATGGTGTTCGGTTTGGGCACGCGCAGTGGGTGCTCCAGCGCATCCGCAAAGTCCGATAGTTTGGCAAAGGTTATGAACTGTGAGGCATCTGGGTCAAACTTCTCCCAGATTTCATAGAAGGTCTCAAAGTCATCCTCACTGAGTGGGTCTGCACTCTCTTCTGTGGCCACGCTGAAGTTTTCCAGAATGATGGCAATGTACATGTTGACCACGATGAGGAAGGAGATGATGATGTACATTACAAAGAAGAAGATGCCAACGGAGGGGTTGCCACAGTCGCCCTTCACTGTGGTGCCTGGATTCTCTTTGTCTGGGCTGCAATCTGGTGGGTAATTGAGGATCGGCAAAAGCAGACCATCCCAGCCAGCCGACGTCGTGATCATGAACAGACAGATCATGCTATTTCCAAATGTCTCAAAGTTGTACATATCATCGATTCCAGCTTCCCTCTTGACATAAGCAAAGTTGGACATACCAAAAATAGAGAAGATAAACATTACCAGGAAGAGGAGCAGGCCAATGTTGAAAAGAGCTGGCAGTGACATCATAAGTGCAAAAAGTAAAGTCCGAATTCCCTTGGCTCCTTTGATCAGACGCAGGATTCGGCCAATTCGGGCCAGACGGATGACTCTGAAGAGAGTTGGTGACACAAAGTACTTCTCAATCAGGTCTGCCAGGAACATACCTGAAGTTTAGAGTGGAGAAAAAAATAAGTCACAATAAGTGTCACAGGATTTGCACTTTTCATTTGTCTACTTCATTTCTACCACAAATTGCCATGACCCTGAGTGGATCTATGGCCCTGTTCACACCTGGTATTAACTTGCATCCTGGCTGATCTGATCACAAGTGGACAGCTCTAAATACAGGTGTGAATGCACCCACAACGTGTTGAGGGATGCATTAAGATCGGATCACTCAGACCACATTCGGAGGTGGTCTGGGCTGCATATGGCCACATTCCTACAGCAGTGTGAATGTGAATGGGTCCTGGGTCGCATTGAAGGACTGCCTACTCAGCTGACATATAATAATAGTAGACTTGTTTATATAGTTTTATATTGGACTATTCAGGGGCTTGAATTCCTGGTCAGAAATTCAGTCCCACTCCAGTGAAACAATGAACCTCTTTGATGAAATTTTCACAAATTCTGAGCATCATTGGTTATGATTAAAAGCTAAAATATCATATAGCAACTAACATAATGCATTGCAGACTGAACCATTTGCCCTTGAATAGAAAAGTATTAGCCTTCCCTAGATATATAGACCTTTTTAACACGTACATTTGTACTGTGTTGACACAGTATTAAAATGTATGCCTACAACATGAAAAATTGAACGTTATTGCGAAATATAGTTTGAATTTTTATCATATCATATCTGCATCATGTGATATATTTTATAATCAGGGATTGATATAACTGGTATGCAAGTAAGCATTCACCTTTAAAAGCGATACATGCGGCAATCGATTAATGTAACAGCACAAATAAGTACGGATTTTATGTGCATTTGCGCCGATATAACAAGAAATTGTACCTTGCGTCTTAACCTGTACACCACAAATGAAGTAGGAATTAGCATATAAAGGTTAAAATGCATGATAATTTCTTGTCATATCGGCGCAAATGCACATAAAATACGTACGCATTCACGCTGTTACAACAATCGATTGCCACACGTATCGCTATTAAACGTAAATGTGTAGTTGCGTACCAGTTATGTCCATCACTGTTTATAATAACAACTAATGAAAATCGTGTCATTACGAAATACAATTTAAAGATATGCAGAAGAAAAACATCATGAAATATACCTTTTCTACATTATTGTGTCCTTTTATTTTAAAATATATTTATTTATTATTTTAAAATATTTATTATTTAAAAAAATTATTCATTAATTTATAGATATTTCATTTTGAGTATTATGCCATTCCAAAGAAACATTTTAGTCAGTTTATTTACCTTGGAATGCAGCAATAGCTTTTGATTCCTCCTTCTCCTTCTTTTAACGTTTACCATATGTAAGTGATTTACGTGCCCATTTACGAGAAGTTGTGGGAAGGTGAGATCCGATTACAAACAGTCAGTCGAGATGCATGCAGAGACGCATGTTAATGCCAGATGTGAACAGACGTGTTTAGCACTGTCCACTTGTGATCGGATCACCCAGGATGCATGTTAATATCAGGTGTGAACAGGGCCTATGAAACCACTCATCTACAGTACCTGCCGATCATGGTCAGAGTTGCCTGGAGAACTGCATGTCTTTTGGACAGGGGTAGAAAACCCAAACATAATGAGTAGAACACACAGACATCAGAGGTGAGATTAGAACCCCCAGCCCAGGGGGTGTGAGGCAAAAGGGCCGTTTACTATTCCATTATTATACCCATTATGTCCCATGATTTACTTACCCACAATTGACAGGATAACAACCACCACGTCAAAGATATTCCAGCCAATAGTGAAGTAGTAATGGCGCAGGGCAAAAAGTTTGAGCAGAAATTCAGTAGTGAACGCAACGATGAAGATAAAATTGATCCAGTAGAGGATAATTTCCATGTCCTGTGTCTGATCATCAGTCTCCACCATCATGGTAACCATGTTTAGGCAGATCAGGATCATGATGGAGATATCAAACACCTGCTGCGTCACAAAGTCAAACACCATCCCCTGAATTTTGTTCTGAAAAAGGAGAGAAAAATCTAAATATCGGGTATAATGTTCACCTCTTTCATTGGGTAATCGAGCGCTTCATTGTATGCTCTTTTATCAATTTAATTTAACAGTAATACAAATAATGTCAGTATGAATGGTGGTCATTGAAACTGTAAAATGGTTGTAATCACTATAGGTACTGATTATAAAGTCAGTACTGAAGCTTACCGGAAAATACTGGATTAGCAATGTAACCGATACAATACTGCAATCTCTAAGAATACAATGACAGACATGTAATAGTTGGTACCATGCAATGTTGGTACTCTGGTACCAACTATGTAAGCTGTGATTGTGAGCTTTTGGGAAACGTAGCCCAGATTGTTCAAGTTGTTGATTATGATTCAAACTTAAGGAAAACGATGCAGTACCAGTGGTCTGGGGATCGGCTTCTGAGGCTTCTTGGATCCTAGTTTCTTCATGGCATTGTAGTACTTCTTTTGTTCTTCTGTCATGAAAATATCCTGACCCCCAAAGTACAGAGATAATAAAAGCTGGTTATAATCTTTCTCATGTATGATATTTCTCAAGTCATGAAAAAACATGTTATTTTAAAATACTGTAACTGAAAACAGTTTGCTTTGAGGGGGCACAAATAATTAGCTGTATTATACTATTTTCTAGTTAATCATTAATTAACCAGAAACTAAGTGTTAGTTACCTACTGGTCCCATTTTCGTTCATCATTAGTCAATCATTCCAGTTAATGAATTTTATGCAGTTACTATATTTGTTCATGTTTTGTACTTGAGTAGTAACTGAGTTACTAAGCTACTTGTGCCCCCTAAAGTAAAGCGTTAAAAATACGAAATATTTTATTGAATTAAATACCATAATCTTTCAGAAGCATTACTTGCTGAAATATGTATAATGTATTAAAACCATATACAGTATATATAAAAAAGGGACAGAGAAAGAAAGGACAATTGTCTTATCTTTTTCTTTTGCTGATTGAAGTTGTCAATGATGACACCAATAAAGAGGTTCAGAGTGAAGAAGGAGCCAAAGATTATGAAGATGACAAAGTAGATGTACATGTAAATATTGTCTTCATAGATAGGCTGGTCTTCCACCTGTAGAAGAACACATGTTGTTTAACAGATTCTCCCACTGACAACAGAATATTATTTGATTGCATTCAAATCCTCAAAGCATAAATGAGACAGTGCCTAAATATACTGTCACTGTCCAATGAAATGTCCACTTTGTGGCGATTGTGACTTTTTACTATAAATCAAATATGCCCATTCTCCTCTGTCTACTGGTGGCATTTGACCAATCATCCAAGGAAAAAGTGTTTCATGAAGTAATCTATTTAATTAGTATTTATTTTCTGCGATGGGCTGGCCCCCTGTCCAGGGTTGTTCCCTGCCTCGTGCCCGTTGCTTCCGGGATAGGCTCCGGACCCCCCACGACCCAGTAGGATAAGCGGCTTGGAAAATGGATGGATGGCTGGATAGTATTTATTTTTGTACTAGCTTAAGATTTCATGGCTTGCTTAACTTCCATTTCCATATGCTCAAAAATTCAAGAACATCTTTTTTCAGACACAGAATCAGAAAAAACCAACTCACCTGTCTGGAGTCAACTGCTGCATACATGATATCCATCCAGCCTTTGAATGTAGCCTTGACAAGTCAGTAAGAATAGCATAGGGTCAGAAAAATCATGAACTGTATTTCAACTGAACATGACAATTCCTATTCGCAACTAAAAATTACCCATTGAAAGCGAATTCAAAGTTGAGACTATTTCTGGAAGTTTCAAGCACGGTTATTATTGCTAGCAAATACTGAAACTAAAGCAGGAACAAAAGTATTTCATTAATTAAAATAAAAAATAAACTAAAAGCATGAGACATGAAAATGAAACAAAAATGAAAACAACAAACTCCAAAACTAACTGAAATAAAACAAAAATTAATATAAATGAAAATCTGTGATATGTATTTCTTATGTTTTAAAGCTTGTCTATAAGCTATCAGCCTACATTTATTGACCAGACGTCCCTCCTATAAATAGAGATTTTTAAGAGTCACAAAATTAAAGTCTCAGTCAAGTCTCAAGTCTCCAACATGGTTCCAATTTGACATCACTACTTACCATTACTATTTTACAGCCATTTTTATTATTTGTTTTTATTATTTATTTTACATTTGTTTTTTTTCTATTGGTAACTGATGCGACTAAATGAGAATCACCACTAGAAGACTGTGTGTTTCATCGCTCCTTAGGCTTATATAAATTTTCGAAGTATATGCTATTTCAAATGCCTTGGAAGCAGTAAAAAAATTAAGCACTAAGCACTTTTCTAATGTAGATTTTGAAACTAATACTTTCTCAAAAATAACATTACGATGAAGACATCGCTTGCAAGAAATTTAGACATAAATTTTTAAGTTGGGCTGTACGTGTATACACGAATTGCTGTGCTGAAAACACGGAGCCAGCCCAAACCACGCCGGACTCCGCCCCCAACAAGGTTAAAGTGAAGTGATTGGCTAATGAATGAGTATAACACAGATCACATTTGTCATGCTGCTGAAGTAAATACATTTACAGTAAATCGCGATTTTGATTTTTACACATTGTTCTAAAGCATGAACTCCAATTAATGGATGAAATTGATTTATCAGCTCACGTTTGTGCAATTCAATAAATGATTATGCAAGTAACACCTGAACTGCAAGTAAAAAAGTTAAAATAATGTGTGCAGTTGTGCTGCTCTTTTAGTTATGGGAGAACCATGAGTAACATGAATTATCTGCTGCTGTTATGCTTTTACTTTATTAACAATCACTAAATTTGAATGTGTGATGGAACTCAGAAAAATTTATGACATAACACCACACACCATGATGAAGAGGTGCCGGCACTTTCTGTAACAAAATACAGCTTGACTTAGAAGGGTACGTCAGAAATGAAAAGGTGTTGTTGGGACGCACCTGCTAAATTATCTGAATTATGGCAATCTATGCCGATCTGTTTGTATATTTATGACACAGGTTAAGCAACGCCTATTTCTAAGCGGTGCCTTTTAATGTAAAATCACACTCAGAATAACATTAGGAATAGCCCGCGCTTTGTCACATCGGGTCCTTAATTTCTACTATTGGCAAAACAGAAAAAGCGTGTTGTTGGCTGATATCACGGTTCTCTGGTCTGGTACCTATGCTCTGTGCACATCCGCACATCGTGATGCGTTTAACACCTTTATGGTTTGGAGAGAGTTGTACACTCAATGCTTTGCATGTGTATGAATTTCAACAGAGCCTTAAAGATTTATTGTTCACGGGTTGCTATCGGAGTCAAAAAACGAGATGCAAGTCGAGTCGGAAGTCAATTTAAGAGCAGCAGAAACTCAGTAAAAACCCAAACTGAAATCTCAAAATGAACCTAAAAAATAAGCAAAATTAAAAAACTAATTAAAAAAAAAAATGGAACCAAAATGACCCTGGTTTTACGGCACATTTTTGGCTACACTGATACAAAGAAGGAGTTCACAACGGATACAAACCTCTGTTTTCTGTGGACCTTCTAAAAAAACAACACGGACCATGGGCTTCCAACTTTTATTTGGGAATGAATGAGGGAGAAGATACAGAAAAAGACAAAACTGTTGGAGGAAAAGGGTCAAAGAATGGATGGGAAAGCAGAGGTGCAAGGAGAACAGACACAGGGCATTAGAAAGCTGAATGAAGCAAAAGAGGTACCTAACTATAGCAGAGGAGGTGAAGACATGAAGATCCAAGGCAGAGAGGTGACAACTGGTTACATGTGAATGCAAAGTTAGGGTAAACTCACCACTTGCAAAAGAGCCAGGTATCCAGCACCAACATTGTCAAAGTTGATCTTGACATTCTTCCACCTGACCTCAGTTTTGTTGGCATTAATTAAGTTGAAGCATTCAGTTTTGTTATTGACATCCTCAACTTCGAAGCGTTCTTCTGAAGTCTCATTAAAGCAGTAGTAGTACTTCCCCGCAAACAAGTTGACCCCCATGATACTGAAAATCAGCCAAAAGATGAGGCAAACCAGCAACACATTCATAATGGAAGGGATGGCGCCCACCAAGGCGTTGACTACCACCTGGACCGGGAAAGACAGGGCAGCACATTGTGAGAACGGCCAGCTGCCCCCAGGGACACACACACTCACACACACTTGCAAACTTCTCAAAGCTGCTCCATATCTGTATGCCATCATCCAGCATCATATTTAAAACACGGGCTTCCATATAAACTGAAGTATTTAAATTAATATTAGGCTATTATGGAAGCCACTGTTAGTTAAATTTGGGAAAAGCGAATTGTTGTCAGTTTCTAGTCATTACAGCTGCAAATGAACCCATGCTTGCTTGTTACCCAGTGCACTGTTTCTCCATGCACTCCGCCAATCAAGCGTTTATTTGGAATATTCCTCGTATTTGGTATCATTGTACCTAATGTGTAAAATGCTAAAATTGTTAAGTTCTGGCACACCTATATGGAGCATCAGCTCAGTCACGTCCTACCCATCCAAAACATTTGCAATAAATACTTAAGCAGTATAATAATTTCAGCACACACTCCCAACTCCCCCTCCCCCTGCCCCCTCACTCATAGACACATCAGCAGTGAACCCAGCGACACAGTAACAGATCACAGTATTAGAGTATTACGCAGGCTGGCTGGTAACTCTCAGGCAGACAGCTGAGCATGCATGACTTTCCAAAACCTAGTTATAAAGCCATATTCCCCCATTGAACAGATCTGTGAGCTACTTCACTGGATTTTCTCAGCAGCTGAGGCATGACCTGTGTACTGTTTGTCATGATGGTCTTTGCCATCTGCTTTTATACTAGAAGTCTCCTGCCAATATATAGTAATATACATTATACAATATTTAGTTTTAAGCCATTTCCACTACACCGTGGTGTTATTTTGATCTTCGTATTCATAATCCTCTAACACACACTTTTCTCTTTATAGGGCAAATTATATGTATGTACCCCATGGTGAAGAGTTCAGAGTGTGTGTAAAAGGACAGTACCTTAATGAAATAAGGCCCTTCATATGTCCAAAAAATGTGCTCATTTTGAAGTGGAAACAAATGTTCACAATTGAAAGAATTGTATGGCTGTCCAGGACTAACAAATTAAAAAAAATTTTGACGGCTATCATTTGTCTTGGCCCCAACTTTCTACAGTAGTGAAATCTCACAATGTTTTGGGAACAACACAGTCATCCATGGACATACCATGCTGTAAAAGACTGCATTGATTATTGAACACTGTTCTATCAACATCTCCAAAAAACAAGTACTCCGCAAAAATACATGACTAAAAAAGTAACAAACAGTACAATATACATTCTGTCTAGGACATGCCTGAAGTTGCCAGGAGAATCACAGCTTGCTCTGATTAGAGATAAATTTAATATTGGGAACTCAGTTATGACACTAAAGGCACATTAACATATTACTAGAAAAAGAGGGAAAATGGCTCTCAGAAGTACATAATGTGCATTGACGACTGAAAGGTACATGCGTGTTACATGGCATTGTTGTGCAATCCTGAATCTTTAACAGAGAGGCACATGGTAATAGCAAACACCCCAAGTCAATTCAGTTGCATACTGAGTGGTATTGTGCATGGAATGTCAGACACTGGTACCTTGCACAAGGACCTGGGTTTCTGTGCCTCACAGCCATGCCCTTCTTGGACTCACCTGCAGCACACTGAGAATGCCTGGAGATCTGATAAAACAGTCCCTCATCACTAACTCTGAATCGTCCAAGTCTCCTTAGAACAATTAGGAGCAGCATGCTGCTGAAGCCATTGCAAAGATTCAGAATTTACAACACCTGCTAAGAAAGGTGTTATAGGGCACTGAGGTATTCATTATTTAGTTTTATGCATTGTGTAAATTGAACATTTTCTGTATGCCATGGTGTGCAGTCCCATATGATGAAATGCTAAACCAAACAGCTCAGTGACCAATGCAGTCAGATAAAGACCATGTGATTAGTCGCTATAGCTACACCTGGCATCCACAGCTTTAGGTACTACAGAATGTGCCTATTGGAAATGAAATAGCATATAAAATAAACATATATGTATGTATTTAATTAAAATTAATGTACTATAGATTAAAATGTCTTAAGAACTATTTTGTATGCTAGCATAATTGCTAGCACGTCTGTAGATCTCCATCGTTTCTGGTGCTCCACAAACAAAGCATTCTGCCAGTGCACCATCCCTACGCCATACTCCATTATCAAGCAAAACTGTCAAGTTTTATTTACCCAGTCATTTTGAAATACAACTCCAACTCCCTAGTGACTCGCTTATAATACATTCTACTCATCATATGTTTCGATGTGGAGGGATTAAGAATGCTGAGAATATTAATTCTGCTGTGTTATATTTCTAGAGTATCACCACCTTCATTTTCTGTATTTCTGTGCAGCAATTACAGTTTTGCAGAATGGTAACATTGTATTAACCTAAAAACGTTTATGTGTTTTTGTCTATGTGTTCTTTGAACTAATGATCACAGAATGATATGATCTATGTCAAAACATAGTAGGTAGCCTGGAATTACAGCTTTATGTAAAAATTTGGACACCCACGGTAAAATTACAAGTGCCACAGAAAAACGTGTGTTAAAAAACATCATATTTGCAAAAAATAATGGACAGTTATCTTTTATTCAAATAACAAGAAATGAAGGAAACAAATAAAATAATAATTGTGCCATGTGCAAAAGTTTGGACACCTCAACAATATTTTGGTGGATTCTGAGGTATGTTTATGACCTTTGCCTCCTTGTAGAACCCTTCCCCTTTTCAGCTTCAGCTGCTTATCACTGCCATCCAGAATTTTAAGAACATAAGAAATTTACAAACGAGACGAGGCCATTCGGCCCATCAAGCTCGTTTGGGGAGAACTTAATTAATAGCTCAGAGTTGTTAAAATCTTATCTAGCTC
>JAODLC010000042.1:3460005-3475348 GCA_026781145.1 Hippopotamyrus pictus | reverse complement strand
TAACCATCCATATTATATTCATCACCATCATTGTCACTCATCCATGTTTCAGTTATTCCTATAATGTCATAAGTGTCTGATGAAATTAAAGCCTCTAAATCATTAATTTTGTTTCTAATACTCCTAGCATTCAAATACAGACCACAAATGGTTTTCTTATATTTAGTGGAATCCACTCCTCCCTGTGCAGTGTTTCCTGTGCTACGGGCTGCCTCACAAAACCCAAAGTAGAATAGATCCACTCCCATGTTTAACAATTAGAAAGGTGTTTTTTTTTTTTATCAAATACTGCTCCTTCGTTTATTCAAACATACCTTTGGTGATTGTAGCCAAGTAGTTCAATCTTTAGTGCATCAGTCCACAGTACCGGTTTCCAAAAAGCCTCTGATTTGTCTAGATCAGGGGTGTCAAACTGCAGTCCTGGGGGGCCTGAGCCCTGTACATTTTTGTGTTTCCCCTCATTTAACACACCTGATTCTACTCCTTGTGCTAATTACCACACAGCTCTTGAGCTGAATCATTTGTCGTGGAACAGGGAAAGAACTAAGCTACACAGGGCTCCGGCCCCCCAGGACTGGAGTTTGACACCCTTGGTCTAGATGCTGTTCTGCATACCTCAGATGCTGAATTTTGTGATATGGTTGCAGGTCAGGTTTCCTCCCAATGATACTTCCAGAAAATACAAATGCAAACAAATTTTGTTTCAACCATCCAGTTAAGTACTCTGTGAATGTGAGTCTTTATATTCAACTGGCTGATTGAAACACATCCTGGTATGGATTTGTACTTTCTGAACCTGAACTTTCCACCTCTGCCGTGGAACAGTGCACCACCACTCCTGTGTCAACCAAACCTTTTAGCAGATCCTGCAACCATATGAGATTCTTCCTTTACCTCTCTGGCCAGCATACATGCAGATCTCTCTGAAAGTTTTCACGGTTTTACAAATCTTGTCTTGACTTCCACAGTTCCCCTTAACTGCCATTTCTGGATTACATTACAGGCAGTTTGCAAGCAGGAAGCATTTTGCTATCTTTTTACAGCCCTCCCCTGCTTTTTAGGCATCATTTAGCTTCATTTTCAGATCCTCACTCAGTTGCTTACACTCACTCAGAGGTGACAACTCCTAATGGCTACTAAGGCTTAATAAGGTAACATAGCAAAAAAATTCTTAATCGGTGTCCAAACTTATGTTCATGCCACAATGACTATTTTTTTAACATGTTTTGATGATCATGCAATAAAAGGTGTGCATTAACGTTTGCAAAAAATTTTTTTGTTACATTTTTTCCTGCAGCAGTTATTTACTACTTTTCATAATTGACTAAATATGTAATTTGTCCAAGGGGGCCCAAACTTGTACATGTATTTGTACCTCATAATATTTAAAGAACACATTTTCACATAAAAAATACCATATTGGTATTATGAATATGTCATCAGTTTATCAAGGTTTGAAAATGTATTTTAAATGGTCATGAGAAGACACAGGTTTTTCTATTACAGACTAACACATGGTCTTCTTGAAAATCCTCTCTTTATATTAAACTACTAAAAAAGTAGGTAAAGATTTCAAAGCTTCACCACAGGTATGACAAGACACTATATTTTTAACCACATCATAAGTGGCACCATGGGATGTTCATTAAACAACATCAACATGGAATTCTGCTGGCATGTATCCCATGTTATTGGGACAGCAGTATTTTTGTCTATGTGGAAGATCAGTCTCATGCCTCAGCTGTGAGACCTTATCACACAATCGGAGTTCCCATTGCAAATGGAAGGAAAGATCAAGTTCCCATGACTTTCCCCATGTTGTGCTTTGAAGCACACTAATGTGTTACTCATGTGCCAGAATTCTTGGCCATTTTCTAAGCTTCTGTGACAAGCTGAGTGAAACTTGTGAATTATTAATGTTTTGCAAAACATTAAGTCCAGTGACCATTACTTTTGCCACTGACAAAGTAAGTCGGAAAATACGTTGGATAAAAAGTTAAAGTTAAAAATGTTGGTGATTGTGCTTTGGCAGAAGCTTAGTAAATGCATACTTCCTACAGCTATAGCTAAGTAAGTGCTGCAAAGATCCCCCATAAATGTCCCAGACCAGAGGGAGACTTGGGCGTAGCCATCGGCATGTGAACCTACAGCCCTGAAGGAGGCAATGCAGGGTCCAATGTGCTAAAGTGGACAGTGACAAGATGAAGAGGGTTGAGGGGATGACGAGGTGGGGGGTGGGATGGGGGCAGACTGGGAGGTGGGCTGTGGGGATGAAGAGAAGCTTGCATTATGAGACAAGGCCACCAGTCCTCAGACAAGAAGAGACTGGAATGACAACAACCAGGTGCAATTGGCCACAACCATCAGGGAAAAAAAACATAAACAAGTTATTCTCATCTACTGATATCATAGATGCTATGCAACTGATGCACAATTTTTGTGCTCGATCTTCGTCTTCATTTTTGCCTATTTTTTACAGAAAGGAACGATGTCCCAATCTGTGGATTCTACCATCTTTTTGAAGCGGGGGATTTGGAATTGGTGATGGTGCACCTTTGCTGCTGGTGGTTCTCTGAACAAGATGCATCAGGGTATGGGGTGAAGTGGGTGTTAACTAAGGGGGGAACAGTACAGAGTGGGGGGTCCCAGTTAAAAGCAGTAGAGGTTGATTATTCAGGCCAAATGGACAGCCAATTGCTGATTAAATGTTTTATGAAATGGTATGAAATTTGATTTATATCAAGGGGCTTTTTGGGGCTTTACTTATATTTCCTGGGCCAATTTAATTATTAATGCAATTTAAAAATATAATTTTCATTGTGATGAGGCAGCTTGGCAACAAATACCTCAATTTTATAACTTATCCCCATTTTTCATACTTTATTAATAGTGGTGTTTGCAAGAACATTGCAGGCTAATACTTGGTGGTTCAATTCATATTGGGAAACACTTCGTAGAAAATATCGTTTTGAAAGCAAATGCATTTTCATTCACAGCTGCATCATGACTTGTATCTTCAGCATATGGCAGAAAATATGTTTATGAAAGTCCTTTTTAATCCCCCAATATATCTTTTTTTTCTTCTTTCTGTTTGATCAGTTCTAGCATGCTTAAACTGTTCAATAGGCATGCAGAAGGATCAGCTGCTCAGCTTTGGATCTTACCCTCATCCCTTCAAAACGTGACAAGGCTCTGAGGGGTCTCAAGGCCCTTAGTGTCCTGAGAGATTTAATAGGCCCTAGATCGGAGTAGCCCAGGGCATTAGCTATAAGGCTGACTATAGACACCTATACAGAAACAGAGAAGCAAAAGAGGTTCCAAACTGTTAGAGGCGAGAAAACTTTCCCTTACAAGGAAATGGGCCTAGCATTGGTGGAAAGTTCTGTTACACACAAACAATATATACATATATAATATTCCATTTATATATGTATATACTTATATAAAGTTCTTTCATAGGTCATAGTTGTGCAGTATTAGACAAAATGGCCCAAAATGTTTTTCTTTCTTTCTTTTTTTTTTTTTGCGCAGACGACAGCACTTGAACTTCTTTGTACCTGGAAAGAAAGTTTTGATTGAGAGAAAGAGAGAGAGAGAGGCATGAGAATCCAACAGAAGGGAAGATAAAAGGCAGTGAAGCGAGCACACAGGGCCAGTTTCATACAAGGAAGCAAGAAGATGGGATTCACGAGGGATGGGGATGAAACTTTAGGGGAGGAGTGTTTGAGAGGGAGGGTTCCCTGTGGAAAGAAAACAAAAAAAATCCCAACAGAAAAACAAAACCCAAGAACCTTACCCTGGCCCTTATACTGTCCCTCCATGTCCCTCTGGGCAGAAGCATAAAATCCCACATAATTAAAGACAGACAAATTAAAGGTACCTATGAGAAAGAATACAGGTAAAATGTACAGGTATTTCATGTTTTCAGCCACATACATTTATCACAGCACTGATAATTCAAATGGGGGAGAACCACAGTCACATAATCACACAAGAAAGGAGAGGGGGGGAGAAAGAGGTGCCAAGATTGGTACTGAACTCAAACAACCGAATACCTCAAAGAAACTAAAGCCCACCCAGGCCTCTCTGCACCACCCGTCCATCCACTGCACCTGCAAACCAGGTTTGGTCACCAGGTAAAAACACATAGCGCCGTTACAATTTTAAGGAATTTCGAATGTTTATTATATTAATTCCAGGTATCACTCATTATTTATTCAACGAAAAGTAAGCCGTAATGCAGAAGCTATGTGTGCAAACTCCTGGTGTTCCAATGGGAAGCAAGAAGTTGATTAGCAGCCAGGTGTTGGTAATCAAATCCACCTGGATATCGGATCATCAAGAAGTGTGACCATTTATATGAGAGCATATCTTTGGAAGTTTAAAGCATTTTGGTCTGTGTTTATGTCATACCAAGTAAAAAAAAAAAAGACATCAGCTATGATCGTTGAGAAGTAACTGTGACTAATCATCAATCTGACCAATTCAAAAACAATCTGAAAGGGTATTTACAAATAGAGAACATTTAGGACAGCTGCCAGGATTCTACGGAATGTACTCCCCACTAAATTCATCCTGAGGTCAGAGCAACAGCCACATCTTGGGATCTACAGAACATGTTTATCATGTTAAACATTAAGCTGAATGACTTTGTGATGGGAAACAGAATAAATAAATGTGGTTTCCATGGAAGGGTAGCTAGAAGAAAGTCCTTTTTCTCTAAGAAAAACATGGCAGGATAACTTAAGATTGCAAAGTTTGATCTGAATAGAGATTTCTGGAACAATGGCCATTGAACAGATGAGTTAGAAGTGGATATGTTTTATCATAATGCACATTGATATGTTTCGTGAAAATCAAAAAGCATATCACCACAAACATTAATAACAATGCCAGAGTGGTGATAATTTGGGGTTGTTTTGCAGCCAAAAATGACCTGTGCACCTTACAGACAATGAGTCTTGGTGTCAAAGTCTTCTAGAGACAAATATGAGGCCATCCTTCTGAAAACTAAAGGTTTTTACATAACTGTTTTTGATTCTAAGTGCACCAAGTCTGTAAATCTACAACTGAATAGGTGAAAAAAAACAGTGAATACGTTCAGAGATTCTGAGGTATTGTGGTGGGATCTGAGCTCTGCATAAATGAAATTGTCCTCAAGCATCAATGAACTTTAGTAATACTGTAAGGAAGGGTAGGCCAAAATAATGCAAATGTAATGTAATAGTGTAAAAAATAATGCAAGAGAATGACGAACTCATGCAGAAAATGATTAATTTAAATTATTGCTGCTAAAAGTGGTTCTACATGCTACTAAATTGTAATTAATGATTAAGAGTGATGTTAATTTTTCACATATGGCTTCTGCAATCTGGCTTTTTATTAGTAAAATAAATAATGACATGATGGAATCTGCTGTGTTGTTTGTAACCTGAGGTTAGATTTACCTAGGACAGTAATACTGTCCTAATATACTGTAGAAAGCCATAGCATAGAGAGTTCTCCCAGGGAGTTCTCTCATCAATGCAACTTACTTTAATGAAGTGCCAACAGACAGTTACACACTATATGTGAGAGAATGTGGCCTTTATGGGTATTTTTTAATTTCGGTTACATTTCTGACAGCACCTGAAATAAGAACTAGTTAACATCAACTCTTACAATAGCAAAGTTGAAAAGAGTGCTTGCTATCACTCCATGGGTAAGTGGCATCATACTGTCACTTCAGCCTCTGCCACATTTGCTATTTATTCTTACATTTTTCCTGTTTCTGGGCCATCAAAACACTTTTGTCGATCATACTAAAGCAGAGCACACATTTTTTTACAGAAATACTTTTGCTAGTAAACCAGTCAATATATGCTAACTAAGTAAAACTGGTATAAAACTATGGCCAATATAGATATTATGGCCAATAATATTCAGAGTTGCTCAGACACATTTTGACTTTTTAACAGCAGACACATTGTACTGTAGCTTGTGGCAGTAGCTGTTATTTGTTGTGCAAATTTTGCAGGGCAGTAACTATCGAAAGTTGAAAGTGGATGGGCAGAGAAGCCAGCAGATAACTGAGTTATAAACAGTCATGAAGGATAAAAACAGACCTGAACACCTCCACCGACTCACTACTTGGTAAAAACGTTACAAAAGAACACAACACCCAAAGCTGACCAAGGTCACAGATAAGGGATTCAAAGGCGAAAGCTTTATTGTGGTTAGCCACAATATTGTGATTGCTAATTGTACAGAACTTGGCCTTTGTTTTATCACGGCTTTGCAAGGACATTTCTATTTGACAAACACTTGGCTGCAGGAGAGGCCTGAAAGCACACGCTTCACTCTCAAACCCCGATACGTCATTCATGAAGATGTAACAACGTTACGACAAGGTCCGCTGTTCACGATTTGCTACTGTGCCAGTCATTCTTTAAACATGTGTACAGTATGCTCTGGCTTAATAATTTATAAACTAATTATTATATTGTAATGTACACGTGTCGAATAGCTCTCCTAACTACAGACAACACGTGTATGTCTGAATAGTTCTACGTCACAATTTTGTCCATCTGCAGAATACTCTTATTTATCGTTTCACAGATTCAATATGACCACATTTTTGTAAACTAGCCGACTAAAAAAAGGCCTAAAGTCTAAAACTTATGGACTAATAAATAAAAATGACGTGGGGTCTGCTGCAGAATCCAGGGATTCCAGTATCGCTTTTGTACAGAAACATGAGAATTCCTCTATCAAAAGGGGCAAAACGTGACAGGTTTTTTTTGCACTCACTAGCTCAAAATTGACATGTTAACGTGCACATTTTGTAATTTTCAACTTGTTAATGCAAAAAAAGCAGTTACGTTTTGACGCTTTTGGCATTCCGTAAAATGCCATCTTGCAGAACGATGTTTTGGAGCTTGAGAGAGCTGTGGGTGCTGACAGAGGACATGCTCTCTCAGGCCCTCCTGCGGCTAGTTGCCTATTTATAATTCATATTTATAAACATATTAAAACATATTTATAATTCATAGATGCCTCTCGAAAAATTATATTACACAACAATATAATTTTCATACTTCCAAAAAATGTTTTTACTGTTCCATCAATGATTTTCATGATAAAAAAAGTATATTGGGAGCAACACTGGAATGCTGGAATTCTGTGTGAAGCACACTGGTCTGTTGGACGCTTCCTGCCAAATTCTGGAATGCTTTTGTGTTTTATGGTACTGGTCACAGGACAGCTTCCACAACAGCTGTCCCAAGAGAACCACCCAATGGATTTTTCCCCCCAACATAAAATGCAAAAAATAAAGATTCCGCCTTTATCTACAGAACAGTCTTTGGGGTAATTTTCACCTTCAGCCTGCCCCCATGGAGCAGCCCATGTTTGGGGGCAAGGACCCCCGGGGGCCCCGGGGCCAGCAGTATGGGTGTCTGAGGTGCCTCCTTCCTCTGACAGTACTCTGCAAGGCAAGGTTAATGAGATCTGTGGCTCTGTAACCACAGCAACACAGAAAGAAACAAGGCAAAAGGAGGGCCCACAAGCCTACAGCCTGCCTGTATCCCCGCCCACTCTCACATCCGGCGCCCAGGACCCTGTCACCACTTCAGCAGTTGGCCATCCTTGGACCACATTTGGTAGCTACTGAATCTACTGGCCACTGCATACCTGGAACATGCCGTTTTGGAGATGATCTGACCCAGTCGTCTAGCCATCACAAGTTGGCCCTTGTCAAAGTCACTCGGGGTCACTGGCCCATTTTTCCTGCTTCCAACACATCAACTTCAAGACCTGACTGTTTACTTGCCTAATATATAATGACACCCTTGACAGCTGCCATTGTAAAAATATAATCAATGTTATTCACTCTACCTGTCCGTGATTTAACGCAATGGCTGATTGGTGTATATACAGTATATCAATCCCCCTTGTACATTATAGCAATCACCCCTATTTGTTATAGTAAATATGGGGCCCTATGAAATCTCTCTAAAATTTTCTAAAAAAAAAATACTTTTTTCCTAATTCTGTTATTTCAGTATCAGATTTTAAGTTTTTATAAGGTGCCAAACCAAAAAAATAAACCTGTAAGGAGACAAAGGTCTCATTTTCAGAGCATGACGTGTTGCGCTTTGTCTCTATTGCTTGTATCCACTTTTGCCTCCTGTTCACCTCACAATGTCTGCCACTTGATTGCCACAGCATATTATTTAATGACCTGCGATATATTTATAATTCATTATTAAATCTGGCCAGCAGATCAATCTTTTGATTTCCATCGAATAAAAAACGTTATTCCGCTAATAAGTGCTGGCAAGTTTCACTGCCGGCGCCGGGGATATTGGACAAAAATATATTGGTTATTCATCAAATTATCTGATGCAGAAATATCGAGATGCAACCAAAAAGGTATTCATTAATGCATTAAATGTAATTCCATCTGCTCAGTTTGTCCTCCACTACTTCTATCTCTTTTCCCCACACTTGCATGTAACTTCCAAGTTAGTCTTGGTGCTTGTGGTCAACCAATCAGCAAGCTATCCCTGTAAGCGCCTTCCCAGTAATTTGTGGTCAAATAAGTACCTGGTCCTAAGTAGGAAGTAAAAAATAGGTTCCAGAACCACCTATGAGGAACTACAATCGGACCAAGTTCCTGTGGTGGAAACGCGACAGATACCTAAAAAAAAAGTCCTGGTTCTGGAAAAAAGTTCCTGTAGTGGGAAAATGCATAATATTAATAAAGTCTGTACAATCCCGCATTTAGAAGTAAATACTGTTTTAATGCCTTGATTCCGTGATTCCGCATGTTTTCCGATCACAGAATTCACAGGGCCCCATAAATATATATAATTTTTGCCGAATGTATATTTAACTTATCAGTTATTTTGCAGTCGATGACAGTATCAGATTATCTCTTTTAAGATACGTTTTCATTACATACAATTATTTAATATTTTCTTTGCAAGGGAGGTAGGAGACAATATAATATTACTATTTGCATTGTAGTAAGGAAAACCAAGAGCTCAAATATGACAAGCCAGTTATTATTATCCATGATTAATAGTGATGTTAAAAGCAACGGCCAATAAAAAGTAACATAAATTCCTCAATCACAACGTCCATGTGGCATCTCCATAGCAACTATAATCACATACCTACAAGAAATACACAAGATAGTGAAACATAAAAGGACTGAAATACAACACACACACAAAACACGGACAAACTCTCCTAAATGTAACCCACTCTCTCCGTCTCACATTAGGCCCAATGCGTACTTCACCACACACACAACAAACAACAAACAACAAAGACTGTCAGTAATTTGTTATTACATCTGTCAAGAAAGACCAACTATGGTCAATCTTGTCATTAGTCCATAACGTAACAATTTCCCATATCAAACAACACAGGTAGGAGACACAGGTGTTAAAGGACAACCCACTTTCCCTGGGCTCGTAAATGACCGAAACACCAAGACACAATTATAGCTTGGATGGTTAACAGTCAAGATGTCACGTAACTATAATTTCCCTATAAAGAGTTTACAGAAAGTGAAGCAAAGGGAATGGTGGGAAGAGTGGGCGGCATGTACAGCTCACTCCTCTTAATGAGTCAGCAAGGTTAGAAGCAATATGTGGGCTTGGGGATGTGCAGGAAGAGAGTGATGTGACATCAGCCACTAGCCAAAGCAAGCTTAGCTCAGGCGTCTCACAAATCTCAGAATTCTGGATAGGTAGAGACCAACAACAACATAAAACCAATTAAAATCTGACAGCTAGAAAAAAATTGGATCGTTATACTGACCTCAGGGTACCTTATGTACTTTTCCAATCTCTCGTGGCTGTACATATTAACCCAGAAATACTATGCAGTACAGCAAGCAACAATTACAATAGTAGGAATAGTAAATCTATGTCTGTTAAGTTGTAAAATAATTTAGGTGGATTACATAACAGCACATGCCCCATCATCCAGAGCTCTTTTTTTAGAGATCGACAGACTTTGCCCTGACCAGCAGGTTCTCATAAGAGGGGTTAGTTAAAGGTTAACATCAATTATTATAAAAGTGAGGGCTTTGCTGTTTTTTAAAATATGACTGAAATTATCTCCATAGGTCGTCCACATAGCAGTGTAACGGTCACACAACCGTTAACCATTCTGACCTTTCCTTTTTATAACGTTAATTGTCAATTGTTTTGTTTTACAGTAGACAGCAAGTGTGCTTACATTTTAATCACCTTTCCCATTAAGCATCATTCATCTTCTACAGACAGTCTCCAAGATTCAGAGGTAGATTTTGTAACTGGGTCAAAATGTTTGCGTGTCTGACCCGCACAGGGCACTCAGCAGAACAGTCATTCCAAACCCCATATCTCAAGTACAAAAGAGTTCAGAAGTTGGGTTGCAAGAGGGACATGGAATGAGAAACATCGAGGACACAAGCACAATATGCAAACAAATTGGAGACATAGTTTAACATTGACAAACAAACCTGCTGCTGGTCTGAGTGATGCTTGAATATTAGTCAGTAATTCCAATGTACTGTTTCGGGCATCAGTGTTTTTGCAAAGGCTAATTACAGAGAAATACCAATACAAGAAGCTTCTAGAACAGGTGCTTCTATAATAAGAATAGAGTCTAGTCATTTTTCAGAACTGAATATAAATCACATAACAAGAAAAAATATTTCCTGAAAGATAACCGTCAATGACACTGTGACCCAGTACTGGAAAAGTGGATATGGAAGATGTATGTATAATTGTCAAGTACATTATAATCTATTATCAGATGATTACCTTTTAATATTAAAGCATCTCAGCTCTACATGTGACTTTGGAAAATGCAGAAAAAGACAAGACTTTATGTAACTGCCATGGAGATGAGCCAACCAGCAAGATACAACCAGCATCAAGACATATTGGGCCAGAAAATATATATAGTATTACAGTGATTCTGGACCTGAAAGAATAAATGTCCTGTAGCAATTTGATTAGTCTATATTTCCAGGTTTCATCACTGCATTGAAAGTGTCACAGTAGATGTTTTATGCTTAATGTGGGGAATGTATATAGTACTTTTCCTCACTAACTGACATGACTAATTAATTTCACACAGATAGGTCAAGATAAGATAAGAAAAGATGTGATGAGCTGAGATAAGCTTTACTGACCCCAGGGGAAAATTCTGCAGTGAAAAATTAGTCCCTATTGCATGTCAGGATGCCATATTTCATTCTTCAGTCCTCTCCTCTTTAATTCAGGACCTCTTGTTTTCTGCCTATGTCAGTCAATTAACAGGACTGCCCAAGCAAAAGCTTATCGTGGCAACCCAAGGAAAATCCAGAGATAGTGACTGTCCTTATATAGAGAGGGTGCCAGGGTGTTTTTATCTGTTTTGCAATTTTTGATCTGGTACAAAATTCATTGGCTCAAATTAATGGAAAGGCAGAACTAAAAACTATTTCCATATAATACTGCAGAATAATTATTCTCCTATGTAATAAAATGATACAATCAGTAATTCACATTGATATCAATCCATCTCCAATGCCATTTATACAGCATAAGGTCGCAGCATATATCTCAAGGATGTAGCTAAAATTTTCAGTTTCCCATTTTTCTTAAACAGACTAAAATCCATAGTTTCAGTGATATAAGTAAAATCAACTATACTTAATCTTCAGAAGAAAGTAAGATTCCAAGATTCTAAAGCATTCCTAGAGAATTTTAAACGTCCATAGGAGGAAAGAAATTATTTTTATAACCAACTTAAAGAAATTCTTTTTAATGAAAGGGTGGCACTTTTTAATGAAGTGGTGTCATGACTGAACATGAAAAAAACGAATACTTACATCCACAATGAAGAAGTCCAGCCAGCACCAGGCGTTGGTGAAATACTTGACGAAGCCATAGGCTACCCACTTAAGCAACATTTCCAGGATAAATATGTAGGTGAACACTCTGTCAGCATACTCCAGAATGATGCGAATGGTTTTCCTCTGCTCAATATACACGTCTTCAAAAGCCTGGGGGAACCAAGAGGCATGTTGAGGATGTATCGAAAGCACTGCTCTATATTAACCACGCCTCAGTTCTTCCTCCAGAAATTTTATATGACACTGACTGTTGTTTTTAGCATCGGAAGGTGGCCGAGATAAAGAGCCTGACAAAGTTACATGCTACAATGACCAATGTAATCAACTATGTTCTCCTATATCTGATACAAGTCATTGTTTCTCGTAGCTTGGCCTGGGTGTCACAGACTAACAACTCGCTGTCATCTGAGCCAAATTCCCATGTTAAACAGCAAATTCATTATGAATATATTAGTTATCAGGGGCAACAACACATTACCTCCCATACTACCAAGACAGGTAATACCTTAGATACAAGGTGTGTATACTTCCCCATTAAATGCATGCTTTTGTCATGTTTTTTTTTTTTTAAATAACTTAAAGAAGTGCTTCCTCAAATTTGTTTTGAAATCTTCTCCCGCTAATTTCCACTTATGGCCACGAGTTCTAGTGTTTAGACTAATATTGAAACAGCCATTTGGCTGAACGGCATCCAGACCCGTTAGAATCTTATAGACCTGGATCATATCCCCCCTTAGTCTCCTTTGCTCAAGGCTAAACAGCTTCACAGTGACGCTTTGCACGTGCTTTCATCTCTCCATCTATGAATGTACTACATGCTACACATACCAGTGCACCGCTGCTGAGCAGGATCATGAAGATAATCAGAGTCTCGAACCAGTTGTGCTCTACGATCAGGTAGCAGGTCTTCCTCAGGTACCACCAGTGCTTCCCCCAGCCCTCCGTAATAGAAACATCGCAGCACTTGTACCGTGCCACACAAGCTGTGTGAAAAGACAAACCCACGTCACAGAGCTGCACCCGTCTCGTCCTCCTTGTTACTGTCACACACGCTCTTTAGGATAGAGAAACATCACAGCAGATTTATTTTCAGCCATTATAAGGATCAATCATAAGGATCCACTTATCCGGTAAGGGATTGAAGGGACTGGTTTAAATCTCACCTTCTGTCCAGCAGGGATCTGGGTCCAAATACTCCTCTACCACCTCCACCACCACTACGTCCTCCATCTCTGGCTTAATGTCGATAGTGCTTCCCTCTGAGGAGCTGGTATCATCCAGCTGGGGAAAGGGAGAAGTTGCGATAATTCAAACACCATCTGTCTTCCATGTTTTCTGTCGACATCTGTTCTGCAACTCTCTGGCATTGGTCTTTGCCAAAACCGTCACATCGACATCAAGACTCACGTTAACAGTACTACGGTGACTTTTCCAAATGTCACGACACATTCTAAAGCGCTTTGCTAATTTAAAAATTACAAGCTACAGTTTGATGAAAACAAGTGAGCCACTGCACAAATTAATAGCAGCGAGGAAAGCACTGAATAGTCACCTTGATAATCTACAGTTAAGCTTCAAGTTCAGATATTTCAACTTGACACTATTTAATCTGATTTAGTACTACTAAGAAAATTAAGAAGTGGGCTTCCTGGGAAACCACCATTCAGTAAATCCTAAAAAATTAGGAATAACTTGGAGAGAAACACAAGTTTGTTCTTTGCTGAGGTTAAGCAGTTTATTTGTTCCACCACAGAGAGTGTAAAATTGTCACGGTGTATGTTTACTAGCCACTGCTTTCTTGGCTCGGATTGAGCTTGGAAGCAGAACAAACTTAAACTGACATTAAATTTTGAAGATGCTGTACACAGAGGCACACAACAGTGTTTGAAATCATTTTTGTCTTGCTTCTGAAAATATTCTGTTCTGAATATCTTCCGGCCAGCCATTCTAAAAAAAATCAGATGGTCCCTCCAGGGGCTCCGTAAATACCGACTGTGCTGTATGTAAACAGAAAGACCGGAAACGAATGAGCCATGCTATTTTAAAAGGTAAGTGTATCACAGCGTTTCGTGCAAGTACTGCATGAAGTCACATACGAAGACTCTGTGAATCATACTGTCAGGAACACAAATACATACAAATGCATGTCTGCAGGGTGAGCTATTACTAGCTATAAGTAAAATACAGAAACTGGCCAAAATGAAATCATAACCTGGCTGTAATTCAGTTTACTAGTTAACAGTACATCCCAAGACACACACACACACACACACACTATAAAAAGGGTACAGAGGGCAGAGGCCCTATTCTGTTACATTTCCAGATCAATAATCTGTGTCAACAGGAGAAACAACCAAGTTTATGCATCTTTAAAAGCCAATGAACGGCACTTGTGGGAGTTTTACAGTACTTACACAAAAATATTCTGAGGACTGAATGAAAAATGGTTCAGAGAGATAACCAATCAGATTGTAGAGAAGGTGGGTCCAAGTAACTACAGTAGGCGGGACCAAGGCATCTGATTGGTTGGTCCCACCTAATCTAGTGACTTGGACCCTCCTCCTCTACAGTTGGATTGGTTCTCTCTCTCAACCATTTTTTGTTCTGTCCTCAGAACACTTTTGTGTAAGTAAAACTCCCATGAGCATGAACGGTTGGCCAACTAGTAATGTTAAACTTCAGGCAAGTATCAGCCTTAACTGAAATAAACATTTGTCTGTTTAACACAAAAAGATGCAATGTGCTTTTCTAGCTACTGATTGGAATTAACCTCTAGAACGGGGGTGGCCAATCTTACCCAGAAAGGGCCACTGTGAATCCCAGTTTTCACTTTGACTCCCTAATTATATAACAAATCAGAGGGATGAAGAGTCCTGACACCAGGGTTTGAACAGCTGACCTTAAGGTTACCCCAAAAACCTGCACACACACTGACCCTTAGTGGATAAGACATGCTGAACATGATTAACATGAACACAATAAACTCTGTGAATTCAAGAAATGGAAAACTGAACTGAACCTTAAAACTGAATGTGCTAGAACAGAATAGTGATACTTTTATTGATCCCCTTGGGGAAATTCTCCTTTCACTTCACCCCACCTGCTCTCCGTGAGACACAAAGAGACACGTGAGAGCAAGTTTGGGGGGGGGGGGGATGTCACAGCACAGGGTCAGCCAGTGTGTAGCACCCCAGGAGGGGTTAAGGATCTTGCTCATGGACCCACAGACATGTGACTATTCTGCCAAGACTAGACCTTGAACCAGCAACCTTCCGAACACAGGAACAGAGGCTTAGCCCACAGACTTATTTAGCTATGCAGTCCAGGGTTCGAAATAGCCGGTATCGCATCGCAGTTTGCCATGTAAAAACACCCACCTGCGAATCAATTGCCTAATTCCCGTTAAAATGATTCGCAGCCATTGCTAATCAATATCCAGTTTTAAATTTTATTAGAATTTTA
>JAODLC010000042.1:3441640-3454106 GCA_026781145.1 Hippopotamyrus pictus | reverse complement strand
ACCATCCTAGGCCAACTAGAACCAGCTAAAACCAGCTACCAGCATAACCTGGTTTTTAGCTGTTTTTTCCAGCAGGGCGCTCATCACATCCCTTACTCTGCTTGTGAAGTTAGTTGTAAAGGTTTAGATTAGAATCCACAATCAAATTCAACCCGTCTCATCAAAGTGCACGGTAGATGTTTCCTCACCGAAAAACCGTGTTCCACTAACCCATATTAATTGTTAGATACCATGTATAGGAAAGGTTTGAAGTATTTGCAGAGGTTTGCATGCATGGTCATGCATCAGGTTAGATGAAGTATTACAGAAATAAAAAAAAAATGTGTGCAAAGCATTGCTTTTTACTCATGCCAAATGAGAATTATACAGAAACTGGGTTGGTGAGGTACATGGGGGTACTAAACTACCAGGCTAACTAGGATGAAAAACTTATTGTGAACCTGATTTGCCTAGTAGGTGAAACGATCTAACAAATACATTAAATCAAATACCATTTTTACATTGTAATACATTAAATATAGGCAGTGCAGTAGCTGATAATGCAGCCTGACACCCCTAGGCTTGTGGCTACATTTACTGATTTAGCAGACACCTTTGTCCAAAGCAACATACACATCCCACCCCTTCAGAAGTTCCGGGACTCTCCCGCATATTGACAGCAGCCCCCTGACAGGTGCGAATGATGTAATTCCGCAGAGAATTAAAGGCGATGTAATGTCACTCCGCTGTTCAGCAGAGGAGCAGAGAAGTCCTCACCCCCCTCCCCTTTCCCCCTTTTTGAGAAACCTTACCACCAGCACCCCCCCCCACTCCATTCTCCCTCATCTACTTCCCTGAAATCGATTTGCCTGAGGTAGGGTGTCTGCATACAAGTGAGGAGAGTCTGATGTCAGAATTCAGGGTCGGCCAGCATCTAGCTCCCCTGGATCAGCTAAGGTTTGGGGCCTTGCTCAAGGGCGCAGAGGTGATATAACTGGCTGGCTATGACCTTCTGAAGATGGGTCAATATCCCAAATTCACAAAGCCTCTCTCTGTGGATTTTGGTGGCTCACTGCAGCCATGTTCTGTTAAAATGATCATGAAAGACGATGCAGAAAGATACAAGAAGCACCTTATCATGCTACTACGGGTTAGCAGGCCTTTCCTGTATTTTCTTCACACATTCCCATATTCCCATGCAATCGGTTTTGAACTAACACTATGCATTCCTCCAGCTGACAGTCAAGTGAATGACTGCTTAGCAAATCCTTGCACAGCCACTTAAACAAACCAACAGGCTTCAGCTTTGTTTGTGGCACACATCCTGGTCAATTTCCTCTGGTTGCAAACCCCTATTACATACATTAGCAAATTCAGAGAAATGGAGGGGAACAAACAGGAAACAATGTATCAAATGTCTGCTTGCTATGCCTGCGTACAGCATACTGTTTTTGCTTTTTTTTGTAATCTGGCATTGCGGGGCAGCATACAGAACATTCAGACAGGAAGAAAAGAGAGAAGAGACAGAGAAAAAAATAAAGGGACATCCCAAAAAGAGAGGAAGATACAGTCCCATGCCTAGACTGAACTAGTCATTGACTTCCTTACACTGTCGTCAGAAGCTGCCTTATCTATTTTCACCTCAGGCAGTAGGCGTCCGGGGCCGATGAGCGACACCACTCCGTTGCAGTCCACCGTGCTGTTCCTCTTGCCATGATATCCACTGTAGCTGCTGCCGCGGAAAGGGCTGAACAAGGAGCCACGCCGCTCGTCGCTCTCCTCCACGGTGCTGTGCTCGTCGTCCGCAAACTCGTTCTCGGAGCCCACGTCTTTGCGGCCTTTGAAACTAAAGATGCTGCTCTTGCTGTTGCGCCGGGAGGGAAACGGCGAACCTGGGATGCTGAGGAGAGACTGGAAAGGCAAGCACAGGAGGCAGGGGGAGAAGGATAAAGACAAAGTACAGATTATTATAATTACATGAAATCACATCGATATACAGTACCAGTCTTTTGCAGGGACCACGGCACTGAGTACAGTAATTACTTCCCATCTGTTAATGTGGACTTAACTTCTTACTAATTATTACACAGAAATTAGATACAGATCGACAGCTTGCTACCTTAATGCACTTTCAACTGGTATTATCAATGTATGACTTCAGATCAGGTTTGGTGTCATGGGAGACATTTGCAGGCCATGCCCCCCCCAAATGAGCCACTGTGCCCCTTCAGACGCTACCCACTAAGGACATCTTTCATTTTAATTTCATTTTTTTTATAGCTATAATAGCTTACCGTGACCCTCCACCCCCCAAGGAACAACGTTTAACAGCACTGCCTAGAGTAGAATGCCTTGGGCACAGCCATCAGACTTATTTTGGTAACAACACTGCTTCAGATTAAATCCTTTTCAGACTTTGTGTCTTTCTATAACATTCTACTAAGCTGGCATGATAAAATCAGATTTTAGGGTATGTTCACACTAGAGAAGTCGAACAATGTAATGAAAATCCCAACACGTCATACTGCGTTTTTTTTATTTAGTCAAGTGTTTTTTCCCGCATTTTCATCTCATGTTTGTGCGCGTTGTTATATATTTTTAATATTGTGTTTTATTATGCTTCTTTATTATTGTACATATAAAAATATTACTGAAATATGCAAGTCAGAAAACCAGATATATCAAGAAGACACTGGAATTGTAGGGCGGGTTTGTGAGATTTTGAGGAGATAGGATGGAGATTTTGGTGTGGAGATCGCAGGTTGTTTCTGGCATCAGATTCTGACTTGCTTAAAAATGAGCTTCTTTTAGTTTTAGTGCTCATAGTGGAAATTATATGCCGCAGAAGGTCTACCCGCAGGTTCTGGGTCCATACCCTGTTAACTGAGAGAGAAGGCAGAGGGCAGTTCTGGGACCTGTATGAGGATTTAAAGAGACAACCAAACATGTCTGTGGGAAAAAGAGGGAGTTAAAACGCATAGAAATGCTCTGGAATGTGTCTGTACCGATTTTCATTGTCGTCAACAGGAGTGCGCAGCACAGAGAAATGCCTGCAGCAGTGTGTTTTCCAAATGCATATTGCATTTTCCAAATGCACTGCAACACAGCGAACTAGTGGGAGCATCAGACATTGTTTTCTATGCTATGTATGATGTTCTACCTTATCGTGAACCGTGTGCGTTGATGAGATGTGCAATGTAATGTGCATAGTGGGAATGAGCCCTTACAGGCATTGTCCTTAAAAAATGAACTTTTCTGATCGTAGCGCTGTTGCAACATATTTTTTTCCTGAGATATTCCCTGTTTTCGCTCTTTTCCCATACCTGGTTCATGATGGAAGACTTCCTGCCCAGCCGGTTGTCCGGGAAACGAAATCTGCTCCTCTTGCTGCCATCATCAGACTCTGACTTGACAAACTTCTTCTCGCTGTCTCCCTTCTCCTCGCTCTGAGATTGCTCTTTCTGCCGCCACTTTTTCTTGCGATTGCGTCGCTCCTTGGCGCTCTTGGAGCTCAGCTTGGACATTTCGGATGAACTGCAGGATAAGCGTCCACCTCCATCGTCTTCCACCACATCCTCGGACACTGTCCCAGCAGAGGTTGCCATAGCTGCTGCCTATGATGTGGAACGATAAGTGGGGAATCAAACAAGGATGGTAAAATGGGGAAAAAAATGCACATCATACCACAAAACTGCTATTTTGAATGTGCAATAAATAATATCGGTAACATTTCCATGAATGTCTTATCTACAACCCTGTTTCCAAAAAAGTTGGGACACTGTGTTATTCTGCAGTCTTTCACAGAGTGGTGAACCTCTCCCCGTCTTCACTGCAAAGAGACTCTGCCTCTCTGGGAGGCTCTTTTTATACCCAATCATCTTACTGACCTGTTGGTAATTAACCTAATTAATTGTGAGATATTCAGTCGGGTGTTTTTGTTTTAGCATTACCCAGTCTTTTATTGCCACTTTCCCAACTTCTGTAAAACATGTTGCTGGCATCAAATTCACATCAAGCATATATTTGACATAAAACAATACTATGCTGTCTCTGTTCTATTCTAAATCAAATATGGGTTTATAAGATTTGTAAATCAGTGCAATCTGTTTTTATTCCTATTTTTTGGAGACGGGGTTATATAACAATCTATGAACACATTCATAATATATTATAATACATTCATAAAGCATTATAAACATGGCTATACATATTTATAAAAAGACATAACATGTTATAGCTATGTTGGTTATGCATTATGAATGCTTTATGAAGCTGTATGCAGTATAGATACCTTCATAATGCAATACAAAAAATCCTTAATACTTATACTGACTATTATAATGCATCATGAAGGTAACTATAGTACATTACAGATGAGAGCTTCACTGGAGCTTATGAAGTATTATGATGAGCACTATTAATTCCTTATGAAGTTGCGGTAATGCTTTATTAATTCTTATACCGACCATTATAATGAAATATGAAGGTATCTATGGTGTATGTTGTTACCATAATAAGAGAAAAGCTGAAACAATTATATATTACAAATTTCGTATAGGAAAAGAAGCAAGTCATGAATATGGTAAAAAACTGAAGGAAGTAAAAACTGATGCAAATCCTGAAGCACACAAACAAAAACAGACATGAACAGCGACACACGACAGTAGCAGCAAACCTGGGCATCCTCCTGCTGCTTCTTCAGCTGCTCCAGCATGGCTTTGAACTCGGCCTCTTTCCGCTCAGCCTCCTCCATCGTGGCCTGGTTTTGCTCCTCGTAGGCCATGGCTACCACAGCTAGAATGAGGTTCACCAAGTAGAAGGAGCCCACGAAGATCACCAGTACAAAGAAGATCATGTACGTCTTCCCTGCAGCTCTCAAAGTCTGCAACAAAGTGGCGAAACAACAGTCCAGTGCTTATAGTGTGCCTTCCCTACTATGCTGAATGCTGTTGTGGATGCAGATCCAGCTTCTCAAATGACATTACATACCCAATAAATGCCAGAAAAAATACAGGATAATAAAGGATTAATATGAACTACAGACAGCAAGACAAATCAAAACCCTAAAGTTTCAGGTGCTCAGTGATACCGAAATAATACCAAAATGCAATAATCAAATATATCAATATATCCAATATAACTGCAGAGGTCCAACATCCTATATATTGTGAAATTCTGTTAAAGGGGAACTTATCTCATTCATCAACTTGAAATTTATCTACTATTGGTATTTACTCAGAAATTTATATAACTGCCTATAATACTTTCCCAAGACATGTAGCCAGGAACCAGAAAACAGCAGCGAGAATATTTGCTGGAGGTTGTGAGGGAAGAACCTTATACTGGTCTTTTGGATAATCTCTTAATTGAAAGAACAGGTGTTAGATCACTCCTATTGTGATTATAGTCGACTTCAAGCAATCTTCCATTGTCAGCTGGTGTCAGGTTGGTGCATTACCACGCTTTCTTAATTTTGTGCAGATATATCACAGCTATCGTATGACCTGTTATACTCACTGAGCACTGAGAGGTGTTCCCGTTTAATTTTATAATGTATTGTATGAGGTGGGTAATACTCATATTATAAATTACATTTTTTATTTTAATGTAATACAATTTTTCATAAATAATTGCTTAATTAATTCACTCTTTCTGGTGAAATATTTGAATGAACTGCAACAGAAGACAAAACAATTCGAGCTGCTTGCACATTAGGAAGTCTAAGTGGTCCCCCTGTCACACTAAAGCCAAAAGGTCCTGTGTGAAATGTAAGACCACAGCAAACTACAAAAGTCGATAACACTTTACTAAAAACATGGCTTTAAGTAAAGTGTTACTCTGAAGTCTTACTAGGCGGCAGAGATAAGAGCTTCTGCACACGACACTCCAAAAATGAAGAGTCCTGTGTGGCATGAGCTGGTCTATGACGTCGACAGGACACCTTTTAACTTGCTGAGAACATTCAGATTCATGTGACCTCAGTTACACCGATGACAAAAGATTTACTCTGTCCATGCGATGACAGAAATGTAATAGTAATAGTACCAATCAGCCATAACATTAAAACCACCTGTCTGATATTGTGTAGGTCCCCCTTTTGCCGGCAAAACAGCTCTGACCTGCCGAGGTTTGGACTGCCACTGTAATGAGATAATTAATGTTACTCACTTCACCTGTCACTGGTTTTAATGTCATGGCTGATCGGGGTACAAAATATGTCTAAATTCGGATTTTTAAAAAAGCATTAAATTGTGACGATGCCCATCCAAGACTGTGTCACTATTTCTGGTAGTATACACTCCCCTTCTGCTGGGCACTGAAGCTGAGCAAGCAGCTCAGCATTCAGAAACAAAATGATTTCACTGAGCAGCAGGCAGTCAGGCCATCTGGTATGTTGCATATGTGCATTGCCACAAAGGCACCTCTGGGACGCACACGCGCATGCCGCTCCGGCCTACGGACAGCACCTCAGACAGCAACCACCTGTCACGTTTCAGGACAGCCAGCTAGCGAGCTGCCGCAGAGCCTCGCCACAGCCACCCGCGGCCAATCATCAAACCGGCCGCAGCCATTTCCCCAGCACCAAAGCCCACCTTAAAAGGGCCTCACTGAGCAGGGGACTGTATCACCCAGCAGGATTCCTTGCTTAGCAGGATAACTTGTCGGATTTAAGGTGGTCTGGGCTAAATGTTAATGAACAAAGATTGAGGTCATTTAAACTGGGGTACCTTAACTGACAAATCTCGCTTCATGATATAGGCCCTAGGTCTGTAAAGCTGCTGGAACATAGAGTAGTGAGTCTAATTGGAACAATCTGTTCTCTGTTTATTTGTGTTTTCATTTTTCTATTGTGAATTTTTACTCCTCCTTTGTTGTTTCCTTTTTAAAAATGCCTGTTGTTGGAGTGTCAACAGTGACCTCCTGGGTGGTTCCTGGATGAATACAGGCCATCCAGGGCTGATGCTGATTGATCCACGGTTTCCAATGCGTTTAATTTAGCTTGGCCCTGTGACAATAGGTGCGCTTACGCCAAACCTGGTCCTGGGCTGTCTCAACCTGGGACTTTTGAAGCTCCTGGCTACTTTCTTGTGTCACTTTCACACTGCACAACAGTACTGGGAACTTTATGCTAAATAAACATGGGAGACACAGAAAGCTTGTAGGTTAAACTATGCAACAAATTATACCACCATCTAAAAACCACGGGGAATGAACAAGCTGTTTTGTTAAGCTATTTGTTAGTTACCTGGGGGGGGGGGATTGGTCTCAAAATGGGACACAGCCTTTTATTAATATGTTATATGAAGTACTACATGTTTATATTTAATTATTAAATCTTGTGGTCAAGCAATCAGCAAGCTATTGCTGTCATTTCCTCCCCAGTAGTTCATACTCAAATGAAAAGTACCTAGTCTGCAGGAGGTACTAAAAAAAGGGTTCTGGAACTGCCTCTGAGGAGCTACAAATAAACTTAATTGAGTTAAACTGAGTTCCTGTGGTGTGAATGCAACAAAAGTTTCCGGTTCTGGAATGAGATTCTGGTTCCTGACAAAAGTTCCTGTGGTGTGAAAGCGCCTAATATGTACCAAAACAAAAGAGCGTTTACCAGCTGGTACAAGTTCTCCCAGTAGTCCTGTGTCATGAGGCGGAAGAGAGCCAGAAAAGCCCAGCCGAAGGAGTCGAAACTGGTGTAGCCGTAGTTTGGATTCCTGCCGGCCTTCATGCAAACGTATCCCTCAGGGCATCGACTAGGAGATCGAGAGACACATACTCCATTTTAGTGACGCATTATTTTCAGTTATTGTGAGGTTTATATAGATGCTTGTGTGCTCAGATTGCTTTGTCACACTGGAGTGTGCTAAATACTTTATGTGTATGTATGGGCATGAAATAACATATTTACACTTAAATCATTCTCAGGATACATCACACAGATAAAATTCTATGTATTTATACAATACATGTCTTATAAACCCATTATAATTAGATGTTACATTTGATACGTTCATTACTACCCAGTTCAAAATCATCAAATGCAAGTACATCATTTTTGAGAATGGCATATGTAGCTTGTAGTCAATTATATAGCAGGCTAGCAAGAAAGGTTGGTTTACATATGAAATAATACATGAAACAATCATACAAACCTGCCTGGCTCTTAAATACACTGTTATAAACACAAATGTTGACATTAAAAATGTCAGCGTCGCACCTATATTTCACTTCTATTTCACTTTCTTTCATAACCAACTTACCCTGAGTCTGAGCTGTTTCCACATAAAAGAGCATCCAGTTGTCCAGGGAGAAAATAAAAATTGGCTGAAAATCGAGAAAACGGGCAAAACCCTGTTAAATTAGACCGACCGCATAGCAATGTTTGTGTATATTATGCTATCTCTAAAAAATTGCAAGATTCATGAGAGACTATTATGACTATTATGAGAAAATTTTGTTGGAAGCTCAGCTGGATCTAAAAAGTTGAACCCGGTGTCCTGGAGACATTTCATTTTAACTTTAAGTATGCTGGGAAATTAATCTGTTTAAAACTGTGTGATATAAGATGAGCTTGTCATATAATATATGAAAGTATAATCCATATATTATACTCTAAAATCTTATTTGCCAAATGACCCACTAATACCATAGTTTCTTTTTATGACTCTTAGGAGAATTCTATACGTCCTATACATTACTGAGTTAAAACTTGAATATAGTTATTCTCTAGAAAAATATAAAACAAGCAGCTTTGAACTGGGGACATTGCATATGGCCTCACTCTCGTTCTTGATGTACTCGTCCCAGTCGAAGCCGCGACTCCCATTGTTAAGGTAGCTCTCCGTGCTGTTGATGGGCCAGATGACACATTTTTGCCGTAGGTTGCCCATGAAGAGCTGCAGTCCAATCAGGGCGAAGACACTCAGGCAAAAGACTGTGAGGATCATCACGTCTGACAGTTTCTTTACTGACTGGATCAGGGCACCAACGATGGTCTTCAGACCTGCAGGATGATAATGAGCAGGTGGGGAGACCATATAGGGCTGGATTTCTGCTTTTTTCATACATTCTACAGGCAGCCCCTGGGTTAAGAACGTCTGACTTACGGAAACTCGTACTTACGAACAGATTGCCATAAAGCCTATTATATTCAATAATAGCGTATTTTATAAAATAAAGCCTATTACATTAAAATTTTGGTTAAATACATTAGTTCACAATAATAAGCGCATGCACTACTTTGTGACACTACTGAAAATATTGTGTGGCTTCAGAGGTTCGTCATCTCAAGGTAAGGTATAGCACCGTATGTACTTACTTTTATTATGTACTGTATTATTATTTTTCCTACTTACCTACAAATTCACCCTAAAGACAGTGTTAGGGAACAGAACTTGTCTGTAACCTCGGAACTGCCTGTATATGACTACTAGACCAGGTGTGATATCATTGCCATTGTTCTGCCATACGTTTCCCATTCAAGATGCAATAATTACGTCCTTTATGTCACTAAGCTAAAACGTCTCTTACGCAGATCAAAACATGTTTCATTTTTAAATTATAATATGGCATTCTTACCACACCATTTCCAGACCGAATGAGAATTTTTGAAGAAGTACATACATTTGCATAAACAGTTCCAGATTGCAGTTATTTTGTTGGCTTCCTGTCTTATGTAACAAACACCAACATATAATTAAGTGACAAGCATACATCAGTCATTGTATATACTCTCGTGTTGTTAAAACACAAAGAATAGGGAAGTTTTTTAATCCCACATATTTTTTCAGAGTGATTTATTTTGACAGCTAAGGTACACATTTAAAGAATGCATATTGAGCAGGATTCCAGATTGCAGATTGTTAGGTATTATTTCAGATTTAGCTACTGTAACAGATCAACAGAAAATCAACTGATAGTGTTAAAGCTAGCATGGTCAGTGTTAAAGCTAGCATTCCAAAAACACAAAGAACAAGAAAAACTTAGGAGGCATCTCACTTTTTAATAGTTCATGTATGGCTTAAAAGAATGTATATAGTATTTTACTTTAAGAGTGAAAATACGTCTGCAATGATAACGCTGTCATGTACAGCATATCCCTTGATGTCTCAGGGCTGTGGTGGTCAAGACAGCCTGTAAGGAGTGAGAGGACTCCTAAAGATAAAGAAATGGATGACATATTTCACTGATCAGACAAAAACTGCGGCACAAAAAAGAACAAAACGAAACAGATCAGGAGGACAGGCAGAAAAAAATTATAATCCCATGCAGTGCATTTAAACGCCAAGGCTGAAGAACAATTATTTAAATTCAGTGCCATCAAGGCTTGCTTAAAGTTGTGATAATTAAGTACTTGGAAAATCCCCAAGTATTACCCTATTTTTAATGCCTTCTAACACCTACATTATGGATTTCTTGAAAATGTTGTCTTTAAAACTTTTATTATAGTTTTTCTCTAAATAGTCTAAATGGTACAAGCAGTGTTGCACTTACCTAAGATAATGATTATTTTACATAAAAAGTCAGCAACTAGAAATCTGTATCAATCATTCTCAGTATTTTTCAAAATTGATCAACTGGGTTATTCTATTTTTGATTGCTTCTGTAAAATCGGCTATAAAACACTTTGTGGAAAACTAGCTTGTGAAGATGGGAAGCATAAAACGAGTATCAAGTATCACGATTCTAATATGTTGCAGGCTCCCCTTGTGGAGGTCAGAAGATAAATGGCAAACAAAGGGCACAGTTGCTCTCCTTCTCCTCTCACATGCATATTCACCATCAACTTATGCGTGGGCTTTACATGCACTTAGGCGAGAAACACACTTTGGGCCATATTCTTCCATGTGCCTAAGTTAAAAAACTGCATGGCTGCGTACACTTTACACTTAAGCATACTGTACCATCCACTGGAGTTAAGTCTGGAGTTTACACATGCTCAGGTCAGATAAACCCTTTAGGGTCTAGTCTCCTATCAAATACATATGTCAAAAAAGAGCTTTAAAAGATATTCACATAGTCCAACTGCACATTCCTAACATGCATATAGGCCTGTTATATATTATTCCAAACCAATTGCTAGTCACTGCCACTAGAAACTGATACAACTATAACATCAAGCACAGAATGGTTACCAAGTGTCCTGGTCAAGTCCTTTCATTAGGAACCCCTGATCTAGTGCATGTATGAAACAATATATTCAAAATACGGGACAAATTGTGTCCTGTATCGTTTCAAAATGCAGCTGGCATGGAAAGATTAGCATTTCATGATCCATCCGGAAATATGCGATGCAACGTCCATCATTTGAAGTACATCAAGAAGAGCAATATTCTTGGCTGCATCTGTCTTTGCAGCTGTAGCCCTCAGTCCCTCTCTTGCAAGTACATGCACTGTGGCTTAGGATGGCCTAACTGACCTAACTGATTTGCCTATTAGGTGTGTCCACAAGGCAGATGTAACTTCTGGTTAAATGGTAATATATTTGTATATACTAATATATTTCTACATACTCTTGTGTTATATAATTCTAATATCATTACATGAATTATTCACATGCGTTTTGGATTGTAACATTTACTTCTAAATGTATAATAAATGTAAAAAGTTCAGTTTTGTTATATATTCTGAACACTGCAATATTGCATTTGGCCATGGAGGCATATGAAATAATACAGCCCTCCAGAGCACAAAGTGAAAAATGCAAGTGCTTAAGTCAGTGGCTCTTTGACTTACACACATGGCAGAAAAGGGCCCCGTAGGTGTGACCACGTTGCACTTGGGAGAACGTGTGCAACTCAAAAGCGCATCACTTTTTATGTGCTTTATTGATTTATGCACCCTATGGTAGAATACTGCCCATCCTGTATAAAGAATTGTGCTTAGAACTGAGTCAGTTGTCAGCAAAAACACATGACCAACAAGTCTCACAATTTAAGCTAGAATGATGACTATTAACACAATTAGTATGCAAGTGTTTCAGGTTGCTTGTAGAATCCTGTCCATTTTGGTCATGTTGGCCATTCGGAGTTAGAGACTTTGGTCAAACTCACTGCCCTTTATGTTATTATACTGAAAGAATCAGGCACAAAGCCAGAAAATCTTAGGATGTGATGCGACGAACCTCGAGCTTACTTCCATATGACTTCAATATTTGATAAATTTCTAGGTTCATATTACAAAACTTTTCTGGAACAAAAGTGCCAGATTCTTACCTATATGATTACTGTTTAATCATGTCGATCAAGACTACATCCACCCATCTTTCAAAAGCACTTGTCCAAAGGTGCCAAGATTAACCCTGGAGCTCATCCCAGGAAGCACAGGGTACAAGGCAGAGGACACCCTAGCTGAGATAATATGCCATTGTAGGACACGGGGGGGGGACCAACTAACACACCTCCCCAAAAGAAAATAAAAAAATTAGGGCTGTCAAAATTAACGCGTTAACGTGGATTAATCCATCACCATGATTAATTTGATTAAAATTTTT
>JAODLC010000042.1:3427442-3441540 GCA_026781145.1 Hippopotamyrus pictus | reverse complement strand
TAGTGATTAATCCTGATTAATCCACTGAAAATTCTGATTAATCTGATTAAAAATTTTAATCATTTGACAGCCCTAAAAAAAAGTGGTAGAGACCTTAACCCCCCAATATTCAACCCAAAGTTATGCCCTTGTCATAGGCAAGGTTGCCAACCTTAAATTTATGATTTTACTGACAAATGTCCGTTTTTACTGACACCCTATTTTCCCCTTTTTAAAGTTTTATGGACAGCCACAGTGATTTAGGGATTTAAGGACAAGGGTGAATTTAATATAGACTGTTTATGAATTTATAAACAGTTGACAACCCTGGTCACAGGGCACCCACTCCACACAATCACACTATAAGGGCAACTTAGAGGCAGCACTTCACCTAATCCTGCATTGGGAGTGTCAGAGGACACCAGAGCTCCCAGAGGAAGCTAAAGCTAACACAAGGAAAACATACTCTTCACACACACAGCATGGAGCACAGATGCAACCTACAGCCCTGGAGGTGTGAGGACACAGTTCTGAGGAGCTATTACGTTGCCACGTGTCATATTATTAAATAATGAAAAAGAGAATTAATGGGTATAATTTTCATCAATAATGGTTACTTTCTTATATAATTATAATAACATATATTACCTGCATAAAACACAGTTATGTAAATACAGGCTGCAACAGTATTCCTCAACCCGATCCTCTGAGACCCCCAGACAGGTCACATTTTTGCTCCCTCCCAGCTCCCTGCCAGACAGGCCACATTTTTGCTCCCTCCCAGCATCCTGGAGCTAAAGCATGGACTGTCTGGGAGTCCCCAAGGAGTGGGCTGAGAAACATTGGTCTAGAACCTGAAATTTCTACTGAGATTTCAGCTTTGCAGGAGTGCAGAAATATTTATTACAATAGCAGGAAGCCAATCCTTTCTCTTCTTAGACAGACGCAGGTCTGCAGTAGCATATCACTTTTAATCAAGGACTCTTTCAAGCTAACCTTAAATCTACTCATTCTATTCAGCGTGCAGTGTGTGATCATTCCATAAATCACTGCCAGTTATAAAGAAAATTAAAATAAATGAAAATGAACAGAAATCAATACAGAAAACATTAAAAAGCAATTTGTTGGGCCATACTCATAAATAGCTAGTATTATAAGAAAGCGAGTAAATTGAGAAGCGTCATGCAGTATAGAATAAACCACATACTAGGCTTGGCAGTCTTTGGTCTTTGAGATCTCACTAAATTGTACAGTATTCATCATCACGCACATCAAAAAGTACAGTTGTGACCAAAAATATCGGCACATCTGCAGTTTTTTTAAATAATGGACCAATTTTTTCACAAAAATTATGACATTATAAATGAGTTTGTGTCAACACAGTGTATTGTTTATTTGTGTTGAAACAACAGAACAAATTGGCAAAAAAAAAGCGAAATCTAATCTTTTTACACAGAACAAAAGCAGTACTGACAAAATAATTGGCACCTTAATAAGATGTAAAATATAACTGCATTTCAAGCAGGTGATCCTGCTTCTTCCACTTTTTATTTAAATGTACCTGTAACAGGTTACAAGTGTTGGCAATTTTAAACCTACACATCCAATCAGTTTAATTAGAGAAAAGTTGATCAAACCTGTGATTTTCTTTTGTTTGTGGGAGAGTGGAAAATTGTCTAAGGAGGTAAGAAATGGAACCACAGAAAAGCATGGACTATTGCAGAGCTACAAGTCTGTCAACAGAGACCTTTACATTCCTGGGTCCACTGTATGCTATGTTAAGAAGAAATTTAAGGTCCATGGCACTGTATCTAATTGGCCTGAATGTGAACAGAAGCGAAAAGCTGATTGCAGAGAAAGATTGCCTGAATGGTGTAAAAGGAAGCTTGATCAAACAGATTCAAGCTGACCTCCAGACACAAGATGCAACACTTTTAAATCACACCATCTGATGTAATCTCAATGAAAATGGACTCTATGATAGGAGATCCATGAGGACTCCACTGCTTACACAGAAACATAAAAGCTAGACTGAGTTCACAAAAACACACCTGCGGAAGTCAAAATCCTACTGGAAGAATGTTCTTGGGACAGCTGACATAAGTTAGAGCTCTTTGCCAAAGCATGTCATCTTTATGTTTACAAAAAACAAAAGGAACCATTCAAAGAAAAGAACAGTATCCTTACAGTGGGATATGGACCAGGTTCACAGATGTTTTAGGGGGGAGGCCCTGGGTGCCTCAGAACAGTGCATGTCATCATGAAGTCCAAAAATTACTACGGCACTGAATGCAATGTAAGAGCAAGTGTCAGAAAGCTTGGTCTCAATTGTGGGTCATGGACAGGAGTCTCAAAGTCCAGTCCTGGGGGGCCGGAGCCCTGCACAGTTTTCAGTTCACTCTCATTTAACACACCTGATTCAACTCCTTGTGCTAATTACCACACACCTGGATCATTTATGGGGGAACAGGGAAAGAACTAAGCTACACAGGGCTCCGGCCCTCCAGGATTGCAGTTTGAGACCCCTGATCATGGGTCCTTCAGCAGGACAATGCCCCAAAGCACACTTCATGAAGCACCCAGAAATTATTTCAAACCAAGAGCTGGGCTATTTTGAAGTGCCCAATGAGTCCTGATCTAAATTCCATAGAATACTTGTAAAAAGATCTGAAAAAAGTAGCTGGGAAAAGGAACTGGTATATTATCTGAAGAAACTGCAGATGTGCCATCACTATGTATTTTTAACACACAAGCCGTACTAAATCATGCGTTTTCAAATAGACTTAAGCCTTTTCTGTAAGTCACAAACTACTAGTTTGGCTGAGAACTAGCGCTATAGTTCTGGGCAGAATCAGTGTAATTTTTTCCCTGAATTATTGAATCTTATATGCACAGAAAATGTTGACTTGGCAGGAAAGGTTTCAGCAGGTATAATACCATTAAAAGAGTCTTCAAAAGTCTTATACTTCTGATTACCTCATGATCCTAACCAAGATAAGCACATAGATGATGGATGGATGCATAGACGAATGGATATTTCTGATTGTGTAAACCTGCTCTCAAAAGAAAATATGACAAATGACCAGTCATAAATGAGGCTGTATAAATGTGAGTTAAAATGTATTAAATCGTTTAAAATTACGAAGTGTCTATTTGCACCCGGGTGAAAATAGTCACAGGGCATCTATTCGGCTATTTACACCAGGCCCCCTCACTCCCAAAAAATGCAAACACTCATGTTGCATGCATGGTTGCACATCACATCAATGGCTGAAGGTGGGATATGAATATAAAAGTTAGGTTACATTAGACACTAAATGTACTCTCGTTCTAGCAATAGGTAGCTAGCCAAAGGCATGCACTAGCATTAGCATTAACTACAGGGCATAACAATTCTTTTCCCACAAAAATTCCCTTCTGATATGTAGCACATGGGGAGGAATTTTACATTTATGCAGGGTGCAAAAACAAAGATTTTTGCATGTGCAGATTCAATAGCATTAGCCATAGATTTTTTAGCGAAACATCATTGTTGGCTACTGACAGGGTGCAAACAGCATTTGCCTGCTATATATACCCGGGTGCAAATACCATTTTTGGCTAGTGACATCAGGGTGCAAAATAGTGTCTGCCTTAAAAAAAATCCATTTCTGCACTTTTAAGACTTGTAATCTTAACTACTCTGGTCCCAAAATGTGCCCTGAAGCTGTACCTCTGAGAAAAGTACTTTCCACTAAAATATATATGTATGTATAAATGCCTGAAATCGATGATTTGAGGAAATAGCCAAGTAATTCTGAACTGGTAATTCATTTTTTGTTTAAATGAAGAGAGTGCATATTAGATTGACAGCAGACTGCAAAGCCTATCAAAAATGTGTTGTACCATTTTTGAATGCTTTTGATTTTAAATGCTCCTTTCCAAAATAATATTTTTTGTAAAACCATAAAAGAAACGACAGCCTCAGTCAGCCTTAGTGTTTAAATTGGATCTCACCTGGAATGACAGAGATAGTTTTCAAAGCTCGGAGAACTCTGAACGTTCTCAGCGCAGACACATTCCCCAGGTCCACAAACTCTGTCACATATCTGGAACGAGGGAGGATCACACACAAACGACAAAATGACAAATACACGCACTCACGCAAGAGCACTGTACGACAGCCACCAGGAGGAACGTCACTCACAGAGCCTTGTCCATCGAGGAAAGAAAGAAAAAGGAACACGAGAAAGACATCTAACACCGACCCCGTTTCCCATGCCAACCCCTAGCTCTCTTACCTGGGATTACAGAAATAGTTTTCAAAGCCCTCAGCACCCTGAATGTGCGCAGAGCTGAGACATTGCCTAGGTTTACAAACTCTGTTATATACCTGCAGAATCAAACCAAAGTTACATGTATCGGTTGCAAAAGGTAACATTTATGGAAGATACGTGACTCCGGTATATCAATGACCACATTAGCCACTGTTGACAGTCATTTTTGTGTAATTTGTTTCAACTCCATCTGAAGGTGATATAAGGGTATGTGACCATCAGCTTTAATTCCCTTAGACTGCAACCCACATCACGGATACAAATGGAAGGCTGAAGTCTGGAGACTTCTATACAACCGCATTCTGGGACTAGTCTCTGAATGGAGGCTGACAGATCCAATGACAATAGCACAAGAGAGTATTTGGGAATATCATTAGTTAATTGTACTTACTGTACACAGTCACAAATTTTGCACTTCATAAAGAAAAAAAATCAGAAACCAGTTGCTCCTCAATTTACCTGCCATTATGATTTCTGTGTGTCGCTGATAGTCTTCTGATATAAATCAGGCTCATAAACCTGATCTCATTTCTCTCTCTCTCAATAACACCAACTCGTGTAAGTAACTCAGAACAATACAATCAAATATAAGATGCAGAACTCCATCTTAGTCGTAATAGGTCATATTTCTGAGGAAAAATCTGAAGTGCTAATGTTACCATAATGCATTTAAGTGCTGCAGAGTGCAGCCAATTAACGAGTGCAGTGCTCTTTTTGCAGGCTGCATTTTTGTAAAGCAGAAGGCAATGGCTTATCTTGATCACATTATCCAGAACAATAGAGAAAGACAACAGATGAAATAAATGAGACAACAGGAAAAGGTCGGCAGGAACAGGAAACGACGTTAGGGAACAAAGCCTTTAAGTACTAAAAACCCCATAAGGACAAATTAAGAAGCAGTGGAGGACTATAATATTGCAGACTGCCCTGCAATGCGTAGATTAAAAGAAAGCTCATATTACTTAAAAAGCAAACTAAACAGACGTATTTATTTTAATTCCTCTTTTTTCACAGCACATTTCTGTATGTAAAGCCCTGCATCGGATATCACCTAGATATCTTGCAAGTCATTCCTCCGGACAGCTTGCAGAAGAATTGTATAGCACAGGCTACTTTACTCTGCTGCATGCAACTGGCTGAGAAAAATGACCACGCCCAAAATTCAAATTCAGAGAAATGCCTTTAAATTATTTTTTTTAATTACTGGTCGCAGAAGTAAGCGACGAGTGTACTTCTTTTTCCAGTAATGAAAAGACTGTAAATGAATGAGCATGTGAGCTGGTACTCACGCCATGGAGATCACCATGAAGTCCAGCCAGTTCCATGGGTCCCTAAGGAAGGTAAAACCATCTACACAGAATCCACGTGCAATGATTTTCACAGCTGACTCAAACGTATAAATTCCAGTGAAGGTGTACCTGGAAGAAAAGAGCATAACCAAGCTTTACATAGTGAGCTTCCTATCTTTGTGTTGTGTCCCACATCCTACATTTGCAGCTTCATCAATAAAAAAGTAAAATTGGACAATTTAATAAAAAATAATTCAAAAACATCGTCTGCTTTTTAATGTTGTCTGAAATGTTAAATACAAATAGACAGTGTCAGACATGTTTGCCAGAAATATATTTCATGGGGTGTCCAACACCCCCCCTCCATAATTTTACTACCTAATTTTCACATAGTCGAAATTGAGCAAAGTATTGTGATTATTCCAATTTGTTAATCATGAAACATACAAAATGCACATAAATGCACTGAATATAGGTAAACCTGTGTTATTTCAGAGAGTTAATCCATGTTCAAGACACAGGGCACAGGAGATTTCAGGTGATGCAGACTTATGTCACAACTGCTGTACAATTCTTTCAAAAGTCAAATCCAGGAAATCATGCATTAATAGGTACTTACTCCACTTGTTTGGACCATTCTGGAGGATTGCTAAAAGTCATGAACACACAGTTGGTCAAAATTGTACACATAATGATCATGCTGAATAATGTGAGAAAGGTTAAGGAAACCACATTGTCTGAGCTGGAAAGAAAAACATAAAACACACAGCCAAAAAACAACCAGATTAAGAGTTTAACCTCATTTCAGCTTGCCTCTGAATCTATAACATACCCTGTTACTTAACTATGATGATCAATTATAATTTTGCATGAATAACTTTTCCATTTAAATACTGGATATAATGCTTTCAGAAGCTAATGTATTATGTGCCCTGCCTGGTATAGAATTATAAATCATTTACTGTAAAACCTACTGAATTTGAAGGAAAATGCACTTCACGCATTACCCCACCAAAAACAATATTTCTGGCTTGGTCACGTCATAAGCAAAAGGAAAAAGACAGGATGCAATGAAAATATAAATTCTTCTGTAAAACTACCAAAAATATCTCTGAAAATTCTAAAGGATTCCTTACTAAAAATTTAACCAAGTAAGAGGTTGATATCTGAGCTGTAGAATTTCTGGTCAATCTTACATAGATCAGACGCTAAGAACGTTAGAGTCACCTAACCCTAACCCCAACCCTAAAACCTAGATGGATAGATAGTACTACAGTTCCATTTTTCAGTTTTGGGGTGAACAGCATATGGTGTACTGTAATTCTAATTACTCATTAAACATAGAAGTGAGGGATCTTCCTAATACAATACATAATTCCTTAGTATGACCTCAGACTTAAGCTTTTCTCTTCGTATACAAATTCCCCCATTCATTATTTTGGGCTCGGCGTAACTAACACAACATTTAACATTTTAGCAACATTAACCATTTGAAAGGATATGAATGTATCAAAATTTTAATAGCTATTCGCCTAACAATATTAAAAGGACTTATGAAGTACAAGGCAGGTGTGGCACTAAAGCGGAAGATTGTTTTCCCTTTATTGATCACTATAAATGTCTGTGGAGAGAGAGAGAGAGAGAGAGAGAGAGAGAGAGAGAGAAATAAACATTACACATGTCAAAATATCAATTTTACAACCACAGGCTGAAGTCTTATGCATAACATACATTAGTTTCCTTAGCTGTATTATTTCAGATGTCCTAAATCATATATTAAAAATGAATAAATAAAATAATATGCAGGTCTCAAAGATCTCAGGAATAAATAAAAGGAATGCAAAAATAAAGAATAGGGACTACATGTGCAGAAAGGTTTTAAACAAGACCAGAAAAGATGCACATGACATCAGTAATTCTGTCATTAAATCTTATTAACAAGCATGAATGAAATTTTAAAGAAAATGGGAATTGTTCAAGTGTTTCTCGACAAATTCTACAAAAGAACACTGCCAAAGTGTTTTTTTTTTCATGGCATGTCTTCATGTTTATTGACGCCACTAATCCTCTGTTATATGAGAAAAAATCAGGCTATAATGTCAAAAGCCTGTTCAATATTGTTTCAATGTTTTTCTTGAATCTTTTTTTGGAAAAAAAAAATCGGGAATAACAGTTCTTTTAAATCCCCACAATCAGAAACTCCCTTTATTAACTCAACAAGACGCTTATCAGAAGGATAACAATGTATTCCTCCGTCACCTCTACCCCCATCTAATTCCTACCCCCCAACCCCCAAATTCTACAATCTCTAAACCTCTCCAAAAAAATCTGCATTAAAAGCCTGACTGTGTGTGACTCAATGTAATCAGGTTCACCAGATCTGCATTCATGGCTGTCCTTTCATGTGCCCCCACATTGATTTAGTTTTGCTGCGATTTCTCTGGCCCTATATCATAACTTGCACTAGTAGTTCTCAAAATTATCAATTCTATTAAATTTCCAGAGGATAAAATTTGTTCTAATATTTTTTAATCAACTGGGTTATGGATTGCTATTTAGTTAGGTGTGTGTGTGTGTGTGTGTGTGTTTGGGGGGGTTGGGGGCTTCCCCCCACAATAAACCAGACTGACACCAATAAGCCGGACTGCCACTTATAAGAATTGCCAGAGGTGGAGGATAGCAACAAAAACAATATTAAAAAAATACTTCATGACTATTTTAGCATATTCAAAAAGTCATCTCGGCCCCCACAAAAACAAGAGTCAAAACTGCCTTTTTCTTTGCTATCACGACATGCAAAATATGCATTGGCATTTTCTCATTAAATCTAAGCATATTTATGTCCTTCAACTGTACCTTAGCACCTTAATGTATTTACATATCTGAACAATGTGCGATGTTAATATAAAGATTACATATTAGTTTTGCAACAATAAGGAAATTTCTGGCCAATAGCGATAGCTAATTATTATTTCAAAAACTGACACCATTTGTTTGGGAGGTTATGCTTGAATACGTTTAAAGGGACACTCCACCAAAATAAATTTAAAAATAAATAAATTACATTCCAAAAATACGAAAAAGCATTTATTTTTTGGTAAAAAAACACCAAATCTGCCACACAAGGACAGTCCCAGAGCACTATATTTTATAGCTGCACAGCTCTGAATGAGCTCTGTATGTGCTCTCCAAGACGGTCATAAACATTCTCCTCCTTGCTGTTGGACTCACTCATCGACCGTGTGGTACATTTGTGAGAGACTAAACAAAAATGAGTGAGGAGTAGAAAAGCGAACAAGAACTGGTCACCAAGAGAAATTCATCTTCTGATGTATGGAAATATTTTGGATTCCAAAGACGATATCGAGCAAAAGTGATTTATCGGCACTGCTTTGTGTCTGTTAGCACAACTCATAACATCAACTTATTTGACAGATTCTATTCATAGATCATAAAAAGTTCTATTTGGCTTATAGCTTTTTCAATTTCCAGCTCATTTTTCTTGAATAAATATCACATTTTTGCAAAAATTTTAAATATGGCAATGTGATTTTTTTTTTCTAATATCGTTTAGCCCTACTTCAGATCCTTGAAATCCATAGTGTATACACATCTGTTGACATTAAATAATACAGAGAAATTACCATAAAGGTTTCATAAGAGGCAGCATGCAACACCTTAGTTTCCTTGTGCTTTTATAAAATGTCCCATGCATTAAGGCTTAAAAAATATTAAGTACAGGATGCCCAGGTGAGAAGCACTGGAGGAAGATTTGGAGCAGTACATTAAAACTGCCACTAACCTGTCAGAGTGCTAGTACAATAAACCATCCATCCATTTCCTGTAACTGCTTGTCCTATTCAGGGTGGCGGGGGGTCTGGAGCCTATCCTGGAGGCTACGGGCACAAAGCAGGGAACAACGCAGGACGGGGCGCCAACCCATCACAGGTAATTCTCACACATGCACACCTCAGCATGTTTTTATACTGTGGGGAGGACTGAGGTACCTGGAGGAAACCCCACGATGACATAGGGAGGACATGCAAACTCCACACACATGAAGCCGTGGTGGAGACTCAAACCCTAGTCCCATAATTCATTGTTTTATCTACAGAATTTATAATTTTGTGGTAATATGCAATCACTTCCCTTGCCCCAGTATGGCTGAAAAATTATTAAAAACATCACTGGACACAATTGAACAGTCTGATTCTACTCCACCCATTAACAGTTGACACAATGGCAATATAAAGCACTCAGTAGCCCTGCACAAAAAGGGTACGCTGCCAGCAGTAAGACAGGAAGCAGCACGCGGAGCAGACAAGGAGGAGAACGCGTTACCATTTTGAAACAGCTTCCATTTACAAGCGGAGCACACGCCCTCACTAGCGTAAAATATGACGGAAATGCACAAATGCATGTTCACACCTGCTGCAAAATACTAGTGATTTGTGGATTAAACGGCACTTAATTTCTGCTAAGCTGTTGAAAATTCCACAATTCACAGTGCAGCAGTAAAGAGGGAGGTGAACGAGCAGGCGGAGGCACTGCAGCAACATTAGATGAGAGAGAGAAGAGGCAGGTGCGCGGGGGGGGGGTGGGGGGGTCTGGTGGCGCGAGAGCTGCACCAGCATCTCCATGTCAGGCTGTGTCACACACGGCCTCCTCATTCCCACTTTAAGCCTCATACTTCCTCGGGGAAAAGGCTGCTCTGCATGCCAGTGTTTGGAATTCACCACTGGGCCTGATTGCTTCTTAAACGAAAGGTTATGCTGGTCCAGGGACTCACCTCCATCGCTGTGTGAGCACAATCCCCAGAAAGAGCACATTAATCTGGCAAGGCCTTGATTTATTCCCCTGCATGGCCAGGAGGGCTGAAATGGAGGATGGGCCACTTGTCTGTGTTCCCACCTCCCGCTTTAAATGCATCAGCTTGCTTGCACTGCTCCCCACATTAGAACAAACATATGTAATCTCAACCCTAGGTGGCCCCTCATTGTAGGGGCCAAACCATATAAAGAAAACCAAAGGCACACACATGCCTACCTGAAGATATTTCACAATAGTTCGTAATTTCTGTGCTTTTAAGTAGGGGTGCCACTCGAGATTCCGGGCCCCAAGAAAGCTCCCAACCCAGACCAATTCAATTATGTTAAAAAATTTTTAGGGCCCCTGAGGAATTATCCTACCATTCCCACCCTTCACAGCGCCCTTCCGTTAAAGGGTTTACATTAGATGTTAATAGCAGTTTACACAGCTTACTACGGCTACCCCCTGGCTCCTGGAATAGTCCTCTCGTGTCTAAACCACCTAAAATTTACCTTTAATTCGGTCATCACCCATCACCGCAAAATATTTTAAATATATATATTTAAATATATATTTTATATATAATGATATATAAAATGGCCAGATTTATTTTGCAAAAAAACAAAAGATACTACTTACCCAGTTAGACTATGCATTAATGATGCCTTTATTACTTGAAGTACGGCACATTCTTATCACCAGCTAATTAAGTACGGTCTGTTCCACTTAACTAACTTTATCCGCAGATTTAATTGTGTTTCACATTCACTTCTCATATTCATTAATGCTTGCATTTACTTGCATTTAGGCTGTCCTCACTGTCCATTTAAGGCAGAGATTGTCAAACTGTGGGTCGCAACCCCCCAGAGGTCACCAAACAGTTGGGCGGGGTCTCAAGATGATTTTCTGAATCTGCTAAACAAAGTCTGTAATCTATTTTTGTTGGTATCCCACTCCTGTTCCACAAATGTTGCCCCCGCTTAACAAATTTCATTTTTCAATGTTTGTGGGAGGGCTTCAGACAAAAAGTTAGAGGACCACTGAATTAAGGTGAAGAAGTCAGAATGATTCCATCCAGCTACACGTGCGGGAAAAGAAAAGGCCCATAAACACCAATGTAGCAGTGGGCTGGAAAACGAGCAGAATCAGGCACATTGTAAAAGGCCCATCACATTAGATCCCTGAGAGGAGGGAAATGTACTGGTTTACTTTAATGAGAAATTACTCTAGAAGTGAATATGACAAAAGCTTAAAAAGGAAACCAAATGGCTTTTCACAAATTATCTGAGACAGTTAAACACAGCAGCAACTGTTTCAAAATGAATCTCACACATTCATCAAATCCTTGTAATAAAGCAGCAAAAAACAGATATAAATATTTGATTTGAATACTGAGATTACTGAATACTGAGATCTCATAGAACAGGGGTGCCAAAGTCAGTCACTGAAAGGGCCATATGAAAAACCACTAATGAATCTATTGGCCAACCAGCAATTAAACATGTACTCATGTGACTCATTTATATTTAACTGATGCTTTTATCCAAAAAGGTTTGTAGTAGAGGGAGAAGGTCCAACTTATGTATGCTTCCTGGGATTGGGACTCCCAAACTACCGAATTCTGTCTAAAAAAGACCTACTGATGCATTACTAAATCATGCTTTAGTTTAACACACTCACAAAATACTCAGTCGAGCTCCTGATGGCATGGTCGGAAAACAGGAGACAAATCATGTCCCATATTGATTCAAAATGGAACAGCATTTTATTTTCAATACGGGGCAATCGCACAGTATACGGGACAAGTGTAAAGCCTTATCCTCGAGGTTATCAGGAGACTTAATTGCATGACTTCACTGACATGTTCCTTTTCACAATAAAAAACTGAACAAAAACATTTTTTCTTAAAGTATATGCATGGGATTAGCCACAATGAATAAGAACAGTATCTACAAATCAGAGTATTTTTAACTCTTGGGTCTTTCACTTAGAGTACACTAATTCCTTGCCCTAAAAATAATGAAGAATATTGCCGAACAAGTAACTCTGTCTTTCCTGATGGCTGAACTCATGTTTTGAATGGTTAAACATCCTTAATTTCACTCCTTTTTCATACATATGCATATATACAGTTAAGAGCTGAGCTTGGTGTCCCAGTACGTAAAGTCATTTATCCAGCAACCCTGAAGCACTTTGTGTGATAAATTTTAGCCAAATGGAAATACCGCTATCTAAAGACAATATTATTACAAGCCTACCTTGCACACTCTCTGTACCTCTCCAAAAATACACATAGCATGTTTAAAGTCTCCCACAATAAATTTCCGTTCCCTATGATACATTTTGCTGACCAGCTACCGGACCGCTACGGATAACATTTGCCGAACAGGGAAGCTAGCGACAAAAATCAATATTAACTTTATTATAGAATATTCAGAAAATCATTGCACGCCCCATAATTGTACAATCACTGACCTGTGCAGTGTTTCTGGGAAGTTTGGAAAAAGATCCATGAAAATGTTTAGATGGCAGATGTCTGTGTTCACATGATGCCAGCTGCAGCCTCCATTTTTTTCTCTATGCTGCCCTCTACCCAGCAGCTCCAATTCTGGGTTGATTTGGGGTCTATCATGGGGAATATTTTCAGGTGTAGATTTCCATATAATAACCCATATAATGCTTTTGTGAAATGGTAATAATATCCACAAAGATCAAATATGGTGAAAAGAACAAATACAGTTCTCCTGTGCAGAAGGTTAAGCCTCGATATCGACACATCTTTCTCTTTTCTGTCATTAAGTGCTGTTGCTTCAATTTTGGTGAAATTAGTCTCGAAATTGAAAGCGGTTCAGATCTTCACCTTTATAACATGTCTGCAAAGGCTGAAAAAGATCTGTTAAAGACTAGCCGTTTTTTGCTGTCCCTATGCAGCGCTACTTCAATTTTTCAATTACTCAAAATTTGATCATTGTTGGTCAATCCCTACAATATGCCTGCAAAGTTCGAAAAATATCCATTAAATACTTTCAGGGTCACTTTGTCCACAAGACCAAGTGTCCTCTGCAGCTGCCTTTTCCTTCCTTTGCTGCTACACAGTGCGACTGCTTCATTTTTTCAGCAATTAGTCTCAAAATGAAATCAGGTCTAGATCTTCATATAAATCAAGTTTTATGAACCAGTAATAAGGGCCATCAAATAGTTTTTCACTTATCACATTCACAAGGTCAAATGTCATTTGCTTTCACTCTCCACCCTCCCCTTTGCTACCTCTAAGTAGCTTGGCTTCAGTTTTGGGGGAATCTGCCTCAAAATTTGACCAGATCTAGTTGATTACTTATCCAATGTCAAAAAGTTTGAAAAGGACCCTTCAAATAATTTTTGAGTTATCGGCTTAACGGGATCAAGCGTCAAAACTGCCCTTCTCTTTGCTATCACTATGCAGCACTAGTGTGGCGTAGGGCCACAAAAATGATTCCTGGCCTTAGAGGAATGTCATACGAGGAAAGCTTACTTGAGCTAAATCTGTTCAGCCTCAAGCAAAGGAGACTGAGGGGGGACATGATCCAGGTATAAGATTCTAACAGGTTTGGTTGCTGTTCAACCAAATAGTTACTTCAGCATTAGTTCGAATACACGAACTCGTGGCCATAGGTGGAAATTAGCGGGAGAACATTTCAAACTGGATTTAAGGAAGCACTTCTTTAC
>JAODLC010000042.1:3367690-3384275 GCA_026781145.1 Hippopotamyrus pictus | reverse complement strand
CCTTCCTTCCTCCAGGAAGCCACCTGAGGCTACCCCAGTTATGGCCATGCCCCTTCCTGCTTCTGATGCTGTTCCAGGTGACCTTCCTTCCTCCAGGAAGCCACCTGAGGCTACCCCAGTTATGGCCATGCCCCTTCCTGCTTCTGATGCTGTTCCAGGTGACCTTCCTTCCTCCAGGAAGCCACCTGAGGCTACCCCAGTTATGGCCATGCCCCTTCCTGCTTCTGATGCTGTTCCAGTTCCCCCTGCTACTGATAAGTCTCCGAAACCCTCTCTGTCTTCATCTGATGCAGAGAAAACTCAGTCTGCCAGTGTTATGCCTCTTGCACCCCCCTCTGCTTCTGCAAACCTCCCAGTACCCAGTGCTAAATCATATGTTCAACCTCCTGTGCTTCTGGCCCCAGAGGAGGATGACGATCTGCCCCCCCTCATTCCACCTGAGGAGAAAATCACTTTACCCCCTCCCCCTGTAGTACCCATATCCTTCCATAAACCCCCTCCAGCTACTACCAAACTGGAGCCTGTGATCAAGAACGAGAAGGGTATCTGACTTTTTTTTTAATTTTTTGCCTGCTAATTTGGAGTGATTTCCAGGGTGGTCATATAGTATTGTAGACTGGAAGGCAAAGGCCAGATAATTCAAGCTAATTTTACTGGATTTGTTCAGCTTGTGATACTAAAAATCCAATGCAGTGTGACTTTGGTCCATTGTGCTGGAACACCTTACTCATAAAAGCATTGATTGAAAAGCTGTTATGCTTTTCTTTGACTGCTAATGAAATGGAAAGAGCACACTTTCATTCTTAGTCAGGTGTATTTTCTGAACCTTATACAGGGCTCCAGACTGCCACCAAAATAGTTGCATCCATGTGAGATGTGAGCGCATGTCAGTTGTTAGGGTGGTTTGCTCCGGCACGGATACTGCAGTAACGAATTGTGATTGAAAGAAGTTTTTTTTTTTTTTTTTTTTTTCTTTCTAGCACCAGTGCTACCACTGGAAAAGTTAGTCTGGAGCCCCGATATCTGAAGTGTTTATTTCACAGTATCTGAAATTATTCCTGCGATCTGGTTTTAGGTTTCCAAGTTGTGTTGTTCCTCTTTGCCTTCTGCTTTTCACTGTGTGTGATCGCTCTTAACTATGCACTTGGCACAGAAGGGGTTTTATTCTGCATGGGTGAAATTCTGAAATTGAGGACTTGCATTAACAGTGTGTGTGTGTGTTTTAAAATAATTTCTTCCAGTATAAATTGCATGTTAGTGGTGTAACGGTTCTGAAACGGAGACCGAAACTGCAATACAAACGTTCACAATCTCGTTTCGCGGTTCTGGAAGACAGAACCACAATACCCCCCCACAACCACAACCCTCTGTGCAATCTGAGCTCTGTTAAATGAGTTTTGTAACAGTAATTTTTCATCATAACACGTGTAAATCTTAGAATTTATTCGAAATAACTACGGCACGCTCTTTATTTTAATTATACGCATTTCACCTAGGCTTACAGTAGATACATCCGCAGTTGGACAATAGACTCTCTTGGCCCAATCATGATCATGTGGCCTGTGGTAAAAGCCAGGTTAGTTTCAATAACTCAACATTGGTGATAACCCAAAGACTGCAGTGCCCCAGGACTTCTAAGTTAGCGGTGAGGGAACCATGTTCTTTAGTGGTCCAAATTGTTGATTAACTACACTGAAATTTTCCCCCGTTTTTCCTTATTAGCCCCCCCCCCCCCAAAAAAAAGAGGTATGCCTTTTAAAGAAAAAAGAAAAGAAAAAATCTTCCTGCATCTATAGATATTATTTTGGCAACACAAAGCTCCAGAAACTTACTGTGAAGGTTTTTTTCTTTTTGATGAGCTGAAGAGGAACTCTGCACACTGAAGCTGGACATTTTTTGTGGCAGATATCTGGCCATTTTACAACTAATGTGCATATTTTGTAGAGAACTTTGTATTGTGGCTAGTGTTTCATATCTTGGCTTTACTCACCTGTGTGTTCAGAACGGCTGGTCATTAGACTACCCTTGATATTCTTTGCCCGCATAAGGGTTTCGCGTTTCTCCTTGCTGAAGGATGTATTGACATGTTCTCTATTTCTATAGATACTAAACATTTGCTAGTGTGTTTGCTGATTTCCACCCCCCCTCTCCCTGCAGGGTCTGGTACGGAGTCCGACAGTGATGAGTCTGTACCAGACCTTGAGGAGGCAGACTCTGCACAAGTGCAATCCCAACAGGCACAGGTATGAGTCGGCAACGCAAAAATTATTCTTGACCGAGTTTTGAGTAAAGTACTCTGAAATGCATTGTTTTGACCCATGTACAGCATGTCCGCTATAGTTGTCATGGCAGATAAGGCAGTATGAGTATTAAGTAATTCTTGTGATCACCATACTACCTTTTTCATACACCTGTGACACTTTGTGGTTACTGATCGCGTGTTTCTTCCCAGTCTGGGTTGCTTCATTTTATATAACGTAGTGAACTCATTGTGTCTTTCCATATGGCCATTAGCTTGCAGCAGCTGCAGAAATCGATGAGGAACCAGTCAGCAAAGCCAAACAGAGCAGAAGTGAAAAGAAGGCACGGAAGGTAAGGAGCTTAAACGTGTCTGATTTCAGTCAGTTGGGGTATTTTAGGTGTTGGTTGATGAGAAGACTTCAGTTTTCCTTCTGTGAATGATTAACAGCATGACTTCTATGTATGATAAAGCCAAACTTTTTGCAGTAGTTGCACCTGTATCTGTTAAACGTAATTAATTGCAGAGCCTTTCGTGCCTGGAGCTTGCTGTGGATGGTCACTTGATGTGGCACTTTTCAGGCTATGTCCAAGCTGGGTCTTCGCCAGGTGACAGGAGTCACCAGGGTCACAATCCGAAAGTCAAAGAACATCTTGTTTGTCATCACCAAGCCGGATGTCTACAAGAGTCCGGCGTCTGACACATACATAGTTTTTGGTGAGGCCAAGGTAGGTCTGACGACAATATTCAGCATACTAGTATTGTCTATTAGATTGCTTGTCAGCTTGTTTTAGACTAAACTTCAGTCCTCCTATGATGATCAAAATAGTTTGACTTTCGTTCTTCTGAAGTCTTCTGAATGAAGCCAATCTTTATCCTGAGGAGGAACGTTCATTTATTCCCAATTGTCTCATGGTTTTTGTACATGTGTGCATTGGACAATGGATTCCCTCATTGAATTATGTGTTTAGTTGACTATATGTTTTGAGACTTTTAGAATGGAGAATTTGTATTATCCTGTTTTGAGGAGGACACTTATTTTCCCTTTGCAGATTGAGGATCTTTCACAGCAAGCTCAGCTGGCAGCAGCAGAGAAGTTCAAGGTCCAGGGAGAGGCTGTTTCAAATATCCAGGAGAACACACAGACGCCTACTGTGCAGGAGGAAAGTGAAGAGGAGGAGGTGAGGTTCATAGTGACTTTAGTTCTTTGAGGTTTAATCTGTTGCAGTTTGTTCCATATTTTTAAGTGATACCAAAATCTATTCTGAAACATTAATTTAAACTGACTGATATTTATTGTGATTTGGAAGGTTGATGAGACCGGGGTTGAGGTGAAGGACATTGAACTTGTGATGTCACAAGCCAACGTCTCACGGGCAAAGGCAGTGCGTGCTCTCAAGAACAACAACAATGACATCGTCAATGCCATTATGGTAAGAATTTTGAATTGTGTTCCCCAATGGACTGTAACACATTTGAGGTCTGGCTTGTATGTTAACGTACCTTTTTTTGTATTTTCAGGAGCTGACAATGTAGAAGACAAGCAGGCCATGGAAACGAGGAGGTCAAACTGTTCATTTGATATGTTTGTACAGTTTATACCAGCGGATGAAATAAAGCTGTGGATTGCAAAGACGGAAAATTCTTTTTGATTTTTTTCCTCTGAATGCAGTAAGGATTATGCTGTGTTGGAACTGGAAATGCCCCAGTTGGTATTTATTGGTAATAAAGTGACTGTTTTGCCCCCCTTTTTGTCTACTTGATTCAAAAGTCACACATTAAAAGTGAATCTTCACATTTACATAATGTCTTATGACTATTGTTTGGTGAATTCAGTTGGTTGAGTGCATGTTTGAATATCTAACTTCAGAGTTATTGGCATCTCATTAAAAATTTATATAAAAAAGGGACCACTCATGCAATGAGTGATATTTTGTGCTTAATTGGGTAAGCCTCATGCTTTTGTCAGACATGACATAAATTTTCCTTTGCTAACAAATTTTCAGAAGGCAGATTCCAAAAATATTGACACCCCAAATGTTAGTGTTTGATGGAGCCTTTCCTGGCAACAATGACAGCCCACGGCCTCTTTCTGTACTGTTTAACAAGGCTGGAGAACACTTATGGAAGGATCTTTGACCACTCTTCCATGCAGAACGTTTCCAGATAGTGGAGATTCCTGGCTTTTCTCCTGTGAACTGCTCTCTTCAAATGAGATCACAGATTTTCAATTGGGTTCAAATCTGGAGACTGAGAAGACCATGACTAAACCTTGATTCTGTGTTTCTGCAACCAGTTCTTTGTTGATTTTGATGTGCGCTATGGCTCATTCTCTTGTTGGAAGACCCGACTACGGTCCAGTTTCCGCCTTTCATGCCGAGACAACCAGATTTTCAGCTAAAATGTTCTGGAATTTAATGGAATCCATTGTGACACTGACCTTAAGAGTGCCTGGACCACTGGCTGCAAAACAGCATCAAAGAGCCACCACCATATTTCACCGTGTGTGTGAGGTGTCCTGCTTTGTGTGCAGTCCCCTTTTTCACCAAACTTGGCGATGGTCTGCGTGGTCAAAAAGCTCGTGTCTCGTCTGACCACAACACACGATTGCAGTTGCATCTCCAGTGTTGCTTGGCGAAGTTGAGATGCTGGGATTTGAGCCTTGGACGTGCCATTCGGCGTGAAGCTTTTGGCCATGGAGGTGTCGCCTCACAATTGACTGAAGCAGTGAATCCCCAAGATTCAACTAAACTTTGCAGTGAGAAGCTGTGATCTTTGGGCTTCTCTTTGCCTTTCTTAGCATCTTCCTCAATGTACATGGGGGGAAATACGCAGATGCGTCCCCTTCCTGGCATATTTTCAAGAGCTCCATGCTTTTCAAACTTTTTATTATGGCTCTGATTGTGTTTACTGGAAATTTCAATTGAATACCTATTTTTTGTAGCCATTCCCCAATCTATGCAGCTTATCGTCTTTTTTTTTCTCATTTGAGTTGAGAGCTCTTTGGTTTTACCCATGTTGATAGATGACAAAAGGATTTCACCTGTGTGTTACCTCATATTTATACCCCAGTGAAACAGGAAATCACTATAGGCAACAGTTTCTAGGAACCGAAAGATGCAAATTGATTTGGTCTTACTTATAGTATTCTTCAAGGGCGCAAAGAATTGTGCCACGTACTGTACATTTTTGACAGGATAACCATTTCAAAGTTATAACAACACTTTTGCAGGAATTATTTTTTTTTTATTAAATAGTCAATCTCTCCAAACATTTAAGGAATATTAGAATTATTGTATGTATCATCTATGGCAAGGGTGCCCAACTGCAGTCCTGGGGGGCCAGAGCCCTGCACATTTTTGGGTTTCCCCTCATTAACACACCTGATTAAACTCCTTGTGCTAATTACCACACAGCTCTTGAGCTGAATCATTTATGGCGGAACTGGGAAAGAACTAAGCTACACAGGGCTCCGGCCGTCCAGGGCTGCAGTTGGGCACCCCTGATCTATAGTAATGTTTTTGTTCACTTTTTTGAGGGGTGCCAATATTTCTGGAGTGTAAATTTTGTGATGGATTGCCCCAAAATTGAAGCAGCACCACACTGTGATAGCAAAGGGTGAAACCAGATGACAGACACTTGCTCCAAGGTTCCTGGATATATGGCTTTACCATGCACGCTGAGCACATAGATAGCAGTCTCCCAATCTTGTAGATTTATCCTATGTAAGGAAGACCAGGCCTTTTCTCTCTCTGTATGCGGCTTACTTTAGAGCCCAGGCACTTGTTACCCCATGACTTGACTACTACAACTTACTGGCAGGTCTGTCAGCTTGTACTATCAGACACTGCAGATGATTCAAAATGCAGCAGCACAGCCCTGCCTGTCTCTCTACACTGGCTCCCTATTGGCACTTGCATCAAGTTCAAGTCCTTGGTGCTGACTTACTGGTCCATTAATGAACAGACACCCATCTCCATCAAAAAGGCTCCTTAAGACTTATGTCCCATTTCACCCTCTTTGGTCAGCAAACTAAAGACGCTTGGAGCTCCCACACCATGTGAGAAGTGTAACTCCAGACCAAGGTTATTATACTTAACGAAATACATAACGAAATTATTATACTTAACGAAAGCTAAAAGCTAAAATTAGGAGTGAAAAAAAATTACAATGAACAATGTAACGCAAACCAAAATGAGACAGCAATGCAGGTAAAATCAGTTTGTTTTCATTTTTACCCCCATGATTTGCACTGTGGTTCTGGGTTTCAATTTCTGTTACCCGGTACCACCCATCGAAAGCAAAGGCCGTCGTCCATTATGATGCTGTATTACCTTTGTCCTGAACACTGTTGTGAGCCCAGCCGAAAACAGCACACACAACATAAGAACATAAGAACATAACTATACAAACGAGAGGAGGCCATTCGGCCCATCAAGCTCACTTGGGGAGAACTTAACTAATAGCTCAGAGTCGTTAAAATCTTATCTAGCACTGATTTAAAGGACAACCTTCATGAACGCCAAAAAACAGTATAGATTAAGTGTTATCTGGTGAACGCCACGCCACATTTTCTCCATTCTGTCTCACAGACAAGTATTTGCTGTGCAGTGGTTATATAAGTGAAAATGTACTCCTCTAGCTGGGGGTGGGCGATATGACCTCAAATTATCATCACGGTATTTTTCACTTTTTGGGCGGTGACGGTAATACGATTATTTTTGGCAAGTTTTGGGAGGAGTAGCATGTCCCTTTATGTAAATTAAAAAATATTTTATAATATATTAAGTACACTTTAAGATGGGTATGGGCGGTTTTATTTCTAAAAGACATAAAATGTGTCATAGGTAATGTTTTCTCATATTTAAAATTCTCAGAGCATTAAGCTGCTTCAGCTGAAAACAGTGCATTTTACAGTTCATTTCAAATAAAACGTGGGGTTGCCAACTTTGGTCAGCTGGCTGGAGTGAGACTTTCAATTCGAGACAAGTCTGCACACATATGCAAATGCATTTACATGCATGTAACCATTTTATTACCTTCTAAATAGTCCGTAGGGTTTGCAAACTACCCCAACGTTTTTGATGTCATCAGTTTTAGGTTTGTATTGGAATAATATATAATGTTATTTTAATATTCGTTAATATTAAAAATAACTATCTGATTGCTTTACTTCAATATTTATAGGAATAATTCCTCATCCACCACTACTCCCCTGGGGGTTTTCACTGGGAGACACTCAGGTAGACTTTACTTTTTCCAGAAATGCCAAACCCCATCAGGTGTCTGCTTATTGTACTCAGGGAATTGGAGCAACAATAACCCAGGTCCTTCATGGCTATAAGAACATGATGGTGTTGCAGGAAAGAGGTGAGGGGATTGGATGGGAATGTAAGGCAGGAAAACTAAACGATTCATACTTTCTCCTTAGCTGTTTCTTGTGTAGAGTGAAAGCACGTAAGTCACTCACTTCCAATGTGGTCTCAAAATGTGGTACTGAAAACGAAAGTTAATACTGAAACTAAAAACTAAACTAAAATTAGAAATGTTCATAAAATCAAAAAAGGAACTAAAACTGTGCATTGTACATTCTTACAAGAAACTGAAACTGAACTAAAACTGAAAAACAAAATGGAAAACTAAATGAAAATAAAAATGAACGCAAATTTGAAAACTATAATAACCATGCCTCCAGACAGTGGTGGAATGAGCTGACAAACCATCAGACTCCCTCTTTGCCTTCATGAAACACTGTACAAACCATCTGTTTTGTGAATTACTCTACTAACCTGATTGCTCTTTGAATGTTCTTGTATTGTGCTTACTGACCCTTGAATAGTTTTATTACATATGATGTCAAACTGCATCTGGCTCTGCAAGCAGTCCTCCAACTTGCGGAGAAAAAGTTTGGGAGTTGGTGACGGGATTGGCACTCCAGCCACCGTAAAAACTTCGCACAACTCTGATAAAGCAGACAGGAGTCTTTTGCTCTCTACGTCAGTAGCTCTGCTGCAGCTGCCCACAGGAGGCTGCAGTCATGATTGAGATTATAGGGGAAAAGATCTCAGGAGCCTCATCCCCTGAAGAATCAAATCGCTGAGGAGCCAGTCGTCAGGCCTGTTGGGGATCGGGACCGGTGTGATGCTGATGCGTTGCGCGCTGCACGGCAGAACTCAGGTCTCAATCTAGGAGCGTGGAATGTCTTTTCTCTCCGGCATAGTGACCAACTTCCTCTGCTGTCGAAGGACCTTCATGACAGCACCCTGAGGTACACAGACCCTGTAGTGACCAGATCTCTGTAGGTGGGTACACCTGTTATTGGTCTGCCAGTTAAAATTCCCAAGAAACACTAAATCGAGCTCACAAAATCCCTCAAATGTACACACAATTTAGTTTTTTGTGATCTCTAGGGGTGGGCAATATGGACATAAAATTATATCAGGATATATCTTGGTATTTGTGCGATAGCGATATTTAATGCAATATCATTACGTGTCACTTTTGGATTTCTCTTTTCAGTAACGGCACACATTCTTGCACATTGTCAAGTTCACACAAATTGTACATAAACATTCTATTCTCTGAACTTTTTTTTTTCACTTTGCAGACTATGGGCCCTATTTTCCACCGACTCAAAGGGGTTTTACTGGTTTCATAGCAGCGCATTGGTCATTTTCACGCCATGCCTGCATGTTGTCAAAATAGCAAATGATTTTGCTTTCCGCTGGTAGGAGTGGTGTTTTTTTAAATGAGCTGTGGCCGGTCTCATTGTCAGCGTGTTGCTATTTTAAGGCAGCGAAATGACATTGTGCCTTTGACTAACGAAAACCACATCTAATGTCAATGGCGCATTGTTAAATGGTATTTAAGTGACGCGTTTTAGAAGCATATGCTGGTGCACGACGCTCATTATTGCCACAGGTATGTGCTGGAGGTGCAGTAATTTTATTATATTTAATTTATATATGTTTTATTATACAGTACATCTAGTTCTTTAATCTAATCACTACAATGAAATGACAAAAGAAAAAATATAAAAGAATATATTTTAAAAAGTCCTGTGCTTAAATCTTCCATAAAAATGTAAACTATGTACAAGAGCATACAAAATGAAATTGATCTTTACATTTAGTCCGGCTGGACCATATGTCCGTTATCAAAAAGTAGTACAATACTGAAGATAAACCACAGTGCTGATGATAAATTTTGCTGAGTGGGGCAAGTATTACCTGCCTCTTACTTGTCAAAGGGTGGCTCTTGGTTTGCGTCTTCATTTTGCAATGCCCCTTTTACATAAGCACACATAGGCAAACCTGGAGTTATAATTTCATATCATTGTTTTTACTCACAGGGTTGGGCGTTTTGCTAACTGGAGATACATGTTTTTGTCAATCAAACACTATATGGACAAACATATTGGGACACCTGGCCATTACACCTGCAGGAACTTTTATGACATCCCAATCTAAATTCATAGGCATCAATATGGAGCTGGTCCCCCCTTTGCAGCTATAACAGCTGCCACTCTTCTGGAAAGGCTTTCCACAAGATTTTGGAGGGTGTCTGTGGGAATTTTTGTCCATTCATCCAGAAGAACATTTGTCAGATCAGGCACTGACTCGCAATCTCCATTCTGGTTCATCCCTAAGGTGTCTCAGGGGGTCGAGGTTAGGGCTTTGTGCGGGCCGTTCAAGTTCTTCCACACCAAACTCACCCAACTATGTCTTTATGAACCTTGCTTTGTCTACTGGGGCAAAGTCATACTGGAACAGAAAAAGAGATTTCCCCAAAGTGCTCCTACAAAGTTGGAAGTGTAGAATTGTCCAAAATGTCTTGGTATGCTAAAGCGTTAAGAGTTCCATTCACTGGAACCCCTTACCATTATCCCTCCTCCAACAAATTTTACAGGTAGCACAATGGAGTCAGGCAGATAATGGCATTCTCCTGCCAGCCGCCAAACCCAGGCTCATCCATCAGACTACCAGACAGAGAAGCTTAATTTTCCACTGCAGAACACGTTACCACTGCTCCAGAGTCCAGTGTGCTTCACACCACTCCATCTGATACTTGGCATTACACATGATGGTGTGAAGCTTGCATGCAGCTGCTCGGCCATGGAAGCCCATTCCATGAAGCTCCCGTCACACGGTTTTTGTGTTGGGGTTAATGCCAGTGGAAGTTCGGAACTCTGCAGTCATTGAGTCAACAGAGCACTGGCAACTTTTACACACTATGTGCCTCGACACTCAGTGACCCCACTCTGTTACTTTACATATAGTCTGCCACTTCATTGCTGAGTTTCTGTTGTTCCTAAATGTTTCTACTTTACATAAATACCACTTACAGTTGACTGTGGAATATCCAGCAGGGAAGAAATTTCATAAACTGACATTGCAAAGGCAGAATAGTATGAAAATACCACAACTGAATTCACTGAGCTCTTCAGAACGACCCATTCTTTCACAAGTGTTTGTAAACCCGACTGCAAGGCTAGGGGCTTGATTTCATACACCTGTGGCAGTGGGTCAGAATGAAACACCCGAATTCAATGGTGTGTCCCAATACTTTTGTCTATATAGTGTAACTGTCTCAGTTTAGTGAACAGAAAAACATGTGCCCCCCCCCCCCCCCAGTATGAGAGAGATTAATTAGTTCATGAAAGGCAAGGAAGGTAAAGGGGCAATGGCTTGGGTCGCTGTAGCCACCCCCCTCTGCACATGGCAGGTGGTCACACCAGATATGAATATAATATGGGGATTCTTTTCCACGACCCATCTTATATTTCAAACTATCCATGACAAAGAGAGCCTAATGAATACATTTCAGTTGATAGATCTAGATTTTTTTTCTGAAATAAAGTCTTAACTCTAAGTTGAGAACTAGCAGAGACGGAGAGTAAAGCAGGGGCAAATCTAGGATTTGGTCATTGGGGGGGGGGGGGGAGCTTATCCCACAGTAGGGTTGCCACTTTCAGCAGGGAACCCAGCTACAAAATTAGTACGAAAAAAACGCTAAATGGACTTTTTCAGGGGGGCTGAGAGAAAAAAAATAGGGTGGGTGAAGCCCACATAAATAGCATTTGCAATTCTGTTACGTATAATAGAATTTTTCAGTAACCCATTTCCTATATATACTGCAATTATTCAATGTTAGCTAATTAAGTTAAGTCTAGTCACAATGTACCAAAACTCAGTTAAGCTAGCTAGACTAAATGTTGATACCTGTAAACTGTTGTGTTGCAATATCGCAATACCCATGTGCGGGGGCGCGCAAAAGTGTGGAGTTTCTCCCTGAATGAGACAGAAAAGAAGCTCTAGAAGCGTCCAGCTCGCGGTTGCCTCCTGCTGCTGCTACGTCACAGCGCTGAAACGAGGAGGGCAGACGCGCGAGTCTGTGAACGAGATTAGCTACGGATTTGTCCTTTATTTTGCTGATATATCTCACCGTTTAGGGAAATACGGGAAATCAAACAGACCGGTGGCCCAGCGAAATACGGGGATCGGGGAGCTGAGAATAAGATAGTTACGAGATGTAAGTTTTCGGTGGAGAGTATGAGTGCAAACGCGGTGAGCGGCTTCATCGTTCGTGAGCGCTTGTTTTGTTTTATTGGTGATGCTTAATGTTTATTAAACATTTGGTTCCCAAGCTGTGTGTTACATGTGTCAGTAACAGATAATACGTACACGCTGGTGCTGTTAATGTAGAGGTACAGATAACGGTAGACTGCTAGGCCTCCTGTCCTATCGCGGTTAGCTAGCTGGTTCTATGGGGCTACTCGCGTATACGTCTCTCGGCAATTAATACGCTAATTAATCGACATATTGGCGTTTATCACATTACTGTTTTTTTTTCCCTACTGTTTTGTTTTACCAATGATGTTACATAGTTGTATAAGTCGTATGTGAACAGTTGTAGAAATCGCACGTTTTGTCCATAGATACGGGTTTACGGGTCCATCTCTTTAATATACTTCTTTTTTACATACACAAACACACACAAATGCTTTTCACGTTCGCTGGCGACATTTGGAAAGCCATTTATACTTTATAAAATCTGCTGGTGAACTCTAGTACAGTACCGTTAAACCGAAAGTCATCCTAAGGGTAAAATAATGAATGAACGCCCCCCACCCCTTTTGCGGTTGGTGCGGGGAGTAGGAAAGTGGAAGAATGAGACTTTATATTAGCTATTCAAATTCGCTGAAGCAAATCGAGCAGTCAAATAGCCTTTGGAACTAAGATAACCTAAATACCCGTCCAAGTTTAGCATTGTCGTCAGTTTTGACACTGCTTTTTATTAGTTTAACGAGGAGCGAGTACTTATATGGCCGTTTACACCAGGGTGCTGCTACTCCATTTAAAGCTTTTTGTTCCTTAAGACCGCTTGAAATGGTTCCGTATTTAATTGCATTTATATTTTGTTATTCTGAAGTGACTTCTTATAAGCTTTTAGTATTTTGTTTAAAGCAGGCGAGATCTATTCATTGATAAGCTTTTAACAATGCCATTGAATATTATCTTTCATTAAATACAAAGTACAAGAATATCAATAAACAACCTGATGTAGCTGATTTAATAAAGGTAGATGTTGCCTGAATATCCTACAGATGGTGTGGTGATGTAGCTAAATGGATTTATTTGAAATGCTATCCGTTTTTTTTTTTTTTTTAAATGTAGACACTGACAAATGTTCACAATTTCACAAGTGTAGTGTTTCATTACTCTAGCTGTTCCAGTATCTCAAAATATTCTGCGTTGAAAGGTTCCTGTAATGTTTTCACATGCTTTTCTTCTCTCAACAGGCTGCCAGCAACTACGAAGTGGTACGATAGACGGGACTGTGTTGTTATTGAGTTTTGTGTTGAAGATAGTAAAGATGTCAAGGTGAAATTTGAAAAATCAAAGGTGAATTTTACGTAAGTAAGAAATCCCGCCCCACACAAGATTGCAACTAATGTTTTTAAATATTTAACATTTTTTTTGTCTGGTATATTTGTACACAAACATACAAAGCTCCTCGCTTTATGATGGTTCAGTTTAAGATATTTTGACTTTGGTGTGATAGCAATGCACATTCATTAGTTAACTTCAAATTTTGATCTGTATCCAGACTAGCTGTGTTAATCCACCCAGTCACATTTCCAATTTCGGTTGCGATCGTGAGCATAAACATCTCATCAGTGATGGGGAAAGTACTCAGTTTTCATATTTAAAAGTACCTATGTGAAAGTAAAGATACCGCATCAAAATGTTACTCAAGTAAGTCATCCCGTAAGGGTGTACTCACACTTTGCTCGGCTGCTTTGTATCACGGCCAAGCACGATTGCCCCTCCTCTTCACTTCCCCCGCTGGCCTGTGCTCACCTTGCACTTAACAATCCTGGCCTGAGCACGCTTTTATCATCACTGCAAGTTTTTTGTGTTGAAGAAAGCAAGAAGGAGAATGCTGTCGCACAACAGAATGGAATTCACGATTAATGTCCTAATTTTGTGGCTCGTTTTGGAGTCGTTTTGGTCACCAGATTCCCCAGATCTCAATCCAGTCGATCATATGTGGCGTGTGCTGGACAAATAAGTCTGCATGGAGGCCCAAACTCACAACATACGGAAGTTAGGATCTGTTGCTAGTGTTTTTGTGCCAGATACCACAGGGCACCTTCACAGATCTTGTGGAATCCATACATCAAGGGGTTGGAGCTGTTTTACAGGTCTCCAGACAAAAAAAAAAACACTTTTGGAGCCATTGGCTCCTAAACCCAAAATATTTAGGAGCCCTAATCTCCATCACATGCCAGATGTGAAATAAAAAATACTTCCATGGCATATTATGTCTCCTGTTTGCCACACGCTGCCTTTTCTTTCTCCGGTCTGAGCTATTGCCTTCTGCACTCTTATCCATAATAATAAATGGCACAGAAATATGTAATATGCAAGCAAGACAGCTGGGATATATCATGAAGTGCACACACAAACATTGAAATATTAACATTCACTAATAAAGAAATCTGGAAAACCAAGGGGTGTTGCTTTTGTTGAAAGATGTTACAACTGGAAAATTGAAGTTAAAGCTAATTTTACGGTGGTGTCATAGTTAAGGTTTAAACCCGAACCCACTTTCAGGGATACCTTCCTGTTACTCTGCCTTGATGTATAGTATGTGGAAGTATGCGGAACTGTACTGAAATATTCCAGAAAGCAGGTCTGAGTTTGAAACTTAACACCAGCCATTTTAGTCGCCATCTGGAGTCCTGTTTTGGTGGCACGAAGTGGACCTACACAATACTCACCCTGCTCCTAGAACATGCAGGTTTTTGCTATAACCCTGTAGAACTGCATTCCATTTCTGTATCCCCAAACTCCTTAAAACTAAAAATTTAGTACAGTAAATATTTGGAAATGTGCAGCAATGCACAGTAAACAGGATAATACGAAATTGTGCCCAATGAAAGCCTAACACGCTTCATAGCCTAAATTGACAAAGAGGAAACCTGTGCAGAAATTATGTATGGAAGAGAAATAGGGCTGAAGATAAACCCAAATGCAATATACCTAACACTCATGCTAACAATTTGCTTTTTGGGTAGCGTTTACCCTTATCAAGCTCCAAAAAAGACCAGATGAAATTTGTTAATCCTACAAAGGGAAATTTCATTGTCACAGCAGCAGGTATTGACAGGATTAGACAATACACCCAACATGGGCACAGAATGAAAGGACATAATTATATAAATATAAACAACGTGCTATATACAAACTAAATGGTAGCCATAGTCTAAGACCTGGGATCGTGCTGTATAAAGTGACAATTACCAGAATGTGTAAAGTTAGACCATGGGGTTAGGGGGTTCAGGGAGGAGACATGGCACATAGCAGTAATAATAATGACACAATAACAACAAGTAGTATAAAAATGATGATAATGGTGCCATGATGACGGGAGGATGAGGCAGCCCCTATGCTCCAGGCGCATGTGTGAGTGTAGTGGTGATTGAGATGTGCGGAATGGCTCTGTAGAGCAGCATGGGTGTGGCGGCCTGTTGCCGATGGAGCTGCCTGGGGCACACAGGGACTTGTGTCAAAGCGATTATTTGTCATTTTTCTTTTTTATTTCCTTGAGAGCGTCTCTTCATTTCAATATGTTTTAACCCAGCCTATCTGCTGTTCCACTCAGGTGTGCTGCATACTTGTTGCAAACTGTTTTTTTTTTTTTTTTTTGAATTGGATGAGAAACGATGGACTTCTGCAAAATGTATCAGAATAAAAAGTCATTTGACTCAGAAGTGTAGCAAGGTAAAAGTTGCAACAACAACTTGAGGCACTCAGAGTAAAAATCTGGGGAAAAGATTTGAAGTACAGTAGCATTTATATATATTATACATTTATATTTTTTATATGATGGCAAATCATTGTTATCCATGCAAATGTTGAAATGTTTTTATACCAGCTCACATTAGACAACTTTGATGGATCAGACTACAAAAATATTAAAGAAAAATTCCAATAAAGTGTTTCTATTTTTAGTCACTGACTTTATTCAAGGTGGTAGAAGGGTGTTCATACACTTCCCATATGCACCCATTATTTTAAAGTAAAATGGTACTGGTTACTTCACTCCAATACTGAGCATGTAAAGTTTTTGGGTTCTTCCAGACTTTTGACTCACCCTGTGTCTCCATTGTCATGAAATACATAATTTGAACCAGTAATTGTAATCAGTAACTTGTTTTTCTTCTGTTAAGCTGTCTTGGTGGAACAGAAGGACACAAACATCAAAATGAGATTGACCTTTTTGAAGTTATTGATCCAAATGTAAGCCTCCCTCTATATTTTCCTTGCATGAAGGCTATTTATTTATTTATTTTGTGTGCGCATGTAGTTCAACACATAAAAGTAACAGTCTGCCATGTTCCAATTTTCATACAGGAATCCAAGCACAAACGGACAGATAGATCTGTTCTGTGTTATTTACGAAAAGTTGAATCTGGGAAGTCCTGGCCCAGGTTAACAAAAGACAAGGCAAAAGTAAGCCTTAAATTGTTTTTTCGAGTGTGTGTGTGCCAATTCTATGGGGTACAGCAGGGTTCAATTTTAGAACCATTATTGTTCCTAATTTAATGATAATGACACCAATACATACAGTAAACTGGTTAAATTTGCAGACGACATCAAGCTGGGTGGTGTAGCAGATACTGAACTAGCAGCACATAGGCTACAATGGGATCTGGATTTAATTAGCGACTGGGCTGATACCTGGCAGATGAAATTTAACCTAGATAAATGTAAGGTAATCCATGCAGGGAGCAGAAATATAAAGTACAGATATTTTATGGGTTCCACTGAAATAAAG
>JAODLC010000042.1:3339246-3352557 GCA_026781145.1 Hippopotamyrus pictus | reverse complement strand
AAAAACACACACACACCGCAGAGAACTGATGTGTTGGGGAAAAATCTGCGATATAAAAAAAATTATGTTATTAAAATAAACTAATACAAATGAAAACATACCTGTTGGGAACAATTAGAAGGGGGGATAAACCTCATGTGCTCAGGCCCTCTCGCTCTCTCTACACAAAGTAAAATAACGCATATGCTTATCATATATAGACATGTTTTTAACCCTTACTTATATTACATAATAAATCAAATGATTATACCCAATAACTGATTTATTAACCCGAGGGACCCTGCCACTAGATCCTCACCTCTTTCCACATGTGCAGTACAGCAAAAGGAAAGAGGAAATGAGATCGGGACCCTTATAAAGGGGAAAAGACAGAGGGAGGGGCGATGCAGGACAAGAGCATCATGGGAAAATTTAAGGGATATTGTACCCATCAGGTTAGACAAAAAAAGAAAACAAAAACTTGTATAATTATAAACAACAACCTGTTACATTCACCCTCCTAGAATTATATAACCATTCTGGTTTCATTTGAAAAGCAAGGGCCATAATGGTGCCTCGCCACAGACCAGTTAATAACTACCCCTTCCAGAAGGGTTATGGAGACCCAGGGCACACTTGGTGCCAAGCAATGCCCCAGGAAACTCCAGTAGGTTAAAGTACTGCCTTATACACTCAGGCCCCTTGCTCATCATGACTGAAAAACCTGGAAAAGATCAGCACTACAGAGGGAAAGAACAGCCCCACCAGCCAAAGACCAAAGGCTAAACCTTCAAAAAAAATTTTTTTTTGCATTTACTCACTGCGCTTCACGAATGTTTCTAACTGAACCATGGATTCCACCAACCGCCTAACTGGTCTAATCACCCTCCCAAACCAAGAAACGCAATCGTGTACACCCACAACAGAACAAGGCGGGTCATCACTAGCACAGGCAGACAATTTGACAAATGAACAGGGGGGGCATTAGTCACAGGGGACGGGGAATCACCAGCACCAGCCACAGTGGGATATTGTGGACAAACCCCAACAGATCTTGCAGAGGAATCCACTCTGCCAGGTAGATCACTAGGCAGGGGCAGGAAGTTGGCATCAAGGAGCAGGTTGCGATGGACGACCTTCTCCACACCCTCTCTATTCCTGATCTTATAAATATGCAGGGTGGGATTCAAGGCCACCACTGTATACAGTGTCGGCTCCCATTTATCAGCCAATTTACACTTGCCTCTTGCGGTCTTATTCGCTACCAGTACAGCATCACCAACAGACAGAGCAGGGCCTCGGGCTCTCCGCTTGTTGTATTGGTCAGCTTGATGCCTCTGCTCGACAGTCGAATGTTTCCGAGCCATGAGCTTCGCCGAGCGGAGGTTTTCCATTAGAGATTTCACAAAAGCATTGTAATTGCACACTGAAGGATCACTGAGCACATTCATAAAGACAAGGTCAACTGGCAGTCGGGGCACACGGCCAAACATTAAATAAAATGGAGCAAATCCTGTGGTTTCATGTGTGGTGCAGTTATACACAAAGGTCATGGTCTGCACCATCTGTGGCCACCTGTGTTTTGCAGGTAGAGATCTCAGCATGTTGCCGAGGGTATGGTTGAACCTCTCAGCGCTAGCATTTCCCATGGGGTGATAGGGAATGGTCCGCCACTTGTCGACACCCGCCAGCCCCAAAAGTTCAGCAGGCAGCTCACTCTCAAAATTAGATCCCTGGTCAGAGTACAGCCGCTGAAGGAAGCCATAAATACAAAAGAAGCTATCCCACAGCTTCCTCGCCACCGACTTTGCGGTCTGGTCCCGACAAGGAAAGGCATGCGCCAGCTTCGTAAAATGGTCTGTGACCACCAACACATCGACTTCCTGTTATGCTCCGCCGACCAGAAATCTATACATACCAACTCAAGAGGGGCAGAGGTCTTGATGCTTTCTAATGTGCCTCTTGCAGAAGGTTCATGAGTCTTACTGACAACACACCTGTTGCAAGTCCTCACATAATCATGAATGGTTTCTCCATATCACTCCAAAAGAACCTCTGTCGACCCAGAGCGAGCATTCTGGGCAGCCCCTGGTGACCAGCACTGTCACGAATGCCAGTTAATGCCACCAACCTCAATGCTTCAGATACCAGAAACTGGAACCATGTGTCCCTGCACAAAGGGTCCTTTGAGACCCCATACAGGACACCATTCCGCAGTCTGAGCTTGTCCCATTGCCCCAAGAGTTTCAGGGTTTCAACAGACTCCTTAGCCCGTTCATGTCTCGATGGTCTCTGTCTCCTCTCCACAAAATGTAAGACCCTGGAGAGGACTGGATCATGTCTCTGTTCAGACTGCAGATCTGCTAGAGACATAGGCTGGAACAGCCCCGCATTCAGCAAAACAACATCACTAAGGTGATTGATGAGAGAAGCCACGCGGTGTTCAGAGGCACAGTCAACTAGCATCATGCACACTCAACACAGAGGAAACCTCCTCTCCAGTCATGGACCCTAAAGACAGACCTACAAGGAATCATGATTGCGGCTGACATGTCAACTGGAGGGCATACTGAACCTGGTCGACTTCCAAGTCATTTGACTGATCGAGTAACCTAGTGTATGGCTCAGACAGCAGACGCTGGGAAAAGGGCTTCACAAATGAATCCCTGCTGAGGGCATCTGCCACAGCGTTCAGCCTACCAGGGATGTGCTTGATGTCAAAGGAGTATGGTGCCACTTTAGTAACCCAGTGCTGGGTTTGGTTAGGAGGTAAAACCGTATAACTGTGACCTTTGAGTCAGTGGCTAAACTTATCGTACACAGCCCACTTCAAGGCTAGAAATTCCAGGCAGTGAGCAGGGTAATTAGCTTGGCTGCATGTGAGCAACTTATTAGCAAGGCAATTAGTCTGGCCTTCTCTTCTCCTCAAGCCACCTGAGACAACACTGCACCCAGACCATCCAGTTGACAGAATGAATAGCTGATCAAAGTCAGGGTGCGCCAGTATAATGCTCTCCAGCAGATCCCGCTTCAAATCAGCAAAAGCTTTTGCACAGGCCGGCGTCCAGTCCTGGGGAGTCAATCCATGAAACGTCTCAGGTTTCATATGCCCCCTGGCCCCTCTACTTATCCTGACATACCTCCTAAGGAAGTGGCGCTTCTTTTGGGAAAGTTTTAAGTTGTTTGCCCATAAGCGCGAGAACACCACTTTGAAATGTTCCAAAGCTTCGCTTTCTTATTGCACAAACACAAGAAGATCGTCCAAATAGCAGAGCAGACTGGAGAAGTTGAGGTCCCCAAAAATGCTAATCATCATGCGCACGAATTACGCCGGGCTGTTGCAGAGGCCTTGGGGCAGACAATTGTATTCATACAGCCCTAAGGGCGTTGTGAAGGCTGTGTAATGCCTGTCAGCTTCATGCAAAAGGATATTATAGAACCCCGACGTGAGGTTCATCGTGCTGAAAAAGCTATTGCTGCCAAGGGCTGCAAGGCAATCAGCTTGGTGAGGCAATGGGTGGGCATCCTTCACTGTCTTTGCATTCAGCATGCGAAAGTCAGTCCCCTATCCCTCTTCCAAGCTACCTCCAAAGGTGAGGCAAACTCACTCACACACTTGGTGATAATGACCCTCATCTCCATCTCTGTCAAGACCTCTTGCAACTGCTGGTAATGGGCAGGGGGCACACAACTGTAAGGCAGTCTGAATGGCTTGTCATCAGACAGCCGAATACGATGCACAAAACCTCGGGCCTCTCCACAGTCCAATTTCCCCCTGGAAAAGACATCCTGTTTTGAGAGAACGAGGTCAGCTAGTTTCTGTTTCCAATCTAATGATACTTCACACCCGTCAATATCAATGTCATCCAAACCAAAATCACGCAGCCTCAGTTCTGGATCAGACACGCTGGGTCGGCCAGGGCAAGCGCCACCAAGGATGAGTACATTTTCACACAGGCCTTGTGTCAAACACAAATCCTTCAGCGCCAGACAGGGAAACACATCCGCTAACTTAGCATTGTGTCGCAAAGTGATAGGGGTCTGAGGAGCATTCAAGATTTTCATAGGAACCCATTGATGTAACAACCCGACCCACTAGAATGTTCTTGGGCGTGGAACGAGAGGAGGTTGGCTCTACAATAACTGTGCTCCTGGGTAACAGCAGAGCATCTGGTGGCAACTTCCCCCACACAATGTGCTCACATTGTGGGAGCAGTGTGATCGCATGGGCCAGCTTCACTGTACCGACTTTTCTGGGCAGAGCTGGTCCAGACCAATGAGAAATACAACTGAGGAACTGGAAAAACTGTTCACACTCAGCATCACAAGAATCAGAAGAAATGAGCTTCCAAGATTTCATTGACTGAATGATAGGTCTAAGAACGTTACTGCCAACAATAAGATCATCCTTCTGGCCAGAAACAACAAACATTGGTACTGAAAACTGCAAACCATAAAATTTCGATGTCTAGTTCATAAATGCCTTTAGATTTTGTCGTCAAGCCACCGCATCCCATGACAACCACTTGATCAGGCACAGTCTGAGGATGCATAGGCACACCAGCTGCCACTAGACTGGACAGCAGCCCCTGGGGATGACAATGACCCAGGCATGGGAGGTAAGGAAGAGGAGCGCGGGCACCAGTTCCTGAAGTGGTCAGGACTGAAACATTGACGGCACAACCGTTCTCGTCTACATTGAGCATAGGTAGAATGGTCTTGTGCCTGACAGACCCTGCAGGGCCCATTAATTGAGTTCCGTGAACGCCAGGACTGGTGGGTGCTCAACACAGTGTATACTGGTAAGGCAGCTGAACACCTGGCTAAAACACTGTCAAGCATAGTGGGTAACTGACTCAACCCTAAATCAGGTGGGTAGACAATTGGGTTTAGGGCCGTAGGTGGGGGCATTGCAGCAGCCTTTAGTCGGAAAGGAACCACTAACACTAGCACAAAAACTGGCCTGGGAAATGCTCAATTCAGGGGTAGGCTGCTGGGCGAGCTTACAGTTACAACATGGTGAAGGTGACACATCCACACTCTGTCCATGAGCCGACACACACTGGGGGCGACGGGTTGCCCCAACAGGGAACCTGGAATCTTTTAAGCTTAAACTTAAAAGAAACAGTGAGGTCGGGGTCTGGGCAATGTGCTATGAACATCATCACCGCCTCAACACTAGGGTCATCAACACGCTTCCCCCTCCTTCGTAGACATTCATCAACAGCATCAATGGATTTATTAAGCCTTATCCAGTAGTCCAGAGGAGACTCGCCAGCTTTTGGAAGGGTACTATAAAAATCCTTCATAGGAATGTTGGAGTGGGCAAAGTCACTAAAGTGGCATCTCAGGATGTCAATTACTACTGAGGGCAGTTCAGCAGGCGTTAACCCAACCTGGCTGCGAAGTGACACCCTAACAACATCACTCGCCCTCCCAGCCAACCAGCTCATCGTGAATTCATACATCTCACTGAGGGAAGTGTATGACATCATGGTAGCATAGCTCGCCATCATGTCTGTCCACTCACAGAACCGTCCCCTTTAAAAAATGGAGGTGGCTCTGAGCCCGGCTGCACTACCACCCTCAGCTGTGAAGGTCCAGAACCATTAGCAGACTGTATAATTATAAACTAAAGTAAAATAACAACCTGTTACATTAGCATTAGGGCACACCTCTAACTCATTGAATTCAGGTGGTTCATTCAGACCCATTGCCACAGGTGCATAAAATCAAGCACCTAGCCATACAGACAGGTTCACAAACATTTGTGAAAGAATCGGCCATTCTGAAATGCAACAGATTCAACTGGGGACCAACTCCATATTGATGCCCATGGATTTAGAATGGGATGTCATTAAAGTTCCTGTACATGTAATGGCTATATAGTGTACATTCAAACCTGTTTTAACTGAATTTAAAAGGATATGTTGCTTTTTGTAAGATCAATATATTTAAATGTATAATAGGCCTACTTTTTAAAAAGTAGTTTAAAAAAGTTCTTTTAAAAACATGTATTTTTTACTTTTAAAGTGTATATTAGGAAACATAGGATATGGGTTAATGATTTTTTTCTATAATTAACCCTTAAAAAAATCATTAACACTGGCGATTAGCGATGAAATCAAGACTGTAGTTACACAAACTGTTCAGGAAATTTGTCTCATCATAGACAGCATACATGCATAGGCACATTGCCTGAAAATTCATCGGCAAACCATTTCTATGAGGTCGTTTGCTCACTGGCACAATGTCGCAAACACATCGCCACCAAATATCGGTTCGACATTTCCCTGATTAGGCTATATAACCCACAATACTCTTTAAAATATATATATTAACAACAGTAACAACAGGCCTAAAAATTATGCTGAATAAAGGAAAGTTATTGAAAAACGCGCTTATTTAAACAAACATTAGCTTATATAATTATTGAAACATTACCAATTAATGGAATGCAATCACTTAACGGCATTCCGATCCTAAATCAAGGTCGCGGCGACATACGTGCGCTGTCTGGGACCTCAAATACATCACTGTTACTATAAAGCGACACCAGCCACGGTTAACTTTCGTATTTATAACTGATACATTGACTTAATAGTTACACTATGTTGCATATTATCCTGAGCTTTAATTAAGCCAATCGTGCTGCCGCCACACATTCTGAATGTATAGCAGTTATAGCTCAATGCTTTACAACAAAACGATGACGTCAAAGTTATGTCTACTTGAAGTGAAACCCCAAGAGATATTCGGCTTTAGTTTTCCGGAGAGAGCTACCTACTATAATGACGTGTTATCTAGTCGGTTGCAGGATCTGGGAGATTATAGAGTTAATAATTGCAACTCGTTGCACCTGTTGTGCTTAAAGGGAAGCTAGGAGGCCACCGTTCTTCACAACGTGTCTTTATTTCACAGTTCTAGTTTGCACACTTGAAGAAACTGTAAATCGGGTTCTGCTTGCCTTTTCGCGATATAAAATTTCTTAAAGAGATAATAGGCCTAGGACCGCTTTCCCGTGAGCATTATCGGTTGGAAACAGCGGCTGCTCCGACATCAGAGTTGAAGGTAAGCTTTTGACAGCCGGGATAACTTTTACTTACAGTTCCGACATGGTGACATCTAAAAGTTACTGCGCTTCCGTGTCAGTACTTTACCTTACACTAATTTGAATGAATCGGTTTTTCACGTGTGTGTCGCTGTAGGTATAAACTATAAAAACTCCAAAAATGAAAAATCTTTCTAGTAATGGCACTAATTTTCATATTAATTGTGGTATTTTACTTGGTGCGTTGGATTGTGCTACACGTAGTTATTTTCGAGTTGTTTTCGATAATAAGGAAATAATAGGCTACAAAATAATAACTGACATATTTTGGAGAAATTGTATAAGGGTCTAGATCAAATTGATCAAGGTTTTTGAAGATAATGGTTTGAATGTCAGATTCAGTGGAGATGCTGTGAATGCTACTATATATATATATAGCCTATACTTCCTCTTATTTATTCAAATTTGTTTCCTGTTTTTTGTCGGAAATGGTTGACAGTCTTGGCGCAACTATAAAACTAGACACTCATGTTATTAAATTCAAGGCTTATAATCAATTATTAATCTTATATTGCAAGTTATATGGGATACATGTGATTTAAGGACAACAAATGAGTGCTGTTTAGTCTGAAACACAATTGTAATTTGTTTAAATTGTAACATTTCAGTAGAAGTAATTTCAATATAACTATTATGTGTATGAGAGAAATGACAAACTTGTGGGAAAATGTCTGTAGATCTTTACATGTGTTGAGAGATTTTATTTAATTTTAACTGTGTTTTAGATGTCTGTGAAGCCTGCATGGCCAGCAAAGTGCCCTTAATAATAGCATTGTAACCACTGTGGACATTTTACAATAATCCATAGAAAAGTAAAAATTCATTTGTCAGTCTTTGACACCACAATGGCAGAAGAATGGAATATTTGCTTGAATGAAAAACAAAACCTGTTATGTCACACATAGCCATGATGACGCTCACACTGAGCATAAATATTTGTATGGAGTTGCCACACAGGTATTGAGGGGGTGGAGTGTTGCACATATATTCGTATATTGCAAAATAAATATACAAATATAATACAAATACACTTAAAGCTTACTTTCATAAGAAATGACTGTCACGTCCACAGGCTGATGTGGAGTCTTGTTCATAAGTACAAATGGGTGGGGCTAATAGAAAACTGCAAGGTGCTGGAACAGGGGTTTGGAAGTGATTGTCGAAGCTGCCATGTTTGTACTCCCTTGCCCTACCTTGTGAGGTTTTCCCATTGGTAAAAAGCTTATCTCAGGGCTGATACAGAAGTGGAGGAACGACATTGCTGTGTTTGTTTTGGCAATGCTCCATAATACAATCTAACGTCTACCCGATGTGGGGTGGGGCACGCTGCTCCTTGCAGTCTTAAGTCTGTACAAGGTACACTAGTTCTGATCAATGTATGGGTGCATGAATATGGCTTGATTGGTATATCTCGTTAATTTTCTGATATGGGCTCTAGTATGATTTATGACTCAAAGCTGCTATCCATAAACTGCTTTCATATTTTGAGGTCAGGACATGGCAATATTGCAGCCTAAATAAGGTTTTGTGTGTATTTGAGCTGATTTTAAAGTAAATTGTGTCATGGCCATAATTTGTAGGACAACTTTATTTATGTGACTTGTTCCTATAAGCACACAGGACATGCGCAAAGTCCTGCTTTAGCTTAATTCATTTTGTATAATTGCTGTACACCCAGGTTACACACAAAGGCCTATGATGTGATCTACTTAGATGTCTAGATGTTGTCCCCCTAAAATGCCTCTTGCTTAAGCTGAAAGCTGCAGGGATTTTAGGAACTGTAGCAGCTTGGATTAAAAACTGGTTAACAGACTGGAAGCAGCCAGTAGTTATTAGAGGCACAATATCACAGTGGACCTGCATTCATAGTGGGGTACCACAGAGTTCAATTTTAGGACCACTACTGTTCCTAATATACATGATATTGACACCAATGCATACAGTAAACTGGTTAAATTTACGGACGACACCAAGGTGGATGGTGTAGCAGATACTGATCTAGCAGCACAGAGGCTACAACAGGATCTTGTTTTAATTAGCGACTGGGCTGATACTTGACAGATGAAATTTAATGTAGTTAAATATAAGGTAATCCATGCAGGGAGCAGAAATATAAAGTACAGATATTTTATGTTTAGCTTTTGATAATAGTCAGTAATTTTGATTATAAATATTTGCAGCATGTATTACTCCATGAAAGACTGAAGGGTGTAAATGTACGTGTAGATGCTGAAAAATATATCAAGACTGTGAACATCTGACTGTGAACCAGGCTTTCTGAAAAATGTGTGCTTTTGAGTTCAGTGCATTAATGAGTTTGTCCCCTTGCCTTTGCTCCTACAGCTTCCTGCATGTCGTGGGCTATGCGTCTGCTCCTTCGTCGCCGCATCACCCCCCTGAAGCTGGTGCTAATCGGAAGCACAGCCTTCCTGGTAGCCTTGGTAGTGCTGCAGCGTGATATTGGTTTTAGGAACCAGCCGGACCCCTGGTTCCAGGACCTGGTGGAACGCAAAGAGCGAGTCATGGGTATAGTTAGAGAAGCTGTCCAGATGTTCCAAATCGGAGCTCCACAGCCTCTGCTACCAGAGCTCCAGCCGACGGCTGACGTCCACTGCCCTCCTGGTTTTTACAGCCAGTCAGAGCTTAGGCCTCACCTTGAGAGGCCCCCCCAGGATTCGCAAGCCATGGGGGCGGACGGTAAGGCATTCTCTGAAGCCAAGCTGTCGGCTGCTGAGGAAAAGGAGAAAGAAGCGGGCATGACCAGGCACTGCTTTAACCAGTTTGCCAGTGACCGCATTTCGCTCCACCGAAGCCTTGGTGAAGACACACGTCCCCCAGAGTAAGAACAAGAGTGTTACCATAATCATGTACTGCCTCTCAGACCAGAATAGTGATGTTTTCTTAAACTACTCAATAACATCAAGACTCATAAGTCTGCAGGTGAGCTGTCTAGAGAAAAGTTTGGATATTTGTTCTGTTTTATTTAATGCTGCATATAAATCACTTGAACTCACCTGTAAATCTATGTAATTAATCCTTTTTGGATTAGTTGCTTTTGCCACACTTCACAATAATGGCTTTTCTTTGTACCCATTTTAGATATCACCTTAGGTATAACAACAGGGCCCTTATTTTGAAACTGTACCCTTAGACTGTAAACTATAAGCCTTTGTCCTTATTCACAGTAACGCTGACCAACGTGCTCTTTTACCATCAGGTGCGTGGAACGAAAGTTCCGCCATTGCCCCCCACTTCCCACCACAAGCGTGATCATAGTCTTCCACAACGAAGCCTGGTCCACACTATTGCGCACTGTGTACAGTGTGCTTCACACTTCTCCGGCTGTCTTGCTCACCGAGATCATACTGGTTGACGACGCGAGCACAGCAGGTAGTATGTTTGGTCCTTAATTTCTTTATTAAAGTCATTCGATTCCAGCGTATCCTGTACAGGGCCATGGTGAGCCTGGAGCCACAAAGCAAGAGGCAAGGGATCACCCTGGAAAGGATGCCAGTCCATCACAGGATGCACACATACACTGCTCACTAAGTTAGGGATATTCGGCTTTCGGGTGAAATTTCAGGATGAACCTAAAATGCACTGTAACTTTTACAGCTGAACTTAATGTGACTTTCCCTAAACTTTTGAATGCACATGTCCAACTGTTCAGTGTTTCAGTACTTTTTACATAACTTGCTGTTCTCTAACAAGGAGCTTAACGACAAAATTCACAGGTGTTTGATCCATGAATCGACCAATAAATTTCCTGGCTCAATCAGAATTGGGATATAAACAGTCCTGCTCATCATGCTGTTCACATTTTGATATCATGAGACCACGATGACACCTAACAAAACCTCGCCATTATGAGGCTTCAAACAGGATGTTCTCAGATAGAAGTGGCCTCTGAGCTTAGTGTGTCACAGATTGTCATCAGCAGGTCGCAACAGAGATACAGAGAAACTGGAAGAGACACAGAAAGGCACAGAAGTGAATGTCCTTTGGCCACATCGCACACTGACGAGCGCTTTATTGTGAAGTGCCCTGCGGAACTGGATGATGAATGCCACTCAACTCCAGGCACATTTAAGGGAGGTGAGAGGCACCCAAGTGTCTCGTCAGACCATTCGAAACCGCTTACATCAGCGTGGTCTGCGTGATAGACGACCTGCAAGGGTACCTGACCACACCACCAGGCACAGGCGTCATCGTCCTGCATGGGCCAGGGAGCATTTAAGCTGGACGAGGGACCAGTGGGCCTCTGTGCCGTTCTCTGATGAAAGTCGATTCACGTTGAGCAGAAATGATGGCTGCCAACGATGTTGGAGACGTCAAGGAGAGCGCTATGCATCAGCCACTGTCGTCACCAGACGAGCCTTTGGTGGCGGTGGTGTTAGTGTGGGCAGGTGTGTCTAGTCAATACAGAACTGCCCTACACTTTGAATGGTACAGTGACAAGCCCATACTACCCGAATAACATCATTAATCCAGTCATTGGGCGCTGCATGAACAGCACAGGCCTAATTTAATCTTCATGGATGACAATGCTCCAGCTCATCGAGGTCGCATCATTAGGGGATGGCTGCTGGAGACTGGGGTACCTGGAATGGAGTGGCCTTCACTTTCTCCAGACCTGAATCCCATAGAAACCCTATGGGAGCATCTGAGTCGCCGTGTAGAGGCTTGTAACCCTGTACCCCAGAACCTCAGTGACCTGAGGGCCGCCCTTCAAGAAGAGTGGGATGCCAGGCCTCAGCAGACAATGTCAACTTGTGAACAGCAGGAGACGTCGTTGTCAAGCTGTAATTGATGCTCAAGGGCACATGACACGTTATTGAGACATTGACAGTTTTTGTTGTGTTATACTCATCACTGTTGTTGGCTTTTGTTTCAATAAATTGAGATGACATCACCACTGCATGCTTCTACTTAAATGCCCTACTTTCATGATGTACTATCACTGTAATGTGAACTTTTTACTTTTTCCATACATTTCACCCGAAAGCCAAATATCCCTAACTTTAGGTGAGTAGTGTATATTCTTTCATTCTATGGCTAGTTTCCTTGACAGCCTATTTTCTTGACTGGAGAACCCATGCAACGTGGGCAAACCCTGCACATGTGGGAACGTTACTGCACAGTAAAGTGAACGGGCAATAAACTTTCTGAATGTAGTTCCATTCATGAAATGAATATAATCCATATCCTTGTGTTACTAAGTGAGAGATTTTATAGACAAATATTTGTTCAATTTACTTTACACTCTGCAAGGCATTTTGGATTTTTTTTCTGTGTGTAAGTGGCTGTAACCAATTTTGCAAAATATGTTTACCTGAGTTAGCTGGATCGTGAACATGGGGAGAAAGTTTGGATTTCTCACGAGTCAGGAAAATGTTTTGAACGGGAAACAGTTTGGATTTCTCACGAGTCAGGAAAATGTTTTGAACGGGAAACAGTTTGAACTTGGTCAGGAAAAACTTGGGCTCGAGACCTGTTAACTTCTGTGTTGTATATGTATCATCTTCTGTGTGTTCTGCTTTGTACCTAAATTGCATATTTTGTGCCATGTACAGTCACTGGCCACTTTATTAGGTACGCTCGCTAGTAGTGGGTTGGACCCCCTTTTGCCTTCAGAACTGCCTTAATTCTGGTGTAGATTCAAGAAGGTGCTTGAATCATTTCTCAAAGATGTTGGTCCATGATGACATGATAGCGTCACTTTGTCAGCTGCACCTTCATGAACAGAGGCAGAACAAGTAGTTTTCATTCAGCGTTTTTTTTTTGCATATATTATAGATATATTCTGTACTCCTATTTAGCATAGGCATTACAATGCTTCCTATTTCACACAGTATAGACTTAACAAACTAGGAAGCAGTGTATCAGAATAAGAGAGCTTATTATTCTAGAGGAATTTGCTTACTGAAAAGCAGAGATACCTTATGTGCATATATGACCTGAAAGTATGAAGTTGAAAAGACCATTGCACCCCATCCAACAGGCGCTCTATTGGGTTGAGATCTGGTGACTGTGGAGGCTATTTGAGTATAGTGAACTCATCGTCATATTCAAGAAAGCAGTGATATGAGCTTTGTGACATGGAGCATTATCCTGCTGGAATTAGCCATTAGAACAGTGTTTCTTAACCCAGTCCTCAGGGAACCCCAGACAGTCCATGTTTTTGCTCCCTCCCAGCTCCCAGCCAATCAGGAACACCGAAT
>JAODLC010000042.1:3314534-3339146 GCA_026781145.1 Hippopotamyrus pictus | reverse complement strand
GTACAGGTGCGCTGGGAGCTGAGAGGAAGCTAAAACATGGACTGTCTGGGGTTCCCTGAGGACTGGGTTAAGAAACGTTGATCTGAATGTTGCAGCAGAAATTGTGATGCATCTGATCAAGAATCATGATTTAAATGATTGTGTTCTTCACTCATGATCAAGTAAAGTATAATTTTTCCTAAATAAACCCCACTATGTCAAAAAAACATCAGTAAACGCACATCAACAGCCATGCATTATAATTCCTGAGATTAATGAACCCCAAGTGCGAAAGATTATGTGCTTATCATTTATCTATCGTACAGGACTTGAAAGATATGTAAGAGGTATAAATTAACGGGCAAAATATTTGCTTAAGGTGTTTTTTTTTTTTATTTATTGTGAAGCTATATCTCAGATTCCATGTATTGTGGACGTAGCATTTTGCTTTCACATATTTAATCCGTTGACGTATCCTGTGATTGAATTCAGGAAAAATAAGTATCCCACAGTGTGCTTGAATGAATTTTATTTTGTATTTTAAATAGCAGTGTATCAGAGTAACAATACTTTTATCATCCCAGATGAAATAGCTTACTGAAAAGGAGAGAGAACTTATGTGCATGTGTGACCTAAAAGTAGAAAGTTGGAAAATACATGTTGATACAATCAAGGTACCTTGACAGAACAAAATGTCAGTAGATGACCTTAATCAGGAGGAACCAAATACCAGTCATTGTGTCAGGTGTTCCTAGAAAATAGTGTTTATGTATTTCTTCAGCAAATGCTGCTATTTTTGCACCCCAGGTACATAATACTGTGCACACCCAGTGTTTATATACATCGCACTGTTGAAAATTGGTCACATGCAGCTCTGAAATATGTTGCTACTTGGTTGCTCTCTTTTAGGGACCCTATTATGAGAGCACCTATGTTGTGATCAGTATTGAATCTTTACTGTGTTTCTGTATTTGAATGCTAGTCTTGAAGAGCCATTCTTCTGACACTCTGCTCTTCAGAACACCTGAAGCATCGCCTGGAGGAATACGTGCGTGCCCTAAAGATTGTCCGCGTGGTACGCCAGCTGGAGAGAAAAGGTCTGATCACAGCCAGACTTCTGGGTGCCAAGGAAGCCCGAGGAGAGGTGCTCACCTTCCTGGATGCCCATTGTGAGTCTCTCAGAATGCAGCGTTATAGTTACACAATATTGCATCTTCTGAATAGGGGGACCAGAAGTGTCTGGGATGATTTGTCAGGTTTATGAGTACACAAAGAGGTCTGCCTAACAGGTATAAGAGGCTTACATTTAGATGATTGTCTTTCTTGTTTGTGAAATTTTGTTGGTGGCTTCTGACCAAACAGGATACAATTTTTAAAAAAATGTTCTTTCACAAAACAAGTGCTAATTACAGGTGTATTCATGAAATTTATTTAATAATTTTAATTGTGTTTATTTTTCCCCGTCAGACCATGATAATCTTACAGTACTGCTCTCCTGTTTGGCTGTCGTATAACTTAGAGCTCTGATATAGGTATAGCTAATATGGAAAAGCTGTAGCCAACACTCTGGGTTCCCCTGCCCAGGCGAGTGCTTCCACGGCTGGCTGGAGCCCCTGTTAGCTCGCATTGTGGAGGAGCCCACTGCAGTGGTGAGCCCCGAGATCACCACCATTGACCTCAACACCTTCCAGTTTAACAAACCTGCGGCCACAGCCCGCGCACACAACCGTGGAAACTTCGACTGGAGCCTGACCTTTGGCTGGGAGGGAATCCCTGAGCACGAGCAGCGGCGGCGAAAAGATGAGACGTACCCTGTCAAGTGAGCAACAGATACTCCATAGCCGCAGTGCCTAGATACAATAGCCTTTCCTTTCTTGTTCATCCAAATCCAGCAACTTTGTATAAACTCTTGTCATACCCACAGTGACTGTGTGTGTGTATGTATATGTGTGTGTGTCTATATATATATATATATATATATATATATATACATACATACACACACACACACAGAGTCACTGTGGGTATGACAGGAGTTTATACAAAGTTTATATATATATAAAATATACACACACACGTCGATGTCCAATAAGATACGGATATCTCCAAAAATCCATTATTTCAGGAAATATGAAAATACATTTCCTTAGAAGCTGCTTTACAAAACAAACTTAAAACAACCCAATGAGACATGTTTTGCATGACAAATAGAAACCACAGCTGTCAGTGAATGGTTTAATGTTTTTAATGGACTTTAATGTTTAATGGTTTAATGTTTTAAATGGACTTGTTAGCATATGCAAACTTGCACGGTTTTCTTACCATGCGTTCCAACAGTGCATGGTTAGTTCGAGCCACGTCTCCCTGTTCACTCCAAGAACTCAGTATGTTATTGACACGGTACAAAAAATCTCGCTTTATAGACACCCCAGCCTGCAGGAAGTGCTGATCAGCAGTAAGCCCTGGCTGCTTTTTTCACTATCTAAGTAGTATAATCTGGCCAAAAAAGAGACAAAACACACAAACAAATTTAAATTTGGATTTGACTGGTAGCATTATTGTTTTGTTTTCTATAGACACCGAGATTGTTACCGTGAATCCTTTTAACCACGATAATCGGACAGTGAAAATCTGATATTGTGACGGTTCTAATTTAGATCTGGCGGATCAGTCCAAGACAATACTCTGGCTTCCTGTTTCATCAAATATAGGTCTTGCGTATCATAGAAGTATGCTAAAGATTGTCGTCCTGCTGCATGATGAAATTTACTCCAATCAAGCACTGATCACAAGGGATAGCATGAAATAAAATACAATGGTAACCTTTCTGCTTCATTATTCCATGCATTCCAGATCTTCCACTTCTTTTTCCTGGTTATATCCAGTTTGCCCTCTTCTCTCAAGACAGTAGTGGACACCTTGCTATGAAACCTCCAGTTTCTTGGCATTTTGATACATGGAATGACTTTCATTTTTCAGATAGACAATACACTGTCATGTTTCTTGAGAGAGCTATTTTTTGCCCGTTTTTGAACCCAGAATTGAACTTTCGCAATGCCAGTACCATTCAACCTAGGGGAAGACAATTTGCTTGCTTTATTGAACAGAATAACAAGTTTCAGCTGTGCTAACACATTAGAAAAGCTTTGAGTTGGCATTTAAACATGACTAAGGATGAGCTAAAATGTGAAAGAAAGTATGTATGTGAATCATGTAAATCAATTATTTCAAGCCATTTGCAACATTAATAAGGTCTTAACTATATTTCTAAATCAATTTAATGGTTGCTTGGTTAAATATAACAATTCTTAAAAGAAAAAAAATCTTAGTGATTCCAAATGTGACCATTAGTGTGTTTGTCATTCAGTGGGTAATGAACTTACATACTGTATGTAAAATTCAAAATTACTTTTATTTAACATGATACTACTAAAACAAATCATTAGTAACATGACAGCACAGTTTAATTTTGATTATCTTTTCTTTCCAGGACTCCAACCTTTGCTGGTGGTCTCTTTTCAGTCTCGAAGTCTTACTTTGAAAAAATTGGAACCTACGATGACAAAATGGAAATATGGGGGGGTGAGAATGTGGAGATGTCTTTCAGGGTTAGTAGTGTTCTCTGTTGAATCTGCTTTTTCAAATCAATTCTTTGTTACTTGACCATGTAAGGGCAGGCTTCCTTACTGAAAATTTTCGTGCATTAATTCCTTAAGAAGGATATCCAACAAAAAATGCACTAAGCTTTTTTTTGCATATGGCCAGATAACGTACTACAATGCACTTGCATATAAAGCTCTGTTTTGCTTTTACCATTATGTATCTATATTGTGCTATTTTCATCACGGCAGAGTCTTATGTTCATTTCTGGATTCTAGCGCTAAGATTCCCAAGAAAACCACAAGTACTTGTCACTGAATATTTGAAAATTCTCGATACAGTAAACGATATTAATTAGTTTCATAATTACCAGTTATGTATGTATGTAATGTAGTGGAGAGATTTAGTACCCGTGTGTGTGTGACCATGTGGGCAGGTTTGGCAGTGTGGTGGCCAACTGGAGATCATCCCGTGTTCGGTAGTGGGCCATGTGTTCCGGACCAAGAGCCCCCACACCTTCCCCAAAGGCACAGAGGTAATCACACGCAACCAGGTACGCCTGGCCGAAGTCTGGATGGACGACTACAAGAAGGTGTTTTATCGCCGCAACCAGAATGCTGCAGTCATGGCCAAAGAGGTAAAAGTCCTAAGTACCACTGGCTTTTCAGAATCAGAATTATTAGCCAAGTATGTTGACTCACACAAGGAATTTGGTTCTGGTCAGTTGTCTCTTAATAATGTCAATATACAGAGAATAAACAGTATAAAAGCAATATCCAGATTATATAAAAGACAAGTAATATACATAAAGTACAAAGAACAATAATGAGCACCACATATGGAAATGAGATTGTGATGTATGAGCATTGTATTTGTAGATGTGAGGCAGGGTATACAACTACAATGTATTGTTGCAGTTTCACCTCTTGATCCCATGAATTTCTTCTTTTGGCTAGGATTTCTACCATAGCCCAAAAAAACAATATCCACAAGAAAACAAACATTTTTCATTAGAGAAATCATGGTTGTTCATTAGAAACAGATAAAACTGTCCAGTCCCTTTGCGGTGTTGCAATAGAATAAGAAGTTAACCAGTGACTTTATGTGTAATTCACATACATATCAATCCTAACTTTTGCTTTGAAGATCATTACACTATAGTTCATTAACTAAATAAAAGCTGCACTTGCACTGTAACATATCCCACCAGATTCAGTGGTGGTTGTTGACTGCAATTTTTAGTGAAGCAAACCTTAGACTGCCCCTTCTTAGAGTATACCAATTCTTTGTCCACAAACCAACAAGGAATACTGGCAAACAAGTGAATTCAACTTGCCTGGTATTCTAAGTGGTTAAACATGTTAATCATCTTCCTGTCTGGAGCACGTGTAATTTAGGAGACTAAGTGAGGCATTCTTCACTGGGATGTTTTGTGTGATATGAATGTTACACCTTTATTTGGTAACACAGCTTCACCTGTTGTCTTCATCGGTTTCTCTTAATAAGTAGATTCGGTTGTTGTGGTGTTCTGCCTTTTTCCTACTTATACCTTCAAACTATCTCTAAAACCACCACAGCACAATTATGGAGACATTTCTGATCGCTTGAAGCTGAGAGAAAGTCTACATTGCAAAAACTTCACCTGGTACCTGGAAAACATCTACCCAGAGATTTTTATCCCGGACTTGTCCCCAGTCCAATTTGGAGCGGTAAGAAGCTTAGTCTCTTGCAGAATTTTACGATAGCATCTGGGTATAAAGCATGGAGAACAGAACTATAGCAGGCAAAATCTGTTGCTACTATGTTCATCCAACATAACTGTGTACACAGATTAAGAACTCAGGCTCACAGAGTTGTCTCGACGTGGGGGAAAACAACAATGGAGGAAAGCCCCTGATCATGTACACTTGCCACAACATGGGTGGAAATCAGGTACTCTTTGCTGCAGTAGCCTTATATGTGGATAATGGCAAATCCAGTTGTTTAGTACTTTGATTTTGCTGATTTGAGTGGTTTCAAAGTAATGGTGTAAAATGACTTCAGTCTGACACACACCAGGTGACACAATGGGCAAAAAATAGTTTAATTTTGAAAGATGGTAGACCTGAATTCCTGTATGATAACCAGCTGTGTGAATGAATGCAATTTGTTGTTTTTGTCTGTAAAGTTCTTCACCACTCTCACGGTTCCTTTCCAGTACTTTGAGTACACATCCCACCAGGAACTGCGGCACAACATTGGGAAGCAGCTGTGTCTGGAGGCTTCCACCGAGTCCATGCCTGTCAAGATCGAGCTCTGTGCTCTTAAGGGCCGGGGCACCTCTGTCATCCCCAGCCAACTGTGGAAGTTGACAGAGGTAAGCAGCTCTCAGCATCTGACAGTTAAGTGATCTTTCTTGTGCTGGATTACAATGAAATCAACATCCATATGACCTGCTGGGAAATGACTTAAGCAGCACTGCCCTAGGTGACGGCATCCTACCAGTCAGCTGGTTCAACAATAATGAAATATGGTGCATTTGTGGTTTACAGAATCAGCTTCTTTTGTTGAAACCAAAGACTAATTACATAATGTGATATGGTGCCTGGTGTTTCTCATGACCATTTTCAGGACAACCTTTTGCTGAACCCACCTTCTGGAAAGTGCCTGGCCTTAAAGGAAAAACAGATTGTAATGAGCCACTGTAACCCAGCTGACTTCAACCAACACTGGGGATTCAGCTGATGATGGACAGAAAAAGTCTAAGGGAGAAGTGCCCCGAAAGTCCCCCTCCCTTAGGACTCTCTGCAAAAGGGACACACTCCCTGCCGTTTCTGCCTGATGTAGGCAGTTGGAAAGTACTGGACTCCAAAGAAGAACCAATGGCTGTGTTGAATAGGAACACAGTAGATTGTATATTGTGGGAAAAGTGAGTTGGGTGGGTTTTTTTTAATTTATGAATCTTGTTTGGAGAAGATGGGGAGAATTATTGTTATCAGAAGGCAGCTCCACCTTTCAAATGACCACATTTACTTACGTTATGTTTTTGTGTGAGCTTCAGAATCATCCATCTCTGCTATGATCTCTTATTCAGAAAACTAATGATTGTAAGTGCCTTTATCTGAAAGTGTTTCAAATTTAGTCATTATTCAGGTTTTCCTATTTCTCTACTGTGAGGGTGGAAGGCAGGGTCAGTTTGTGCTGATGAAAGCCTGATGAGAAACTTGTGTCCTCTATGTAGAAATAAGTTTTCTCTAAAGCTGCGGGCTTTGCTGGTGTTAATACTACCCCTGCTCTTAAATTAAGTATGATTCACGACTTCTGTGTTTCTGGCCTGGCTATGAATTGATTGTTTTATAGTGAAGGAGGTTAGTATTAAGCCAAAGATACTTGCTAGGAAGCTTTTTATGGGTGTATTTGCTACCGTTCCGCTCCCCCCAATTAAATGGCGAATGAAAATGTGAAGGGAATAATTATATGGTCAAAATGCATCTTTGCACATAGTTGTGTTTTAAGGTGACTATTTCCATGAAGGAATTATTAAAAAAATCTGGGATGTGCTTGCCTTGGAGTAGTGTAACATTTTTGTAATGCCATGTATTTGAGATTTAATACTACAATGTCTGACTAACTGAATCGCCGATGCCAATTGGTCTATTCTGAAAAATTATTATGAATGTCTAGATATTTTATCATATTTCTGTGAATGATATACATGCAGAGGGCAGAGCGTGGCCTATATTGCAAAGTGCTGTCTGCAATATCATTTTCCTTTAATTTATTAATTTGAATTTCTGTAACACCATCCACCCCCCATGAATCATTCTTCTTTTAGGATTTTAAACTCGTTTATGCATCCAAGTCACCACGATTCACTAAATACTGCATTTGTGTTTTGGATACTTCTCTCCTAAATTTTTTTTGTGGGGGGGGTTTGTGTCCCTTCATGCTACATCACTTTGCTGTATATCTTGGATAATATGGTCATCTGAAGCAATCTTCAGTATGACAATGTGAAAGTTCTTAAATATGCTTTCATTTGAATTTCAGTTGCGCTGCACATTAATTTGGGTGTTAAATATACATTTAAGTAATCCTGAAAAAGTAAGTATGTCTTGTGTTCAAATTATGACTGTCTGTTGTCAGTGTCGGGCTGTGAGTTTTGCTGGGGGAGAAATGTTGCATTTTCTTGAGGTTGTGTTACCACCCCAGCTCTGTGTCTGGTCCATGCATGCTTTACCTCCCACTGTCTAATGCGTGTTGTTCATTTGCATTGGTGTCCTAAATTACTCACAAAGTACAGACCCGCAGATACTGGGGGACTACTGTCATATGTGCCAAGACCTACCGTGGATGGCCAAACCGTGGATAATGGTTCACCGTCTACACACGCCGTATAACATGATTTTTCTGTACATGTATGTGGTAAAGATTTGATAAATTACACACAGGATAACATTACCACCAATAAACACAGTAAGTGTAAAGTATGTTATACAGCATTGTACAGTACTACATTCTCGAATGAAAGGGATTCTGTCATTTAGCCTAATTCTCAAGAGATGATGAAGCAATGAATATTATGCTTTTCATACATTTCTTAAATACGTACACTGCGATAAAGCGGCAGCAAATGAGATCAGTGTGAACGCTGGAGGCAGATTGCATGCGAGTCCTGCAGGGAAGCTTGGGTATGGGGACAGAGGGAGATGAGTCATGTACTGGGTGTGACCGGGCTGGCCGATTTCACCATGTTACAATCTGTTTGAAAAACTTATGAGCCATAAATTTCTGGATTTTTTTTTTCTCAACGTGGTAAACTGCGGATAACTGAAATTCTGCTTACGAGAAGCATGGATACAAGCAAGGGCGTAACTTTGGCTGAAACATTGGGGGGGGTTGAGGTCTCCACCCATTACGAGGGAAACATGATTATTGTGTGGGGGGGGGGGCTGCATTAGCTGGTTTTGATTTATTGAGGGGGGCTACAACCCCCCCATAATTTACATCCATGGATACAAGGCTCTCAGTATAGGATGTGTAGCCTTTGGTAGGCTCACTGCAACACGAATTGACATGTCTAACTCTGAAATGTGAGTGTGTGGCCCTGGCATACTGTCCAGTGTCCCTTTGCTTCCTAAGGTAGCCTCCAGGCGTTTGTGACCTGATATTGGATAGGCGATTGGAAGGTTCAGTAAGGGCATTGTCACTATTACCTAATCGTATACTGTGAAATTTTGCTCCAATATTTATTCATAATTTATCTGTTACAGTCAGGCTTGGAGTTGTAATAGGATGCATGTGGATGCTGGTGTTAATACTAAACCAGCAGAAAAAGACAAAAAACTACCCAAATTTTGTTCCCAATAAATTGTTCTGTATAATTTCACTCACATAGGTGAATCTACCTACTAATATGCATATTACATTATTCAACATCATTTTAAGGGTACTCAAATCTACATGCATAAGTATGTGTCACACTCTGCTCGTGCCGATCCTCCTGTGTGCCATGCCCCTCCTCACTACCTCGTGTGGAATCCCCATGTCATCAGCTGTTTCTAGTTGTTAATTAGTGTTGTGTATTTAAGTCCATGTTAGAGTATGTTTCTCAGAGTCCATTCATTCTGTCACGCATTTGGCACAGGGAAGCAGCACAGGAGCCGGCAAAATCAGGTGAACACAGGGTTTATTTCGGAAAACGCACTCAGGAACATGAAAACGGCATCAAGACGTTAATGACCGGACTGGGGAAACATACTCCAACGTGGACTTAAATACACAGCAACAATCAACATGGTTGGTAACATGGGGATTCCACACGAGGTAAATGAGGGGGCGTGGCACACGGGTGGATCGGACGACCGGGGCATGACAGTATGATATAAAATCAAAACATGTTTTCTTATCCTAAAACAAATTACTAATGATACATAAAACAAAAATGGATAATGGATGCATAGAAAACGAAGTAAACATTGATCTCAAAAGAGCACGTCTTACCAATACGCAAGTACAAAGAACTGGGATGCTGGAAATACGCAGGCTATGCTGCTGCGTGGCGGGAGTAATGGCCAGAATTCATACTAGGTGGAATTGGCGCGCAGTACAAACTTTGATGTTGCGGACAGGAAACAGGACCTTAACGAACACATTTTAGACTTTCAGACATACAAACGAAGAGGACTGTAAGTTCATAAGTTGAAGGTTCGTAAATAGAGGAGCATCTGTATACTGCAATTCTTCTGTTTGCCTGCCCCATATTGCTCTCCATAGCTTGGGGAGGTAACAGCACTGGGTCAGGCAATGTGTGCCATCCCTGGAGCGGGGGGTTAAATCATATCATTGCACAGAAGATACAAGTACTTCAGAGCAGTGACATGAATGGTGTGGACATAGACGAACATAGTTCATACATTAAACTGCTCACTACAAAGTCTGTGGATTATCTTCCATAACCAGGTCATGATTTCTGGTAAAAGATATTTCTGCTGGATTGTTGAAATGTATTTTTCTGGCGCGTTAATCACCACAGAAAGAATTCCATTCACCCACATAATATTCTAGAGAAGCCTGACATTTCTACAGCTAATATCTCCAAAACTAAGCAACTCCCAGCAGAACACCCTAGATGGACAGATAGCACTAAAGCCCATCTGTAAAGTATTTTTTTGGGCTGAATTGTCCCTTTAAGGGCTTAGCTCAAGGGTCCACAGACACTTCAACATACACAAAAAACATACAGTGCAAATGAAATGGTCTTTCTACTAAATTCAAGACACTCCCATCTTTTGTCTCCGCAATAAAAAATCTGGGTTGTTCTACCACACCTTTGACCCTAGAAGAATCCCAGCTGTCTCCCTGTTGCATAAGAACCCTGTCACCTGTCTTCAAACTTGGCAAGAGTCATATGCTATGATCAAAGTACTATTTCTGTTCCCATTGTTTCTTTTCAAGCACCTGCTACACATGCATATTTCCAGTTTGTGGACTCGGCAAGCGTGGTCCTGTGAGAAGCCTAGTTCTTAGTTGTCTTACCCTCAGAAATTGTCAGGTCAGGTCAGGCTGGGTAGCATGATGCAGCGAGTTGCCGCACCAGCCACACAGCGAAACTCCACAGGATCCCAGCTGGTGACCCCCCAGGCAGACACACAGTCCAGTCCCACACTCCAGAAATGGCCATTCACCTGCCACAGCCAGGTGTTACATGGGCGTCCCCTCAGCCTGGTCCAGCCGCTCAATAATGAGGATCCTGTGAGCTGGATCACCCTCAAGGAAACGCACCACATGGCTGTAGTGCCGTAGCTGACACCTCCTCACAATGCAGGTAATGTGCCTCATTCTGGACTCCTCTAGCAACCGCTCGTTCGACACAAAGTCAAACCAGAGACACAGTACTCAAGGAGTCCAATCTTCATCTCAGCTCAATGGATAGCATCCATGTCTCACGGCCATACAGCAAGACAGGGGGCACCAGGACTCTAAAGACTTGGATCTTCATCCTCCTGCAAAGATATCAGGAGCGCTACACACCCCTTTCTAGCAACCTCATGAACCCCCATGCTCTCCCATTCTGTCTGCTGACTTCATAGGAAAAGTCACCAGAGACATGAATGTCGCTGCGGAGGTAAGTAAATCTTTTGACAAGGTCTAAATTCTCCCTACAGACAGACACAATTCTAATGGCTGTGGCTAAGAAGTCATTAAAGGCCTGGATCTTGGTCTTTATCCAGAACGCCCGCAATCCCAGACACTCAGACTCCTCACTCAGTCTCTCAAGAGCCGCGAAAAGAGCCTCCATTGACTACACTAAGATCACAGCGTTGTCAGCAAAATCAAGATCAGTAAATCTTTCTTCAACAACTCATGCCCCATAGCTGCTGGACCCCACGACCCAGTCTATGGTAGACTTCTTAGGCATAAAACCAGGCTGCTCTGATTGCTGACAGGCATGCAGATGATCATGGATCCTGTTGAGGATGACCCTAGCAAGGACCTTACCTGGCATTGAGAGCAGTGTTATTTCCCTGTAGTTGCTGCAATCCAAGTGATCACTCTTCCCTTTCCAGATAGGAACTATAAGTCCAGTTTTCCAGTCAGTTGGGATGAAACCTGACTCCCAAGTGGAAGCAAAGATTGCCTGCAATGCCAATAGGACAGCCTTAACACCAGCCTGGAGAAGTTCACCTCAGATTCCTGCGGCCTTCCCTACCCCCCAGCTGATTCACCACCCGTGCAATCTCAATGAGATTGGGTGGTTAACAGCTGACTGGAGGATCAACTTTGAGAACCGTGCACCCACAGATGTCCAACGTCCTAGTTGGAGGGTTAGCTTTAAACAACTGTTCAAAGTAGCCTGCCCAGCGTGTCACAATTGCAGTATCAATAATAAGGACTATTCCATCACCTGCCCTGACTGCAAATCTCTGAGAAACAGATTCAGATGTGCGCAATGCTTCAATTCCTCTATAAGCAGGATGTGGGTCACTAGACCACAGATGGTGTGTCACCTGCTCACAGATTTATTTAACAAATGCCTCCTTCTCTGCCCTCAGAGCCTCACAGCCGTCCTTCTCAGTTCCTGGTACAGACTGGAGTTGCCTCCAAGTCCTGTGCTGTGATTCCTCTTGATAATATCCAGCGTGCCCTGTGACATGAAACACCTCCTTCTGGGAACACTGGCAACACCAACGCAACCCTCGGCAATCTTCAGGATCTTATCATGGAAGGTCTCCTACGTCACATTAGAGTCAGCAGTCATATGCAAATTTCTTGAATTCAGCACTCAAAAACTGGGGGCAAGCACATCTCCAGAATGTCATAAGAAAAAAAGATTTCAGGTGATTTATTAAAGCAGAGCTCTTGGTATCATATTTCAACTGTACAGTGTCAAAAAGTTTAGAAAAGTAATCCACAACATTCAAATACTCGGTCAGAAAAAGAAAAATCTACTCCAACTTTCTTCCAAGGTCACTCAAGAAGGCTATGCAGAAGAAGGGGTTCTTTCTGCTGTGTGTTACAGTGGGGCAAGGTGAAGGAAAAGAGTGGTTAACAAACAGAACTGTAGCCAGAATACATATACATAATAAACCAAGAGAACATAAAAATGACAATAGAAAAAAAAAAAAAAAACTAGTTGAGGCTGGCCACTGGGCAGCCTCGAACCCACGACAAAAGGAGTCAGGATGATAGCCAACCACTCATCCTGTTAAGCCACACAGCAGCCCAGGGAGACGGGTAACACATTAGAGACTGAAGGGGCCTCAAAACAGAGAGGGAGACCGAGTGGCCAACAACACATGCTGGCCAAAGGGGGACAAGACACATAGGATAGGCTCAGATGGGCACCGATCCTGACACTGATTTGCTATTTTTTAGACATGCAGCACATCTACTCACCATTCTCTCAGTCTCCTCTCCCATGCCAGGCTAATACATTACCTCTCTCGCTCTTCTCATGCAGGTTTCAGTCCCTTGGTGATCTTCATGAATCCTTGTCAGCATCTCCTCCCTTAGAAGTGCTGGAATTATCAATTTTTCACCTTAAAAGAGAATGCCTTTACTCACATGCATGTCATCGCGGATGTTCCAGTTCTGCCGTATCTCCACAGGAAAGTCCATTTCTCCGGCCATCCTCTCTATGATTTGTTGCAGCTTCTTCAAGATCTTTTTGCACAGGTTCCGCAATCTCTTGTAGTACGTGCGCAGGCAAGGGCGTAACTTTGGCTGGATCATTGGGGGGGGTTGAGGTCTCCACCCATTATGGGAGAAACATGATTATTGCGGGGGTTGTATAAGCTGGTTTTGATATATTGGGGGTGCTACAACCCCCCTATAATTTACGCCCATGTGTACAGGTAAGTTTTTTTTATCAGCATATGCACCTATGTCAGTGCCATCACCATCTTCCATGTCAGGTAAGTATGCTCTTGACAAAGATAGTATCTGCAACCTACATCTCCTTCCCAAGCTTGCATTTCCAGGATCAAGGATCAAGGAATGTTTATTGTCATTTGCACCACATTTGCATGAGGTGAAACGAAATTGCGTACACACGGTCTGGTTAACCCAATAGAACAATGAACATAATAAACAATAATAAATAATAAAGTAAATAAGAGAAGTAAAAGAAGTAAGAGTAAAGTAATAAAAAATGTAAAGAAAAAAAAGAAAGTGCACCAACTTAAATAACAGTGTGGCAGAGGTATGATATAATTACAATTATACATATATACAATTATCAGTTCAGTCTGGTAGTTCTGTATATGCATTAGCAGATGCTGTGTCCTTGTTGGTGCACTGCTAAGAGGGTTTTTCAGTATGGCTCTTATGGAACCTGTACTTTTCAAGTGGGGTATTAAAAGTGCAACGTCGTGAGCTTTTATCATCAAGTTTGATCTGCCAGAAACCAGAATAGCATCGAGATAAGAACAATACTTTGCACTGGTTTTCCAGCTTTCCTGTACCTGAGAGCCAGTTGTGAAGCCTCTGGCCAATTAGAGCCAGAAATTATTAAGCTAACTACCTGGGAGACTTGAAAACAAGGCCTGGATTTGTAATCGAGGGCCAGATTTGAATAGGGGGGTCTTACACTATCAGTTCTTTTTGTCGTCAGATTAAAGCAAGACTCACGGGGAGATCATCTGCTGCAAGTTAGAGAGGAAAAGGAGATCCCCGTCCCCGGGTGGGTTCGAACTACCAACCTCTCAGTTAACAGCCGAGCACGCTAACCAATTGCACCAGAGACAGGGAGAGCAGGTGTGCAGCTCTGCTTTATGGGGTTTGGAGTCAGAAGGCACGTCTCAGAGAAATAACAGATCTGAAAGTAGCCGGTCCAGAGGGAGGCGTCTCTTGTCTTGGCTCGGCTAGCTCAGTCGGTAGAGCATAAGATCCTTAATCTCAAGGTTGTGGGTTTGAGTCCCACACTACGTGGTGTCTTTTTACACATTGAAGCCCATTACCCTCCCAGACATGAACGTGAAGAGTCACGCCGTCAATAAAACATGATCGTGACTCACTCTGCATTCTTGTGAGAGGCCAGATAGGAGTGTTCGTCTGTGTGGTGAATGCGCAGTGATCTCCCATGCGAGTGGATGGGCTGTCCGAACCTCTAGGCGATGTGAAGTGGTCCGTGCTGCTGTGAAGGGCTTGTGAAAATGTCATTTTAGTCACCAGGAGTGAAAAACAGAAGTGTGAGAAGGAAGCTGGTGGCACAACTACACTGGGAATGCTGCGAGGACCTGGTCCAGGTCCCAGAGGTCAGAAGCTAGCCAAAAGGGTCACAATGGGAAGCGGAGGGAAACACCACACTAGCCACACTAGTTCTCAGGTAAATACCAGGAGCAGGCGTGGCTCATCAGAAGCCAAGTGGGACAGAAAACCTACTGGATAGTAGCCCTCTAGGACTGGAGTTGGTGACCCCTGGCCTATAGAATTAATAATGTAACTGTGATTTTGTGTACCATGGTGAAAGAGCACTTCATACAGTAATAAAAGTAACCCTGCTCTGCAAGATGAAACAGCTCCATCTGGGAACACTGGCAACACCAACACAACCAGGGGATTAAAATCAGTAATCCTGATTTTAATCCCCATTGTTTCTAAATGTATCAGTAATCTGATTAAGTCTTATTTTCTTGTAACTGTGACAAGATACAGTTGCATGTTTGTATTCCCTGGACTCAAGGGAATTATACAATTATTTCCTGCAGATCTAACACTTGTCTCTCTTCAGTTTGAGTTATACAGGGGTTTTAGCTCTGCAACTGCAGACTCTTTGCTTGTTAGGATGATAAAAACCGTTTGTCAGATCTTATTTAAACTCGGTAGCATATTGCAACAATTGTGACATGTTGACAAACTTGACCTGATAAATTGCACCAAAATTGAATCAGTGTCACATGGTGAAAGCAAAGAGGAAGCCAACTCAGACACTTGATCTTGTCAGCATGATCACTTATGTGACCAATATTTTCTAAACTTTAGAGACACATTGTATGTGCGAATTATGGGTGAGACAAATTCCAAAAAAAATTAAACAGCACTTAGTGACAGCTAAGATGTGTCATGGCGGCGGATGGTGCCTGCCCCCAGGAATTAGCGCCTCACCTACCCAACTATTTAAACTCCGCAGGGAGATCGCTCCCTGCGAGGTGTTGATTATAACACGTCCGAGCATTTCTAACCCTAGTCTCTGTTACAGCTCCGCTCCGCCCGACTCTCCCTACTCCCTCTGCCCGCACCTCCTACTCCTTCCCACCTCCCTCCTGACCAGCCCTGATCTTCCCTTATGGCTCCTCCTCGTGTGTGTCGTCCACGTCATCGGACTGATCTCCTGGTTCCCCGACTCACGACTTCTCTTTTGGATCATCCCCTGGCTTTGGTAAATGGTTTCGGACGGATCTCTGGCTTTCACCCTGCTTGACTACTGGACCCGATTCTGTCTTGCCCTAATAAAGAGTTTCTGAACTCACCCGAGTGTTCTGTCGTGACAAGATGATTAGATGAAGCTAAGGATGAGATGATTAGAGGCTAGAGGTCTTGTGAACAAGATCATTCTATTCGTTATTATTGCATTTACCTTAGGTGGTGTTTGGTGGATCTCATCACTGAAAATGTTAGACAGCAAGCAACTGAACGCAAAAATGGAACCTTCAGCCACCACCCTGTGAATGCAGCCATCTGCCAACTAAACTTATTCCGTGGATCTTTTTGCAAACTTCCCAGGACCACTGTACAGGTCAGCGATTGTAAATCTGTAGGGTGTAAGACGATTTTCTGAATATTCTCTAAGCAATTTTATATTGATTTTGGTCATAGCCTCCCCATTCGCCAAGTTTTATCTGTAGCATCTGGTAGCTGGTCAGCAAAATGTATCATGGGGAACTCTGTGAAATTTATTGTGGGAGACTTTAATCGTGTCATTTTTTTTGGAGACATGGGGATTACAAGGTAGGTTTGTAACAATATTTTTTTAGGCTAGGGTATTTTAAATTTTCATTCAAGTTAATCACACAGAGTGTTTTAAGGTCGCTGGATAAATGGCTTTACTATGCATTAAATAACATATAAGCCTATATGTTAAGAAGATAACATCATACCACCAAAATACCGTAAATCACAGTATAATATGAAGTGCACACAATGAAGAAAGGGTAAGTGCAACATGAACTACGCAAAGTACACAAGCCATCTAAGTAGGCCTGGGCGGTATCTAATTTTGTTACCATAATACCCCCCAATCCTATGTCTAACCAAGAGAGCACACAGTAGCTATGGTGGTGAAGAGGCGAGTGGGAATTCACCAATTAGATATATGATTCGGAGGCCAGATCTGATAGAGCCACAGTGGGCAATTTTAGCCAGAACATCGGGGTACCTCCCCTACTCTTTCAAAAGATGCTCAGGGGTCTTTTATGGCCTCATGGAGTCAGGACCTTGGCTTTACATCTCATCTGAAGGACGGCACCATTTTTACAGCACAGTGTTCCTTTTACTGCACTGGGATCTGCACAGACCAAAGGATGGGCTAACGACTGATAACAAAAGCTGCTGCTCTCGTTTAAGTATAAACTGTATTTTGGGGCTGACAGAATAGCAATCCTAGAGAACCTCAAAAGTTCTTATAGATTTTTCTGGAAATATCGTCAGATCACAAGGAATAGCGAATAGTGATTTTGATTGGATACTTTTACATTTGCTCAACAAGAAAACAACCTATTGGAGTCGTGAGACATCCTGGAAAGGCGGGATATCCGGTTTTTACTATATCCGGTGAAACACACGAGTGTCCTGCTGCTAATTATACTTCTTTAGTAATTTAAGTTTACCAAAATAGGATTGTATTATTTACCTACGCTAAGAATAGTTAAATCTTTTACACGAAGATAAAATGAATATTCGAAATGCCCGGGTAAGTTCCTGTTGCTGTGTTTATGAAACGCATTTAAAGAGACTTGGAAGCCAGATAGCTGGGTAAAGAGGACCATGCATCTGAAGTAATATACTTAGTATACACTCTATAATACATTATGTATACCACTTCATACCAGCAGGACTCCACGAATTACCACCCATATATAGCTGGATGGATACGGCCACGCAGTCTTAGCGATATTCTCTAAATAACCGAATAGCTCAGTATGTGAAGGTTGCCGAGCACCGTTAGCATTCCGCACATTTGGTTCTTTCTTTTATGATTTCGTATTAGTTGAAAGCATCGTTTTATATGTCAATATAACCGGTTACACTAAGTAGCCGATTGTTTCTTGTACCAATAATGTCGTTTTAAAGCAGCGGTAAGTCGATGTCACCACGTCCAGCCCACTGTCCCTTCACACTGTACCTTTCTCTCACAGCCGGAAGATCTGATGAATATGCAGCATTGTAATTTGCTGTGTCTTCCGGAGAATTACCAGATGAAATACTATTTCTATCATGGACTGTCCTGGCCGCAGGTCTGCATTGCATAATTTTTTCCTATTGTATTTTTTTTTTCTTCACCCCGAATAATGGTCTGATCGTGTACACTTAAATGTATTAAAATATGTATTTTTTCTCACGTTTAGCTTTCCTACATAGCAGAGGATGAGAATGGTAAAATCGTGGGATATGTCTTGGCAAAAATGTAAGTGCATAATCATTAAATCTCCTAAAATGCTCACATTCCTCCTGTTAGCTTCCTTTGAACCTGTCCTGTCTCCCCTAGGGAGGAGGACCCAGACGACGTCCCACATGGGCATATCACTTCACTGGTGGGCCTCCATCTTTGTTATCCTTTCGTTTGATATCAGGTCCCTCAGCTCAGTGTGATCTCTGTGGGCAGCTGGTTGCTTGTGATGGCTAGGCTAACCCTGCTGTGTGACTACCTCTCTCAGGCAGTGAAGCGCTCTCACAGGCGTCTAGGTTTGGCTCAGAAGCTCATGGATCAGGCCAGCAGAGCCATGATTGAGAATTTCAATGCAAAATATGTGTCTCTGCACGTCCGCAAAAGGTACTGGCCTTGGCAGCGAACCAGCTGTGAAGGTTGTTTTGTTTATGATTTTGTATACAGCTGTTAGATGATATATCATTCAGATTTCACCAGTTATTCTAGCGCTATTTTAAGCACTGGTGGGTGGTGCTTTTAGAGAAATATTTTTATATAAATATAATTATTCATATTGAGTTTTTCCATTTTAATTTGTTTTAAGGTCTTCTTGGAAAGTTCAAAAACTGTACTTTTTCATGGTATCAAATTATGATTTGAAGTCTGTTTCTGTTTTCAAGGAAAAATTGATAAAACGTTGACCTGTTACTTGGTCTCCTTCATAAGATGAACGCCCCAATAGTGTGTTTTTTTAATGCTGTATTTCAGCCTCAAAAAAAAAAAAGATGGGAGGGGTAAAATTTGACTTTATTGGAAAGAAAAACAACTTTTTTTGACGTTTCCAACAACCTATAGCTGAGTCATGTGGCTGTAAGTGACGAAATTACAACTCTGTTGAAAATACCCTGAATTATAATTGTTTCTTACCCCTGGAGTAGAAAAGGTGCTATATTTAAAAAAATAAATAAAATCTGAGCCCTAAAAGTGTGTGTGATTCACATGTCATATTTCATCAAAATCAAAAATGATTATGCAAAAACTTTTGGAATTTTGAATTGGGAAAAATGGAATGACCTTTATTTCAACTTGACCATACCTTTAGAAAATATACTTAATTATGAATAAGTTGCTTTTGATTGATCGTGAAATATCAGATTTTGTGCACATTCTCAATAAATATATACTATATATTAAACTCATTTTTATTGCTGTTATTTTATATTCCAAAGGTGGTGCATAAAGTCAGTAGATAACAGGATGTGATATGTAATATACTAATGATCATCATGTTGATCATGAGTAATTCTGTATATCGTTTTCTTCTTTGGCAGTAACCGAGCAGCGCTGCATCTGTATTCCAATACACTGAAGTTCCAGTGAGTATGAAAGTATTTTATAGTTCTGTCCATCCGTCAGACTTCCATAACATTTATCCACTACATGAATTTGGTGAGGCTGGAGCACAGATATAAACCAGCGCACGCTCTAGAGCACATCTTTCGTCACAGGGCATGCATAGGGGGCCATTTAGTGTTCCCAGTTTTCCATGCATTGCAGTAGGACGACTACATGAACATGAGGCGCTTTCACACTGAAGTTCCAGAACCTGGTCCCAGTTTACAAGTCCCTGGGCTGTCTCGACCTGGTATTTTTTTAGGTCCTGGACACTTTCGTGTGTTGCTTTCACACCACACGACAGAAACTGCGACATTTATACTGAATAAGCATAGAGACACAAAAAGATTGTAAGTTAAACTTCACACATAATTTCTTACACAGCTACACCGCCAGCCAGAACATTGGGAAGATAAAATCATTTTGTTAGTTATTTGCTAGTTATTTGGGGGATCGGTCACAATCAAAATGGGACACAGCTTATTTATATTTTATTTATATGATATAAGTGTTTTCGGTCACTGTTATTAAATTAGGCCAGCAGATGAATCTTTCCTATTCGTAGAATTGAAAACAATATAACGTTATTGCAAGCGCTGACCAGTCTCACTGTCGGCACTGACGATATCACACAAAAGTATGCTGGTTTGCGTTCAAATTTTCTGATGCAGAAATATGGAGACGCAAACAAAAAATATGATTGATGTATTAAATGTAATTGAGGTACAAAAAATTGACAAAATATGGCACAGCAAATTACAGTGCTGTATTTCACAAAGATCTTCTGACTGAAAGAAAAAGAAATGCGATGGGGCAGACCACCACAGGTTAGGTTCCAGCAGTCCTGTGACTGTCCTCATACATAGCCCTGTCGCAATTCCACAGGATCAGTGAAGTGGAACCCAAGTACTATGCTGATGGGGAGGATGCTTATGCGATGAAGAGGGATCTAGCTCACATGGCCGGAGAGGTAAACTTCCTCTTATCTGTGAACTCATGTCATGCTTTCCAGGAGATATTGGTAAGGAGAACAGAATGAAAGACGGCTCTGATCGTTTAGTATTCTCTTCAGCATCAGAATCAGTTTTTACTGACCAAGTAAGATCATACCCACAAAGAATTTGACTACGGATTCGTTCAAGAATCACACAAACGTTACTAAAGGGAACCTGCAGCATTAAAAAGTATGATTCCTGAATGATTGTGCAGGAAACAATGTGTAACTTGGCAAGTAAGGAGGTTGGAAGAACCCATTCAACTGCCAACCAGTTACCCTGTGCCAGGCTATTGGGGGACTTCATCCTATTCCAGGCGGTACAGGGCACAAGGCAGGGAAACACTCTGGTCAAGATGCCAGTCCATCACAGGACACACACAGAAACACATTATGGGCAATTTAAAGAAACCAGTTCACCTAACAACAGTGCGTCTTTGGACTGGGGAGTACCTAGAGGAGTGTGGGTGAGAGCTGACCTCATAGGTAATATGCGACAAATACTGTTATAAACTAAGTGCCAGGGTTTCTTGGTTATGTTCCGCAATAATTGGCAGGGTAATGAAATTTTTGGATGTCTGAATGATAGCAGATTTCTGTCAAAGTCTGATTGTCCTAACATGTTTTCTGTAAATGTCAACACAGCCTGCCTTTTTGGGTCCTGCCAGTGATCTGTGAGCTTCAGACCCAGTGTGTGCACCTTAGTTATTTTGTCTGCCAATGTCTCTCTGCCAGCTTCGGAGGCCAGGAGTTCGAGTGTGGGGTACAGAAAACCCTCCTTCCCAGAGTCTCCCTGCCTCTGGTCAGTCCACAAGCCTGGAGGAACAGGAGAGAGAAGGAGAACGGGACAGTGGGGGCGAGAGCAAGGATATGAGTGAGGTCAGCGAGGCCACAGAGAGCACAGACATCAAAGACTCCTCTTCTGACTCCTAGTGCTTCCCTCACCTGAGTGGGAGTCCTCCTCTTGTCACGTTTTAACCATTTATCTAGCATTTGGCTCTTTTTATGACAGACTTCTTCCTTTTGTTCAGATAAACCAGGACATCGTCATTATTTTTCCTTATCACACAGAATGGTAGAGAATTTGGAAAATGTCTAGCGTGAATAGATGTTATGGTTTGCCTCATAATTAAAAGTTATCACACGTGAGCAGAAATTGAAAAATAAATTAATATAAGAAAGCTTGTCAGTATTTGTTTCAGGCGACTGTACCAATGGCATGACATATAAGGGGTGAACGAAACAACAGGAAACCCCTAACATATTAAGGAGAAGCGCCACCCATTACCTTCAGAGCAGCTTCATTTTCTCTTGGAATGCTGAAATGTAAATTCTCAACTCTGTGTAGTGCAGTGGTTCTCAGTCCTGCTCCTGGCTCCTTTTCATTTCGACCCTACCTTAATTGGGCCCCTATGGTCCTTGATAGGCTAATAATGAATGTGGCAGGTTGAAAGCAGTGTGGGTCAGAAGGAAAACATTCTGGCAGGGGCAGCAGCAGGAACAGGACTGATAACCATTGGTGTAGTGGAACATGGAACCATTCACTGAAGAGAAGTATTCAGTTTGACAGGAAGGAGATGGAAATCTACTTTACGCTTGCCCTTAGAAGTCATAAAGGTTAAACATTTTAAACCTAGAGACAGGTGTAGCCATGGAAGGACATCAACTTAATCTGGATTTTTACGAAACTACTCTTGTTTATCTATCTGGATGGGGGGCATCGTAACACAGTGATATTTGTACAGTAGAGTGCACCTGGTTCAGTAAAATGGCCTTATTCGATGTTTTTGATCATGACGTGTGGTAATCGGTCAGAATGACTTCCATGAAATGGCTGCCCAAATAGTTATGTATCCCCACAGTCGTCTTTGACCCATAATAGCATCTTTGGCTTTCTCCAAATATAAACCCATTCATATGTAGGAAAAAATTGATTCATCAGAGGTTCTCTGCTACTTATGGCTGGTTAATCCTGCTGATAGGTTTTCAGCCTAAGATGACTCACTTTTGTGACTCCGTTTGTATTTCACCTTCTGCAGATGTACAGTTCTGTCCATCATGCACCTCCTTATAAATTTTGTTTTTAACTGGACTCGCGACTTATCCAAGATCCATGCTTCCTTCTGTGCATTTGTTAAACATTAGAGCTTGTGCATCCTGGTTTGTATGAATATGAAGTAAGTTTTATGTGTGTGAGAGACAGTATAGATTGGTCATATAGACTTAGTCTAAAGTATTTTATGCTGGGGTTGTTCACAAGTGAGGGAAGAAGGGAGCAAGAGATTAACGTGGATCAGTGCAGCATTAGCAGTTATGCAGACACTCTGCGGTTCTGTTGTGGTAAAGCTATCGATTTACCGGTTGATCATCTTTCCTATTGCCTGGGGTCACAAGTTTTGGGTAGTGACCGAAAGAATAAGATTGCGGATACAAGTGGCAGAAACGAGTTTCCTTCACAGAGTGTCTGGGCTCCGCCTTAGAGATTAAGCTCGGATATTCGGGAGGGGCTCAGAGTAGAGCTGCTGCTCCTCTGCATCGTAAGGAACCAGTTGAGGAGGTTCAGGCATCTCTCTAGCATGCCGCCTGGATGCCTCCTGGGGAGATGTTTTGGGCATATCCAACCGCGAGGGAGCCCCGAGGCATGCCCAGGACACGCTGGAGATGTATCTCTCGGCTGACCTGGGAGCGCCTGGGTATCCCGCCAGGAGGAGCTGGAGGAGGATACTGGGGAGAGGGAGGTCTGGGTATGTGCACTCAGACTGCTGCCCCCACCACCCAGCCCCGGATAAGCTGCAGAAGGTGAATGGATGGATGTCATGCTGGACAATGCTAATAGCATGTTGTAACTAAAAAGCACATATGGAATCATGTTCCTTCAACTTGGTTGTGGTTTTTCATCACGTAGTATTATGGCCTTACGTCCTAATGAAAGCATCCATCATACAGAAGTGAATAGCATTTGGAAGAGAACTAATTTTACACGTAGTGCTGTGTGGTTTAGTGCAGCTTAGTTATCCACTGTTGTTTTATGGCAGGGTGCTGTACAATTTATATAGGTCACTGCATCCATGCACATCTTTATAAAAATAACATTTTAATATTGTAAATACTGTATGTGCATGGCAATGTGTGGCTCAGCGCACTAAGCCTCTGTTTGCATTTTTCGACCAACAGAGAACCGGTTCCATTTTTGAAGAATTTCCACCAAAATAAAAACAGGTTCCAAACCAAATAATTGGTTCACATTGAGAACCAAGAAATGTTTGGATCCTGAATGGGAACTGTGATGACACCATGAGTGGGTGTGTACTATTCTACCTACAGGCATGACACACATGGAGAGTGGTAGAAAATGTACTCAGTTTTCATACTTAAGTAAAAGTACAGATACTACACCAAAATGTTACTCAAATAAAAGATTAGGGGATTGACATTGCATCATTTTTTAATTGGTGGAGAATGAAAGATCGATCTACATGCTAGATTTAATAATGGATTTTAAACATGTCAGGGACTGAGACTTTGAGATCTTTTATAAGTAGTGATTTACCCAATAAAATCCCTCCTGGTCCACTTCAGAAAATGGCTGATCGCCCAATGTAATCTCCATTATTTCAGTGGTTCATTAGAACATGAGGAAGTCACAAACGAGAGGAGGCCATTTGGCCCACCAAGCTCGCTTGGAGAGAAATAAAGTAATAATTTAGGTTGTCTTATTAGTTCCGGTGTGCTAACTTTGAATATCATCTTGATAATGATAACATTTAATGCTTAAAGTTAATGCTCATCAAATATTACCCCTAAATTTTGCAGGTTTGATCAGACAGCAGAGGATAGAGGACCAATGTTTTGTTTAATTACATACCCCTGCATGTAAACACATGCAAACTCTGCCTACTCAGCTACACCCACCCCTGATGACACGATGGTGCTATCTGCTGAGACAAAACTTGGTGGAAGGTCACTGGTTTGAGCCTGGTCTCAGCAAAAAAGTCAGATGACCATGGGCCCTTGAGCAAGGCCCCTAACCCCCAGCTCCATAGGCGCCATAAGTGCCCCCCATTTGCTGCACCCCCCC
>JAODLC010000042.1:3298362-3313544 GCA_026781145.1 Hippopotamyrus pictus | reverse complement strand
AACTGGAGAGGATCCCCAAATCCAGGTGTGAAAAACTTGTTGCATCTTTCCCAAGAAGACTCATGGCTGTATTAGCTTAAAAGGGTGCTTCTACTAAAGACTGAGCAAAGGGTCTGAATACTTAGGACCTTAGTTTTTCTTTTTTAATAAATCTGCAACAATTTCAAAAATTTTTTTTTTTTTTTTCGTCTGTCAATATAGGGTGCTGTGTGTACATTAATGAGGAAAAAAAATAATTTTAAATGATTTTAGCAAATGGCTACAATATAACAAAGAGTGAAAAATTGAAGGGGGGTCTGAATACTTTCCGTATCAACTGTATGTCTCAGTGTGAGGATCTTCTCATAGCTGACGGTTATTATGGTAACAGCTCCAATGGTGGAAAGCTTCAGCGATCTCCATGATGAGTGGGCTCCAGCAGCACTGTAATTCCTGCAAATGATACTGAGCTGGATATATAGTGCAACTTCAACAAACCCTTATTCAGAACTTTTACTTCTCAGCTGGAGCATAAATTCTGTGTGTCTATGTGACAAAGTTTGTATCATGACGATATATCTTGGGTCCAAGGGTCTCAGAGCACAGTCAACCTCATCACTGATGTCTTTGAGAGGTATGGTTGTCTTGTCATTGTCTATTTCATACTCTGTTTATTATGTTAGAAGATCTAGCCCAGACTGCAGATCAGTATGATAAAAATGCAATATGGTCACAGAACCAGTTTCACAGGAACCCCTAAGTGCAGCCAGGGTGCTGAAGCTTTACTTCCGAAGGTCAGAGATGTCCCTCTTCCCTAAGGTGAGCTTTATTCTGATCATGGGATGTGTTTGTGTTACATTATGCTTTGAGACCACATTAAAAAAAAAAAGACTAGGTAACACTTTGCATTAGTGCACCATCAAAATGCATTCATAGAATATTCATAAGCAACATGTAACCATACCTTAACATCCTGTCATACTTTGACAGCTTTATTATATATTAATAACAAACATCATACAATTATAATGTTTATATGTTTATTAATGTATATTAAGGTATAATAATAAAATAAGTTGTAATTTTATCATTTATCCACACTTTTTCCTTTTTTATTCATTTGCCTAATTTTTTTATTGTAGCTGTAATACTCAGGGGCGGATTAACGCACAGGCTAGATATGGCTTAAGCCTAGGGGGCCCACGTGTGCCAGCCTGCAAGGGGGCCCCCATTGGCCAGTAAAAAATATAGGGGGGCGGGGTTGGGGGGCCCACAGACTACTGTAGCCTAGGGGCCTCCGTACACCTTAATCCGCCCCTGGTAATACTGTAAACTGAAGTGAGAAAGAGGGATTGCAGATATCCCACCGACCCTTACGCCATAGCACAAGCCCACTGTAGCTGCAGCCAGAGAGAAAGAAATATTGAATAGGTGCCGTATCTGTACAAATTTAAGGAAACAAAACCCAGTAACATAAGTGGACTTGAATACGTGTTTTGTACGGTGATCGTTTTTAACCGTTTTTAACTTTCGCGGGGTCAAGATTTGTCATTGGTTAACATGGGTCAAGAACTAAGCTAGCCGGTGACCGCAGTATATCCCAAAGCATTGCTGTACGCCATTTTTACAGCTAACTCGCTACCTTTATTCCAGCTTGCTGGGCAGCTGAACATCTTACGTGAGCTGTGTTACAGGATCCACTCTCTATTTAATCCAGTCTTATTTACTAGCATTGTCGTTATATTACATCCAAAATCAACAAAGCCAAATGATTGTGTGACATACTGCAACAAGAGGCAGAGAAATCAGAAACCAACTGCTATAGTAACTGCCTGCTCTTCTTCCGCATTGGGTTGTACTATGTCTACCTAGAATTTAAAGTACAAGTTCACTTAATGAAGACGACAAACATAACTGAAAAGCAGTTAACTCAAATCATGCTACATAAAGCACTTTTTTAAAAAAATTTAAAATTATGTATTGATTTTGGCTTTTTGTCGATAAAATCTAATATCCAACCCATGTGAGGCGAGGCGGAGCTGCGAGCTTGCAATCGTTTTCATTGTTAACACTTGCGAACTTGACAACCGGTAACAAATTCTCTGGGGTTATTTGTCCATTTCCATGTCTAAGTCACGGTTTAATGTTCGTTTCACGATTAACAGTAGACCTTATAATAGCGTTATAATTTACACTTTCATTTATGAATGTTTTTCTTTGCAGTTATATTACTATGTGAAACAGTAGTGTTGACGTTTTGGCTTCTATTAATACTATGGATAACATTATAGATTAAAACATCAAGCATCAGTTAGTCAACTGTTTTCTTCAGTGTCGTTACTATTTTTCGCTATAGGCATTTTTTGACATTTTAAAGTTGAGAGTATAATTTGTGTGCCGTCAAGCGTCACTATAAACTAAGGTTAAATGAACATAGCTACTTTGTTAATGTAGCTAAGCTACATATTTGAAAAGAACCCAGACAATCTATGATCACTCAATCAGTTTCCACCATTTGGGTTTTGTCTTCTTCAGTCATCGCCCCTGGAATGAAACTGCTGGTGTAAAACTGCGGCTCTGCTAACAGATATTATTGGATGGGATCACAAGGGGTGCGGTTAACTGAAACTGGGTTGGATATTGCATACACGCTAGTGCATGGATAGTGTTCCCATGCATACATACAGTACGTACTACATTATCGGTTGAGTAAGTAGGCTTCTAACGAAATTTATTACGTACTGTTGGATGGATAACAGATGGAGTTTAATACATGAAAGAGATGTGCGAATAAAAGCATACAGAAATCTAACTGGGGAATAATCAAGGCTAGTCCTGTCTCATACCTGCACCGTTCTCTTTTGTCCACTCCCAATCATAACCCGGGTCTGGGTGTTTCTCTTGACGTCACTTCCCCGATCAACAGGATGCGTATTTTAGCAACAGGTTGAAGCTCATCAGCAGATCTCAAATCATTTTTTTTTGTTTTGGGGTACTGGACATTTCTGCCACTGTCGCGTTCGCATGGTCAGGATAACGATTCTGTCACAGACGTTTGGCCAGATTTTTCATAACACTTCCTTAGTTCCATAATTACTTGTGTCCATACTGCTGTGAGTACACATGGAGCCCCAGCAGAATACTACCTGACATTTTCTCTTTGTGTCCGTATATCCCCCAGAGCTGTAGTATCACGTCGGAATTCTTACCTTTTTGTATATCAATTCCGGTTATATTTCTGTATTTTCGTTCCCAAAATCCACATCGGATGGTTTACAGCGAGGGTTGTCTGAGTGGATACAGCTCCGTCTCGCCTCACATGGTTGTACGTTGGATCGTACCGACAAAAATCCAATATCAATATATAGCTTTAGTCAAAAAAGTAGGTAAATTGCTTTACTGCACGGCAGATAAGTGCTGCTATGTAGCATGATTTCAGTTAATTGCTTTTCAGTTCTTATGTTTGTCGACTTCATTAAGCGAACTTGTACTTTAAATTTTAGGTAGACATAGTACAACCCAATGCGGAAGAAGAGCAGTCAGTTGCTACAGCAGTTGGTTTCTGATTTCTCTGCCTCTTGTTGCAGTATGTCACCCAATAATTTGGCTTTGTTAATTTGGATGTAATATAACGACAATGCTATAGTAAAGAAGACTGGATTAAACTAAGAGTGGATCCTGCAACACAGCTCACGTAAGCTGTTCAGCTGCCCAGCAAGCTGGAATAAAGGTAGCGAGTTAGCTATTTGGGGACTAGCTATGGTGACTGTAACACTGATATGCCATAAACCGCGTGTGTTTATACTCACTTGTAACAATGTAGTAAATAAAAAATCTTATTCATTAGTCAAAATCCCAGTGAGTGTCGCTTTGTGTAAAATGGCCGATTTTTTTTTTTTTTTATAATTTTCTTCTGTATCCACCTATCGGTAGCATGAAATCATTTAGCTGAATTTGTTAATGTGAGAAAATTTAATAGAAACGGTTAATGTAAGAAATATGTACAAGAGTGCTTCCGCTGAACTTAATATAAAACGGACAAATGAATAGAGGCGAAATTAAAAATCGTTTAACGAAACGGTGTCGGAAAACGGTACAGATGGAGCATGTGATGACATGAGTGTAACCTTTTTGGTAAAAACTAAACGATCTTTAGCGTACCATTCAAATATTAAAAATGTTAATATAACAGGATTTATACAGAAACACAATTTTATAACAGTCGTTAAATATCTTTTCAGTAAAATGTTCAGTAAAATAGGTTTTCATTTTATGCTGTGCTAATATTGTTATTTTTCTATGTTACTATCAGTTGCTGGAATTATGGACAAAAATGCATGCCTGACATTAAGTTCATTTGACTAAAGACATGAGTATGTATTTATTGTTGGAGAGGAAAATACTACCTGCTCATTAGACTACTGTGAATACCAGTAATTTTTAGCTTCGGGTGGCAGGTAAATATATCGTAATAAAGATGGTTGATCTGGCCGGTTACGTATGTGAAAGGAAATCGGCAGTTAGCTAAATGTCTGCGAATGACTTTGGCCCGCAATCGCTCTGTATCACCCAGGTGATGGTTCAGCCCCAGGGTCCCTTGGGCAGTGTGTTGCAGTGGGACATGGCTGGAAGAGAGGTGCTGGGATCCAGCAGCCAGGAGTCGCTTGAGACAGCGTCCCAGGGCTCTGCTGGAGTCCCTGAGCTAGCTGACAGTGAGGTTGTACAGAGACTAATGGGAGACAATCAGAAGCTGAGAGGTGATCAGTTGTGTAATTGAATGCAGTTGAATTTCTGCTTTGACCACACCTGACTAAGTCATACATTATGCATAGAAATGTGAAGCTGTATTGATCTATAGTCAATCACACCCTGGAGTCTACTGCTAATGCTTTCTTTCTTTCTTTCTTTCTTTCTTTCTTTCAGATGCATTGAGGAATAGTAACATAGCTCTGAGGGAGAGATGTGAGGAAATTAAAGAATGGCAACAGAGGCTGAGGGCAGAGAAGAATGTCTTGGGCCATCGGTTCCAGGAGGCGAAGAACTTAGTGGAGCGTCTGGTCCGGGAAAACCAGGCGCTCCAGGATCAGCTCAAGCTCATGAGCCAAAGGAAGAGCGAGGAGCAGAGTGTTCCTCAGGGGGGGAAGCAGCTCCAGAACTGTCATGAGGTCCGTGGTGCACGCCACAATCTCACATTCGACTGTTATTTTTTGTGTTAGTTTCTCATTGAATATCCATGTGTGTTTCAGCCATCAGAGGAAGCAGAGGGAGAAGAGGAAAGGAAAGGGGAGAAGCAGACAGGTCCTCAGAGCTTGGTGAGAGCTTGGTGTTGCTTGGTTTGTCGATGCCCCTGCCTCATCATGATGGGCTGTCTCAGGGAATCTAAACATTCATATCCTTTGTGTCAATCTGTGTGTGCCAGTTTTGCACTAATCTCATCCTTTAATTCTGTAGTTAGCACAGTGTTTTGTATTTGTCACCAGCATTTTGTTGTGTGATTCTTGCCTTCTTTCCTGCCTTTAACTACTCTGTATGGGTATATAAGAGCCACCCCTTATTATATAGCACAAATGTCCCTTTGTGTGATTAGTATTGGTATTCAGCTTGCTTGTGTGTTTTTGTGTTTGTAATAGTTTTCTCACCCAGCCACTTTGTCACCATTACGCCTGCTCATTCTTTTCATCTCTATGCCTCAGCCCATGGAAGGGGGGAACGAGGTCCTGAAGTTGCTGAGGAATCACAAGGAGAAACTGGAGGAGCGTATGCGAGAGCTGAAGTGCCGGAACGAGACGCTGCTGAAGGAGATAGAGGAGGGGCAAAATGAAATGAAGAATCTGCGTGCTGCCAATGCTCAGCTGCAGTCAAGGCTTGCTCAGGTGAAGGTGGGTTTTTTGGATGCATGTCTCAGGTATAAACATTGCCCAGCTGTTGTCACGACAACATCCTCACAGCTGCAGTCCCTGTTTTCATTCCTCACAGGGCTGTGGAGTTACACAGGAGGCCCTGGTCTGCTGTGATGCACAGGTGACCAGCTCTCACAGCCTGCCTGGACCCACAGTGTCTGTGACTCCAAGGTGGGGCTGAGTGTATCTGGTCATGCTGGACCTATAATATTTCTGCATTGTCTTGTCCACATGTGCTTTCTCTGGCTCTCCTCTGCAGTACCCAACTGGTTCAACTCTCCAAACAGCTGCAGGCAACGCAGAATAGGTATAGAAACCAAACTACCTGTATTAATGCTTATGTTATGGAATGCATGTGGGATTTGATTCAGTGAATTTGTTGGCAGAGCCTTACTTGAGCATTGTTTTTATGGTACAAAATGTTCTATAGCTATTTACTCAAATGTAGCAGGAACATGAATAACAGAATGAGTCTGAATTATATGTGGTGAGAGTTCTGTGTGCCACACTCAGTAATCTGTGATCTTGGGGTGTGCAGGTAGTTTATTCTACTTACACAAGGTTCCCTTTATGTGTCGTATGGTGCACTAACATCTGCATTTCTGTAGTGTCTTCATGTCTGGTCTTATTAATTGCACCGAAGGTATAAGGAGCTGCAGGAGAAACTGGATTCTCTTCAGAAGACAAGTTTTCAACAAGACAAAAATGAACTGCTCCTGAAGCAGAGGGAGAATGAATGCGCACAGGTACACTTACGTCTCGCATACATACAAATGGAAGGAATAGGCCTGCAGTAGGCATGGTTGGTGAAGCAGAGTTTTGTAAGCTGATAACTGACTTCCTAGCTTTCAGAAAGGGCTTGGTGCTCCTTTCAGCAAAGGTATTTAATCCAAATTTCTTCATTAAAACATCAAACTTTAATGATATTCTATTCTTAATACATAGGCTTTAATATGGACTTGGCCCACCATTTGCAGCTATAACTGCTTCAACTCTTCTGGGAAGGCTGTCCACAAGGTTTAGGAGTGTGTTTATGGGAATTTTTCATGATTCCTCCAGGGGAATATTTGTGAGGTCAGGCATCGATGTTGGACATGAAGGCCTGGCTCACAGTCTCCGCTCTAATTCATCCCAAAGGTGTTCTGTCGCATTGAGGTCAGGGCTCTGGGCAGGCCAGTCAAGTTCTTCCACACGAGACTCACTCATCCATGTCCTTATGGACCTTGCTTCATGCACTGGTGCACAGTCATGTTGGAATAGGAAGGGGCCATCCTTAAACTGTTCTCACAAAGTTGGGAGCATGAAATGTCCAAAATGGCTTTGAATGCATTAAGTTCCTTTCACTGGAACTAAGGGGCCATGCCATGCCCTGAAAAACAACCCCACACCCTCCACCAAACTTTACACTTGGCACAATGCAGTCAGGCAAGTACCGTTCTCCTGGCAACCGCCAAACCCAGCGTTGTCCATCAGATTGTTTGACAGAAGCGTGATTCCTCACTCCAGAGAACACATTTCTACTGCTCTAGAGTCCAGTGTCAGCATGCTTTACACCACTCCATCCAGCGCTTTGCATTGTACTTGGTGATGTAAGGCTTGGATGCAGCTGCTCAGCCATGGAAACCCATTCCATGAAGTTCTCTACACACTGTTCTTGAACTAATCTGAAGGCCACATGAAGTTTGTAGCTCTGTAGCTGTTGACTCTGCAGACAGTTGGCGACTTCTGCACACTGTGCGACTCAGCATGCATTGTCCCCGCTCTGTGATTTTACGTGGCCGACCACTTCATGGCTGAGTTGCTGTTGTTCCCAATTGCTTCCATTTTGTTATAATACCACTAACAGTTAACCATGGAATATTTAGTAGCGAGGAAATTTCAGGAAAGGATGCCACCTGTGCAGTAAATGCAATCATGGTACCGCGCTTGAATTCACTACTGCTCCTCCTGAAAGTGGCCCATTCTTTCACAAATGTTTGTAGAAATAGTCTGCATGCCTAGGTGCTTGATTTTATACTCCTTTGGCTATGGAAGTGATTGGAACACCTGAATTCAGTGATTTGGAGGCGGGTTGCTGCAATCAGCATTAAATGGTACTACAACAGCGGTTCTCAACTTGCTAAGTTAACTTGAGGTTTCTGAATCAGAGTTTGAATGCATAGTGTCAGCGTTTCAAACTAAAAACCACCTTTTTCATAGGTAGGTCAGTAATACCACCCCACTCGGAAAACTTGGTCATCAGCACCACCCCCTGTACCCTTCTGCCCCCCCCCCCCAAGGGACTGGCATTGAATATCAGTATCAGGATAAAAACCTTGGTATTAATTGGTATTGGATCAAAAACAAAGTCAGTGGTATTGCTCATCCCTACTATTTAGTCAAAGTGGCTTTTATATACGGTGCTTTTTTTGGTGAACGGGCAAGACTTATGCCTGTTTTAATACAAAAACCTGACTTGGCCCATGACAGTATACCCTGTTTAAAGTTTGGGGTACCCAAAACACAGAAGTAAGTCAGAAAACTTGTAGTAGACCCTAAGTATAGCACTATTATTATTATTGTCATTATTTTTTATATGTAATATAATAATATTAAATTATATATACTCCATCCATTGATTGCCCATCACTTATCCAGGGCCAGGTTGTGGGGGTGCCCAGATCTCCCAGTCCTCAGCAAGCTCCTCCGGGGGAATCTCAATGTGTTCCCAGGCCAGTGTGTCCTGAGTCTGCCCTGGGATCTCCTCCTGATTAGACATACCTAAAGTACCTCCACGTTTATTTTTGTATAGCGCATTTCCACAGCATTACATTCTCTCAAAGCACTTTACATTGTTCCTGCCCAACTCCCTGGAAGGAAGAAACCTTGTGAGGAACTTGAGAGTCAAAAGGGCAGCCCATCCTCCAGGGGGCAGCAGAGGAAATCAAATGAACATCAAAATCCTAATTTGAGTCCAAATTTTTTGGATTTGAGTCCAAATGTGTAAGGCAGGTGGGTAATGGGAAGCAGGTAATGGTGCTGACGGCAAGATGATCAATGTAAGCACAGGTTCTACTACTCATTCCGGGCAGACCGGAGAGACGTCACAGGCAGGAGGGCGTGCAGGAGAGACGTCACAGGCAGGAGGGCGTGCAGGAGAGACGTCACAGGCAGGAGGGCGTGCAGGCCAGGAGGGCATCACAGCTGGTGGGGGCGTCGCAGGCAGCAGGGTCAGCAAGATATCCTGATTTTTTTGAGTCTCTAGGCAGCACAGCCCCAGGAGGAGTAAAGGGGATAAAAAGTGCATAAGCACAAGTAGGGGAGACTAGAGACAGTGCAAACAGTTAGATGAGTGCAATATTTAAGCTCTGGCAGATATGGCAGCATAAGTAGCAGGGAGAGGCAAGTGGGAACACAGTGCTGAAATGACAGCACTCCAATTCCACAAGGGGGTGTGAAGCTAGAGTGACAGCACTGATAGATCAGTCCATGCAAAGCCAATGGCACCGATCCCCACCCAGCTCTACACCTCACACTATAGGTTTAACTGGGAGTGAGCAGTTAGCTAGAGCTAGAACTAGAGTCCCTATAGGCTAGACTAAACAAGTGTTTGTGATTGGGCTGCCTGAGAAATACATCGTTGTCATTCTAGGGGCATTGCTAGAGATTTTGGGTGCCATTAAGGTGTCATATTGGGGCCCCCAGTCCAGACCAATCAAGTTGTTTTCCAAATTTTCTAGGCCCCCCCTGTCACTCAGGGGCCCTTGGAGTCGTCCTAACTTTCCCCCGTCTTACGGCACCCCTGGTCGTTCCCACAGCATAACAATAACACTGCTGCAGGATTGACTGAATCGGAACATCCTTTGTGGACCACAGCTGGCAATGAGATGTTAGAGATGCTTCAGTCATAATTGTATTGCCTGCTGCAGTTGACCAAGGACTGTGACATGCTGAAAGCCCAGGTGACCTCGCTGCTAGGGGAGCTCCATGAGAAGCAGAGCTGCCTGGAGAAGAGCGAGGAAGAGAGGGCACAGCTGGAAGAGAAGTACGTCCGCCTTTCCGCCTGTGCTCCGGTGCCTGTGCATGGTCTGTGTGCCAGCCCGGCTGCATGTCGAGACCCTGTGGCCCTGCCGTTTGTGCTCCAGGCTGAACCGGGTCCAGGAGGCCCTGCAGAACATGGAGCGAGAGTCAAAGCAGATGAAGAGCCAGCACAGCGTGACGGTAGACGCACTTCGGCTGCAGACGCAGAACTTGGAGATGGCGCTGAAGGCCGAGAGACAGGTTCTCACGGAGGACAAGTGAGTGGTCCTTAGCCCCCATACTTACCTAAATCCTTATAAGACAATATTTTTTGAATTTGAAAGTAGTATTAATAGTAAGTAATAGTTTTGCTGGTTTTTCACATTGTAACTAGCATATGCACTATATCAGGGAACACCTTAGACTCAAACCCACAATCTTTCGTTCGCCATCCTAAGACCTGAAGCACTTTAATACACACAACCCATGGTTCTTTAGGTTATTCTGTGGTCTCCTTAGCTTTGCACTTCTAAATCATGAACTAAGGACACAAAGTGTCGTTAGCATGAAACATTCTTAGTTCTGGGTCTGCATGAGGATAAAACTAAATATACTGATATTATTTATATCGAACGCATACTGTGGATTTGAAATAGTTCAGATTCAGGTTGTTATTTCACGTTACATTTCTGAAGGTATGATGTCTTCGCCTTACCTTTATCTTGCAGGAGAAAACTGGCCCAGCTACAGCATGCCTACACTCAGCTGTACCAGGACTATGACTCCAAGCTTAAGAGCGAGAGCCAGGCCAAACAGAGGGTGTGCTTTGCTGGTCATCTATGCACTGTTGATTCCTAGGTGACACCCTTAAGCACAGGGTGCATGCTGGGATCTCCTGCATGTGTCACTGGAGGTATTTCTTGCTTGTGTGTCAGGATGGCGAAGTTGAAGACTTGGCCAGAAGGCTGGTGGAAGCAGAGCAGGCTCTGGCTTTGAAGCAGGACCTCATTGACAAACTGAAAGAAGAGGTGGAGCAGCAGAAAGGGACACTGGAGACTGTACCCGTTCTCACTGCACAGGTACCATACCATACGCCACTCATGAGATTGTCTGCACTGACCAGCAATGGAACAATTATTTTCAGAACATTAGAGATTCATGACAAACTTAAACAGAAGTTTAATATCATATGTTAGGCGTCACATTTTTTGTAGTAGTAATCTTCTCCAAACATCCACCTGATCTTCTAATCGCTTATCCTCGCCAGAGTGATGGGATTCCTTCACAAAAAGTTTGCTCACAAAAATCAGCCCACAAGCTAGGTACACGATATGCAGAGAACTGTGATGCTTCAGGGAGAAATCTGTGATATAGTGGGGGCGCCATAGCTGAACCGCAATATTGTGGGGGATCACTGTATATTGAGACCTCATCAAATCCTCTTCAGTAATGTTCAGTATCCAGATCAATGGTGTATCTTTTCATGGAGTAACACACAAATGTGAACATTAATCTGGGGGTTGCAAGATGCTGGCAGAGGAACGTAAGATGATTTCCGGAGTATATTCATCGAGATTTATGTTGTAACTGTAATCGCAACTGGTCGATTGCAATAAATGTACCCCGATCAGCGAAATGATGAGGGAAGCGGGGGTCGTGATTCTCTGCGGGTCATGGGGTGAAAAGTTTGGGAACTCGTATATTAGTTCTGTATTATTTCAATAATTTGTTTTTTTCCCCGCTGTCTTTACCCTAGGCAGAGATTTACAAAGCAGATTTTCTGGCAGAGAGGGAAGCCAGGGAGAAGCTGCACCAACGTAAGGAAGAGCTTCAGGACAAGCTGAACCGCACTCTGGCTGAAATGGACAGGCTCCGGCTGGAAGGCACCTCACGGTAAGGGTTCCCCCCCCCCCCCCCCCCAGTTTCAGTATTTAGAGGAGAATGATGTGAGACACTTTCACTGTCCTCTAAACTCCAGTGATGCTGGTGCTGCCTTAAATGGCCCAACCCTGTCATCTCTTCCAGTGCGAGGATGGAGGAGATGCAGCAGAGGCACATAGAGGATTACCGGGCAGCCCACAATCTCCTCCCGCCCATGTCAGGTAATGACAGGCACCATTCTAGTCTCCAAGCGATACGTGCAAAACAATTTCAGAAACATTTATTAAATTATGAAATAACACGTATCAGTATAAATGTTTAAGGGGAAAGAAAACATGTTTGTCAGTTAACTGCAGTGTCAAACCTAAGGTACAAACAGAAAAGAAACCAAAACTTTTGGGGTTCTGGAAGTGAGGGGAGAGGGCCAGATGAAGAAGCCCTGAGCCCAACATGCCCATGTAGCTGTGAGCCAATTAGCCCAGTAATCACCAGGAAGCACCCACACCTGTGCACTGACTCCCCCCTCTGGAAAAAGCAAAGAAACAATAGGGCGGAACAGGGTGGGTCATCATAAAATCATTGCCTTTTTTGTTTAAAGCAAGTATCTAGATAGAACAGGAGTACAAAGTTTGGTGTTCATTGGAGCCAGTCTACATTTAGTCTATGAACATTCCACATGTTCAGCTTTTATTTCAAAACCAAATTGGCATTTACATCTTCTCCATGCAGGGCAATAACTGAGAATCTCAGACTAGACCCTCAGATAGTGGCTTTGTTATAAACGTGTGTCAGTTGTGGCCTGCAAGTAATGCATTCAGCGTTGTTGCACACACAGGAGGATTTCCCGGGGCCACCATCCCCTTCAGCCCTGCCCAACCCCCCTCCTTTCGAATGCAGAATCTCTCTGAAGAGCTGCCTGATTACCGCTGCCCAAAATGCCAATACCAGGCACCAGATATGGATACCCTGCAGATCCATGTCACAGACTGTATTGACTGAGCTTGGAAAGAAGGACACAAGGGTATTTCAGCCAGGCAGGAAGAATTGATATTAAGCAGGGATGCACTTTGAATGGGATAACTGTCATATGCTTAAAATATGATGTAGTGTGATAGAATAGTACCTAGATATACTGTTTGACAATATAGCGAAAGAGAAGAAAAGTAAATGCCTCATGTGAAGATCACCAAATGTTTTAATGTATTAATTCCAACTTATTATTGCCAGTTTGAAATAATAGAAACACTGACTTTGCTGTGAACAGCATTGCACTAGATTTGTTGGTGTTTTTTAACTCGTCGTGTTTGTTTTCCAGTATGCATGTGCACTTTGTCTCAGAGCCTTGTGTGTATATAGGTTGTTCTTCAGAGGATGTGTACATTGATGTAATAGAAACAAATGTACTAAATAAAATATGGTATCCTTCAAAAAAAGGTCGCTTGTGTTTGTATATTGTCGCAACACAAATTTTTCTTGAAGTGCGACTTTTAGTTCACAGTTCTACTTCTGATATTCAGATCGAGTTCTAGGTCAAACTGGTTTGTTCGACTTTCAAGAAATTCGAGTTCTAGTGAATTCGAGGACCGAGGTACTACTGTATATATATTTCTGGAAAACTTTTGTCATTTGTATTATGGATGTCTACAAGGCTTTGTTTATTCTTCTACATGTTGAAAAATAAATAATAAAATACTTGCCGTAAAATGTTTACGCATGTCGCAGCCAGATATGCGACATCTGCCTGATCTGCGTCCGCATACGCACTAGGTTTCGCGCATGCGTAGACCACGCAACATTTTACGACAATGCACTCATCTGAGTATTTCCCATCATATTATAACGTCCCATTCCTATTTATATCGAGTGTGCGAACCGCCGAATAAAAACAACATTAAATACGAACGTTAACATACGTGACCACACAGCTATATTAATTCGAGCGTTACGTTTCCTTTAGTGTTACTTCGGTTTCGTGTTTGCTACGGTGTAGTGTTCAGCTCATCAAACTTTGGAGGTACTGTGAAATAATCCTTATTAATATAATATAGCCTTTATTGTTATTCTGCAAGTATAACGAAATGATATGTACCGTTTCTAGAAAATACAAATATAACACCAAAAGACATTTACACAAAAAATAGTAAAAACAAAAGGGTAAGAATGTATGCGCTAGTAAGGCTACATATGTATACAGTAGTCTATTATTCAACGTAAGTATTACAGTCCAGAATACGACATATTGAATGTAAGTTAGATATTTACGGTCCACTATACAATAAATAACTGCAAGTAAGTCTTAGGAGAATCAGCTGGTTGCCTGAATTAGAAAGCTGATTGCTTTTGGATATAAACTATCACTCATCGTAGTACGCACTTAGACAGGACTATAGAACACTGGAATTGCGTGTGACAAGTGGAGAACCGTTATGTACCCAACCTGATTGATCGGTCGCGCAATTTTGAGGTTATCAACAAATATATCCATCTTTTTCTTCAGCTTTCAGAACTCCAAAGATGAGAAATTTTGAATTTTTTCAAGCTGTGAACGAGTATCTTTCAGTGGGAGGATTTGGCCCCGATGTACAGAGGAGGGAACGACGTGAAGTTCGCCGTGTGTCTGTGAATTTTAAAGTCATAAGTATGATAGCTAAACAAATATTTTAAGTTTTCAAAATCCAACTGTCTAAAGTTACTATAGAAATCATCCTATTCCTCGATGTTCAGTTAAGGTTAAACATATACTTTTCATTTCTGTCATTTCTGAGAGATGGCCGACTCTTTTACACTGGTCCAAGCCAGCAGTACATGCGTCTGGTTATTATGACGGAAGAGGAGAAGAGGTCTGCCTTAATGGAGTGCCATGATAACCTTGTAACTGGAAAACACAACGGCGTGAGAAGCACTAGAGACAGGGTCATTGCCCGCTACTACTGGTCTACACTGATTCAAGACGTGAAGGATTGGGTAATATACTTAAATATGATACTGGACACCAAAGATGAGAGAAGCTGAGATGACCGCACAGTTTTCTAATTTGTGTTAAGTAGAAAATTCCTCGTAGGTGATATTTTGCATTGTGTTACTTAGCTGCTTCATTTAGAAATTGTTTCTATGGTCATCATCAACTTCAGAATATTAAACTGACATTTATAGTTATGCAAGACGTGCAATCTTTTCTTTCAGGTCAAAGATTGTCACCGCTGCCAGCTGAATGATCCCATCAAGACTGTTCCACCGTTTTTACATACAATTAAGGTACTGCTTGCAACATTTATTGCACAATGAAGAGTGTTGTGATTATCAGTATTATGATGACAAATGATGATAAGTCTGTCTACAGGTAAAGGAAGCCTGGGATGTGCTTGGTTTGGATTTAATTGGACCACTACCTGAAACAGCACGGCACAACAAATTTGTGTTAAC
>JAODLC010000042.1:3214560-3268935 GCA_026781145.1 Hippopotamyrus pictus | reverse complement strand
AAAAACCCTTAAAAGCTCAACTCGTCAGAACACCGGCATGCATTCTAAGGCAGGGATGCGTTTTTCGGCATAACACCGGGACGTTGCGCATCATGTGCCAGAGTGCCGCTGGCAATTTAAGGGAGACTCCCTGAACTTCCGGGAGATGCTTTGCATTGTTTTTCAGCATTGAATGCAGTACAAAAATAAAGTTAGCTAGCGACCTGACGATGCAGAGTGAAGCCTGCTAAAAGGCCCATGTCTCAATGTAATGAGGTTCACCAGATCTGCGTGTCCTTTCACGTGCCCCCACATAGGTTAGCTGGTTAACGTCAACGTGCTTCATTAATATATCTCAGAACAAACGCTTTAGATAATTACAGGCTTTCGTTCAAAAGTAAGACTCAAGATTTTGTTCTGCTCGTTTACTTCTAGAAAATCAGATCGCAGCTAGGGGAAGTATTTTTGCAACAATATACAAAAAAAAAATCCTTATTTGCGGTTTCATGATAGCTTAGGTATTCGTTTTACACGGTTCGTTCCCCCGAAGACTATTGCACATTGCCTATTGTACATTGACAAATACTTTTTTGCAGTTTTATTGCTTTTATACTAGAATCATATTTCCAGTCGCATACTCACGGTGTAAGATGACTTTTCTCTGTGACTGTTAGTAGATGTTGAAATTACCTATGAACAACACAGGGTTAAAAGTCTTGCATATCAGTGCGTTAAGTCATTATACGAATTTGCCATTCGTGTACTACAGATAGCAGGAAAAACATTCCATTTAAAAAGGCTTACTTTGAACGCATGTCTTAATAGCCCTCCCCAAATGGGATTTAATCCTTTGGAGAGTGACGACACCTTGACTGCAGCAGCCATCTTGGTCTGAGTCGCGACCTGGATGTGTCACGAAATGCGCAATGACCATGGGAAGTGTAACTTAGCGCCCCCTAATAACGAAAGAGTGCTGCGCTCCATTGACAATAAATATTTAAACATATAGTTATATTCAAATATTTGCTTTTACAGTTTGTCCAAAGCGACATATATGTGATGCAAATACACAGAAATCACAAGCATACATCTGACACAGAGTCAGCTTAACTACAAAGGCTGTTTTATCCCTATATTTATTTTTCTTATATATTTCTTGGTAACTTACCATTTACTAAAATGTTAAAAATAATTCCAGTGGGGACCCTGCGATGATTGCGGAAATGTGACTTGACTAGTTGTAGAAATCAGAACCAGCAACAAGAAATGTACTCTATGCAACGGTTTTTTCCCCCCCTAGGTCAAAGAATTTGTAGATGTGTTGTTTATTAATGTCTCACCCTTTCAGGTTTCATGTAGATGTGAGGTGAGGATCACTCTTACTAAAGTCATTCAACATGAACCTAATTCAACATCTTTCAACATTCTCCCTATTAATTAGGCCCACAGGTAGACTTCACAGTTTGCCAATGTTACCAGACCTGGTTCTTCAAAGCCGAAAGCCTTGCATTCCGAAATTTTGCAACCTGTTACATCCTGTGTATATTTCAGTTATTTTGCTTTCCTCAAAGTGGCAGTAGGAGTGCAGTGGGGTGTAGTTGATATAGTCGACTCTGTCCGATGAATTGGCAAGAGGACACAAAACCGTACAAAGCAAGATATCATCCACTTCATGAAGCGAGAGTGTAGAAACAAGATTTTGAGTTGAAGCACAATGTGCTCTTTGAGGGGCTGAACTAATTTGTTTATTGTAGATCAGTTACATATCATCTAGTTTTCTTCGGCTATTAACATGTGCTTTCACACCGACGTTCCAGAACCTGGTCCCTGTTTACAAGTCTGCAGGGTTGTCTTGTCCTGGAACTACAGTATACAACAAAACTGAGCACACTCCTGGCCAATTGTACTAAAATGGTAAAATAATAGAAACCCTGTGCATTTACGTTTTTAGTTATCTGTAGCCAAAGCCCAACTAGAATGAAGCCAATTCATTGGAAAAAGAGAAATATTTCACTAATTAAACAATAAAGGTCCATATTTAGGAGCCAACAACAGTCAGTACACCCTAAATAAGTGACATCAGTGACATTGCATCTTCTTATTCTAAAAAAATATTTTGTATTTTCGCCTTTATTTTTGAAGACTGATTAAATAATGTTTTTATTCATTTGAAGCAAAAGCCTAACAAGAATGAAACCAATAAATTTGAAAAATATAAATATTTGACTAATTAAACTTTTGCACTCGTGCAGCCGCATATGAAAACAATCCCAGCTCCATGTTTCACTGCCAGTACAGTGCAGTCACTGTAGTGCACTAAACATGGTGGACCCCATCTCATCCAAATAATTGTGCGTGGTTACATTTTTCGAGAACAGCCACTGCGCCTTCTGTTCTTCATAGTATGTGTCTTCCTATACATCCTAACCATAGTTGAAACTGTGTTTTTGCTTATTTTCAAAGGTTTACCAATACTTTTATACCTTTTCCCATCTTTATTAAGTCTCACAATCTGGTCTGACTTGTTCAGCCAATTACATACCATGTGGAGCCATATACCATTAGACACAACCCAGGCAAAAATTGTAACAGCTGTGATGTTTGCAGGTTATTTTATAACTTTGTTCATGGAAATAGCCTTAATTGGAAATCACAGGTGTCTTCACTTTTGTTGCAGTGCTCAAAGTTGTACTCAGGTTTGTTACATTGAATTTGTACTTTGGTCTATATTTCCAGTGTAATCTATGTAACCTGCTTGTTTTTAAGTATACATGAAATGAAATAAACTTTAACTGAAAAATAATACAATTATTAAAAGATGTTACCATTTGTAAACATTTACCATTTTAGTGATATTGGCCAGGGGTGTACTCTGTTTTGTTGTATATTATATTTGTGATGATATGCAGAGAATGAATGAGGTCTCCAATGCAGATTAAGAATAAAACCAAAAGGTTTTAATGGCAGACAAACTTGGGGTCAGGCAGCACAGGCAGAAACAGAATCCAAAATGCTAGGCAGAGGAAGGTCAGTAAAACAGACAGCTCAGGCAAGGCGCAAACAGAGATCAGGAGCCTATAGGCTGATCAGGAAACCAGCAAACAAATTATCATTGAGGAAGCACACAGACTCTCTGGGTGTTTTCACACTTGGTCTCTTTCATCTTTTAAAGCGAAATCAGATCGATTAGTCAGCATTTTGTGTGTGTATGTGAACTCAGACCCCTTTGAAACGAACCAAACTGAGACTACATCGGGAGGTAGTCTCAGTCCGGTTCGCTTTTAGTCCGCGTCACCGTTGCTTTAACTTGTGCATTATGAACACAAAACGGTCCTGGCTTGCTTCGACAATTTTTACCCTTTAGCTCTGCCGTAGGCAGATCACGTGGTACAGTCATGGGAAACGAGCAAAAATAATGGCTGGAAGTGTGGGACGCAGTCAGAGGAGACTACGGCGCTTCTTGACATTTAGAATGAAAAAAACATAAAACATCAACTATCTACAGCACACAGGAATTTGCATCCATTTTGCAGCCCTCTTGTTTGAAGTGAAAACTACCCAGAATCCAAAGCAGTAAAGATCTGAGAGCTCCGTAAGAACTTGAGGTATGACCAGAAAAAGGACTGAGGCCCCATCTGAGCTGAAGTAAACCAGAAAGTGAACTCAGTTCTCTTTCAGATGAACTCGCATTGTGAACAGACAAAAAAACTGAGTTCCCTTTCTGTTGGTCCACTTTTGGGAACACTTCTAGAGGTCTGAGTTCGGTTCTTTTAAGGAGGACTATATGTGAAAACACCGTAAGGCAAACTGAAACAGAGCTCCTTATCAGCTCCTAGTCAATCAGAATGTGTCACAGATGGAAGGGGCTTGGATGTTAATAGAAAACTGGTTCTTCTGGTAGGAGAGGGGAGACTGGTAATGACGAACCAGTATAAAAGATTTTCCCAAGTTAGGAACCATGACAAAATGTTGATGCTAAAATCAAAGTTTTCTAAAAATATTTATTTATTTATTTATTTAAATACAAGGGGGCTTAAGGACAACAGTAAAAGAAAAGCTATGTTCTTGTTTTGCAAAGGACAAAAATGCACAATGTGTTATTTTTTTTGGCAACAGACACATCTGATCTGATGATTGGTGGCCTAATGGTAACTGAAAGATTGCTGGTTTGAATCCCTGACCAGCAAGGCACCACTGAGGTACCCTGAGCATGGTACCGCCCCCAAGCATTGCTCCCCGGGTGCTGAATTAAGGTTCAAGGCTGCTTTTATTGTCATTTCAACAATATACGTGGTACAGTACAAAGTGAAGTGAAATAACGTTCCCCGGGACCATGGTGCTACATAAAAGGACTGGGACAATACACACACACAAAAAAAAAGTTAGCTGCCCCCTTGCTATGTTACGATGTCTCATATGGGTTAAATGCAGAGGACACATTTTGTTGTTGTACACTGTGTGCTGTGGTGTGTCAACAATGATCACTGTTCACTAAATTCTAAATTTTGGACTAATCATGGACTATTCATGGCACAGACAAGTCAGCAGGTGTCAGTATTGACTTTAATAAGTCAGCGAGCTTGATGGGCCGAATGGCCTCCTCTCGTTTGTATAGTTCTTATGTTCTTATGTTCTTAATAACTGCTCAGGAAATGTTAACGACTTTTCTACAACTAGTAAAGGAGACTAATAGACATTGGATTGACAAGATCTAAAAACTGGACATTTAATGCTACACTTAAATGATACAAAATACTGTAAAAAATTATATTTTTAATTTTTTATTATTAAAGGCTTAGAAAACATATAGCAAGGTGGTGTCAAATTGTCAGAAAGGAAAGATATGATAGAAGAGAAATAGGAGTAATAATAATAATAAAAGAATTCAATAACAGAACCATTAGGCAATATCATGCAGTAAACATGTGTAGACTGTTCTGGATGCATAATGAACTTCTCCCTTAATGGTGCCAATGTGGTATGTGTGAGCATTTGTGTCAGCCACAGCCAGGAGCCCCACTAACTGCAGATTAGATTAGATCAGGGGTGTCAAACTCCAGTCCTGGGGGGCCAGAGCCCTGTGTAGCTTAGTTCTTTCCCTGTTCCACCACAAATGATTCAGCTCAGGAGCTGTGTGGTAATTAGCTGGATCAGGTGCGTTACATGAGGGGAAACCCAAAAACGTGCAGGGCTCCGGCCCCCCAGGACTGGAGTTTGACACCCGTGGATTAGATAATCCTCCTGAAGATAAACAGGTTTGGGCTTGGTCAGTACTTAGATGGGAGACTTACTAGGAAAGTGGGTCGCTGCTGGAAGAGGTGTTAGTGTGGCCAACAGGTTAGCCCAGGGGTGGGCAATCTTATCCGCAAAGGGCCAGTGTGTATGCAGGTCTTTGAGATAACCTGTAGGTCAGCTGTTCAAATCCAGGTGTGAGGACTCTTCAGCCAATCAGTCCTCTAATTATAAATCTAATTAGGGAGTTGCAGTGAAAACCCGCATACACGTCGGCCCTTTGCGGATAAGATTGCCCACCCCTGGGTTAGCCTATCCTGTGTGGATCCCAATGCCCCAGTGCAATGACAGGGACACTGAGCTGAAAAAATGGTGCTGTCCTTTTGATAAAATGTAAAACTGAGGTGCTGATTCTCTGAGGTTATAAAACATCCCTTGGCATCTTTCAAAAGAGTAAGGGTGGTACCCCAGTGCCCTGACTAAAATTACCTACTGTGGCTCTATCCAAATCTATCAAAACTGGCCTCTTAATCAACCCTGGTGTCTAACTGGTGAATTCCCTCCTCTCCCTTCACCACCGTAGCTACTGTGTGGTAGCATTGAGGGAGACGTGGCAGCCCCCAGGACAGGCAGACCCTGCTGAACACAACCTGCTACCCCTGTTCTAGGATGGTGTTTGTTTGTGCCCCCCCCCCATCTATCTGGTGTGATGGATTATAAGAAGCAGGTCATGCAGGTTAGTTCAGTCTGGTGCGGGAGAGATCAAGAGACAAGGAAGCTGCCAGAGGAGAGCCTCCATTCCAGGTGTGCCAGAGGACCCTTTTTTTTGGCGTGATTTTAGGGTGTTATTGTTTAAAGCTTTGAAAATGCATTAATTACATAACTACAATTATATTACTTACTACGTTGAAACAAGGATTGATTACTCTGATTCCAAAACCAAAGATAACGCACTTATAGACATAACTCAATGCGCACTATAAAATATTCACAAATGCTTTGATTAAAAGTAGGTATGAACAAAACTATGTGAGACACAGTCTGATTTCTTCAAGATTTATCTATACCTTAAATATATATTTTTTGTCTTATATAGATTAGATGATATAGATGTAATTGATGAAGGTTATATTAATTTGGGGGGAAAAATGATTTCCTCAATTGTAATTGTAATAGTATGTGGTCACGTGACTCGCCAGGATCCTGTTTGGGGCTGAGGTAAACCCAGCCGGCCGAGGGAAGAGCAGGTACTCGGGGGTAGAGTTGTGTAATATTGCTTAGTATAGAAAATAGCATTTTAATTTTAGAGCCACTTCGTTGTGCGATATCTGTGGAAATACCTTGCGTATAACACAGCACATTTGCGTAGGTCCTCAGTCCTATTGCTCCTGGCGTGTTTCGTCCTCTCAGTAGAACTCGCAGTTTTGACCAGGAAGTAGCTACTGTGTAAACCATACACTTCCTGGATTACATGCCTTCTTAATGCGCATCATTTTATTTTATTCTTTTTCAGAGAACGTGATACAAATTCTAAGGACAAAGTAAAGGTGAGTAATAAACTGGATCCCGAAAGTAGATAAATGTCGTTATTGCAGCATTGTCATAGCTGACTACATAACCTCGAGGTTTAAGTTTTCTATTTGTTAGATGTACATACATTATCCATAATGCCACCTTACCGATTGTAACAACTTTCTGCTTAATATTTTGCTAATGGGAGTTGTCTAAATCTCCGTGGTGTTGGTTTTTCCCCACGCTGACATAAGATGTGGCAGAGACACGTACATCGGTACTTGCCAAGGCTAAATCGGTTTGTTGTATTTCATACTGGCTATAGTACACGGTAAAAATTACGATCTGTCCGTCAGGTTATTAAGTGTTGACCCATATAGGATATAAAGTTTAGTTTGTAAATACCAACAACGTGTTTCATAGATACAATCTCTGTACTGTCTGGGTTTACCGTTTTGTTGGATATGTAATTTACTGCAGAAACAAAATTACAAAATTCAGCTAGGACATTATGGTCCATTGCCAGTTACGCTTTTGATGTGTTTTAAATGAGGAATTTACAATATGTACATCAGAGTGCATCTTCACCTGTGCTCTCTGAATGCTTTAGGTGGATTTTTGTGTGTACTTTTTAATTGTGTCTTTTCTTGTTCAGCTGCCTAGTTGCATCTTTAGAAATTCATTCAGATACTGTTACTCCTTGGACACTGGATGGGAACCTTTTCTAAAATTGATGTCTGCTAAGACAGCTTCTGACAGCTGTAAGTAATTAAGGATTATTAGGTAGTAATACACATTGTTTTACAAGTTTTTTTTTTTATTATTTAATAAACAACTCTGACTCCGAATGTTTTGCGTATAGTCCATTGCATATAGTAAATCTACATTTCTTGTTGGTTCTGATTCTGATGTAAAACTCGTCGAGCCACATTTCTGCTGTGCTCTCATCACAGGATCCCCATTGGAAGATGGATGAAAATGTTCTGTAAATTTTCATTTACAGAATATTACTATTGTTTTTATATTTTAGGCTGTTTAGAGAAAGAACTTATCTAAAGCAGCGAACAATGCAACAAGTTTAAAAAGTAAATTAGAATAAGCAACTCTCTGGAACAACATGGGACCTCATTCTGTGGCTCAAACCTGCAACTGTCCGGTTTCAAACTGGTGTTCCTCACTCTGTGTGTGTGGAGATTGTATGTGCTTCTCCTCCAGCCTGGATTTTCTCCCTCAGTCCATAGAATGAATTGGCCAAGTATTTGATGGCCTTGTGCCCTGTTTTTCCTGGGATATGTTCCGGGGACTTTGTCAGCCTCACTGAGCTGTTAGAACAGGGATAATTATTGGTTCAGTTAAGTATATAAATACTCAAGTAGATGAACACCTGTAGGTACAGCAGCCTGCCAGGAGCCCTTGTTATGCTGTTATTTTTTTGGCATGAATTTGCTTTTCAGTTAATACTGATTTTGGTCCGTCTGTTTTTAGACCCTGCTGATACGTGAGCAAAATGTAAATGTTTTCTACAATGATCGCTTGTACTTTCTGTCATTGGAATTCATTAATCTCATAAGTGTAATTATGTGTAATAACTGCTAATTGGCAGAAGATGTGGCTTCTAAAATGGGAAACTGCAAACTGAGAATTCAAAAATGAAAACTTGCATAGACAGGAGGAAAAGACTTATTTTTGCTCATGTGCAGTTTTCTAAGCTCAAAGCTGCATGTCCCGTAGGGGTGACAGTTTTGGTATGTCCTCTTTGTGCAGGGCCCTTCCACACTTCTGTGTGTCAATACTGAAATTTGTTCATCATGAGGCTGGCAGGTGGGTTCACATTAAATAAAAGCCATACAAAGCACAACTGAAATGATTTATATTCCTTTTTAATTAAAATCTGTAATGGGATACTGGGATAAGCCTATTACAGACGCTCCTCTACTTACGAATGAGATACGTTCCGAATGGCCGTTCGTAATTTGAAATGTTCGTAAGTCATTATCAACATCATTTTAAGGGTATACGCAAGTACAAAGAACTAGGATGCTGGGAGTACGCACGCTACACTGCTACGCGGCAGGAGTAGCGGCCAGAAGTTGTACTAGGTGGAACTGGCACGCAGGGAAAAAAAATTGCTGTTGCGGAAAGGAAACGGGAGCCCAATGAACATAATTTGACTTGCAGTCCTCTTCGTTTGTATGTCTGAAAGTTCGTCAGTTGAAAGTCCGTAAGTAGAGGAGCGTCTGTATATAATATTATTTTTATCATATTATTTTACTTGACATTTGAAATCCTGAAACCATGAATGTGGATCACATGGAGTAAAACTTCCTGTGTCAGATATGTGCAGATTCACATAGCCATATTTCCATGGTATAATTTTGTTAACATTTAGTTTAAAATAAATACATAAATGAATGTGTGCATGTAGTTTGGTCTGCTGATGAGCCTGTTTCTGCCTTAGGTCCTCTGCGGGTCGTGGTGGTAGTTTGCCTTGTAGGTCTCACGTGGCTCCTGGCCCACATGCTTCTTGGAGGGGAAAACAGCCTTGTGGTGGTGCGGCACTTCTTTCACGGTGAGGTTTATGTTCCGTGTGTTTGCTTGTGTACCGTCCATGTTGCTGTATCGATTCAGCGGAACTTTCAGCAATTAGTGTGGTGACCAGAGCTCTCACTCCTTTCTCCAACTGCAGGATCTCATGAAGTTACAACTGTAGGTGCGTAAGCTCCTGTCCAGCACAGCCAGGACAGTTTAAACCATAAGTGTTTGCGCTTAAACAATATTAGTCTTTTTTATTACTGTAATTTTTTCAAATGCTTCCCCTCTAGCGCCAAAGCCACCCAAGTATAAATGTGGTCTCTCGGCACCCTGTCCAGCAAAGCACCTTGCTTTCCGTCTGACATCTGGGGCAGCAAATGTCATCGGTCCTAAGATCTGCCTTGAGGATAAGATGTGAGAGCCTGCCTCTACTCTGATTAGTCTTACTATCTTTTGTATTCTCTCTGACCACTGCTGTAATATGGCTTGAAATATTTCTGAAGAAATGTCAATCAGAATGAAATGTTTAAATTTGCACCACCAATAAGCGATTTCCTGTCCTCTTCAGACTCGTAAGCAGCGTGAAGAACAATGTTGGCCGAGGGCTGAACATTGCTCTTGTCAATGGTAACCAGTTTTTGTGTATTCTTCATAGTACCTGCCTGATAGTTGGAATATTATTTCCTGTTCAAGGTTTATGTTTTTTACATTTTATATTTCAGTATAGCTCATATTTTAATATATGAATTATTTTTTTATTATTATTTTTTTAATAATCTTATTGTTTTTAAGGTGTGACAGGGGAGTTATTGGAAGTCAAATCATTTGACATGTGGGCCGGAGGTGAGTGGGACGAATAGTTGCACAGTGTATTTTACTTTACTGTGACTGCATATGGTCCTTAGCACACCTGCACTTTTGTGAGATTAATTTTTTCCCTATACAGGATGAGCACTGCATTTATATATTTGGCAGATGCATGTATATCAAAACCATTGTACAGTTGAGAAAGCAGGGTCAACCAGTCCCTGTAGTAACTGGGGTTAAGGACCCAGCAGTGCAATTAATGTGATTTTAGGATTTGAACCAGTGGTTCACTGGCACAATATAACTCACTGAACTATACAGCGCACTGCTACTTTCTGGCATGTTTGCAAAGCAGATTGCCCCCAACTTTCAAAAGCTACAGTGATGACAGAAGTGCTCTGTGCAAGAACAGAAACACATGCGGGATCCCTCTTATTCTCAGGCAAAAATTGTCAGCTACGGTCATGGGACAGGGAAACCACACCCTCCTCCATTTATCATCTATCAGGGCCTAAATAATCACCAGCTTCTATAAACGAACAAATCCAACTTCAGGTGACAATCAATCAGTCAATCGAGCAAGCAAACAAACGAACGAACGAATGAACGAATGAGTGAATAAACAAATGAATTCAATTTGTTTCTTTTTCCCAAAATGTCAGCATTTGCCATGGAAATGGGCCTGAGAATTTGTTTTGCATTCCCAGCTATTTTTCCAGATCAATTCAAACTTATTGATCGTGGTTGTGTCCATTTAAGCTGTGACTTCCATTAGATGTATGAACATACCACATATTAGTGCATCTTGCTGGTGCTGAGTCTTGTTTGCTCTTCCCCTCAGATATAGCTGATCTGCTGAAGTTCCTGCGGCCGCTCCACGAGGGGACACTGGTGTTTGTTGCTTCCTTTGACGACCCTGCTTCCAAGTAAGTCTCCTCAAACTGCCCTCCTCACTTGCTCATTCCTGCTGTGATGTCTACCTGTAATCGGAGTTCAGTGAATCTCAATGTGTTTTGTTAGTAAGTTATGAAAATATGAAGAATATAGGAATCCTGTGGATGTCAACACATAGAACTTGGAATGCAAGAGATTGTAATGGGGAAGGTTTTGCAGACACCAATCGCCACAATAACTGAATATATTTTCTTTGGCAGAAATATACTTTTTTGTTGTTTTAAAATGCACAAAATTATTGTCCATCTTCTGTGAATATGTTGAATTTTCACAATTTTGATTTGCTATGTTCCTCCAACCATTATTGTGCGTAACATAGGATCTCATTGAAATAGTACGTTTTCATTGTATACAATTTTAAGTTTGCATTTGACCAGGAAATTGTTGTACATGGTTTAGTTTTTAATGAATGGTGCACTGTTGTCTCCTTGTGTGATAAAGCTGAAATGGGACTTGATGGACGGTCCACAACAAGCTTGTGATCCCCCTTCCTTGCTCTGCTTTCTCTAGGCTGAACGATGAAGCCCGTCGGCTCCTCGAGGAGCTTGGGAGTACTGCTGCTAAGGAGCTGGGTTTTAGAGACAGCTGGGTGTTTGTGGGGGCCAAGGGCATCGAGAACAAGAGCCCCTTTGAGCAGGTAACCATCCCTGATACGTGAGCGCTCAGCTCTGCATGTGCCAGCTCTGTTTCCCAAGGTTCTTTTTTTTTGTCAGATTGCTATTGCTGAAGCAGTGCTGTGGCCTCTTGCTCACTGTAGGGGACCTGTTGGAATAGAGTGTCACTGCTGTGAGCTTAGATATTGTGGTATTTGACATAGACAAATTATTTTTCAGGAAGGCACCAGCAATTTGAATGTACTACTATGGGTAATTGTGGGGTGTAATTAAAGGGCAGTTTACTCGAAATGGATCCTACCTAAAAAATAATTAGTAGTCACATTTGAATGCTGTGTCTGTGGACACTACACCCTATGCATATGCTATGCAAAATATGCATTGATATCTCAAACATAAATGGATAGACCATAGTGAAAATGGCATCAATTTGTCATAATTGATATATAAATAAGTGGTCAAAATCATGCTTTGTGTTATGCAGTATTTAGATAAATATTTTTGATTAACCAAAATATGCACTTTTATGAAGGTGGTTGTTATAGAAACACAAGAATTCGTAACTATGTTTATTTAGAATGGATAATAAAGATGTTGTACTGATTACTATATAACAAGGTTTCTCAACCAAGTCCTTGGGGACTCCCAAACATTTTTGCTCCCTCCCATCTCACCAAATAAGAACATTGAATACCTAGTACGGGTGTGCTGGGATCTTCTCACTGACAATCATCATACTGTAGGTGATAAATGCCTGTCTTTAACTCCTTGTTCCTAAGATCTCCTTTCTCTTTCTCAGCGGATGAAGAACAGCAAAAACACCAACAAGTATGAAGGATGGCCCGAATCCCTGGAAATGGATGGCTGTGTCCCTTTAAGAGTTTCTCAGGAGAGCTAGATTCAGGGAGCCTTGTTTTCCATATCAATGTAGAGTCCAATTTCAACAGCCACCTCCGTTATTTTTATCTTAAGTCCCGTATTGTAACCTGCATCGATGACTACATATTGGGTATATTAAAACATCTGGGGAAGTGTTGCAGTTTGGTTATTATATAGGATACTTTTGTTATTATTTTTAGAATCTTAAATATTGCTGTCTTGTTAGACCAAGCAAGTGTGTGTTTGTTGAATTACACTGATACAAAATGTTATATTTTGCAGCCTTTACTTTGTGGAAGATAACTTTGTACTGCATGATTTTGTAAAAATCCAACTCACATTAGGAATTTGAGCAGTCATTTGCAGATCCAAGTGTCTTTGATACCAACAATAACATATGTTCTGTACATTAGATTTTAGATCAACCTTTTCGTGCATATGCCGGACTGAAGTGCACAGATTTACATTCCAAAAATCTGATACTTAATATATTAAATAAATCAACACTGATGCTTTTTCTGTCATTTTCAGTGAGATACTGATACAATGTGTGATTTTTCAAGATAAATCGCAGGGTAGCATTTTACCCTGGATTCATTCAGCCTTCTCAATATCATAATGGCCAGATTTAGATTATGCAAATACTATGGATAAACTGTAGAAAAATTTCCTAATGATTCTGGTACTCAGCCTGGAAAGTTGAATGGATACATTTGTTAATAGAGACTGTCTAAATGTTTTCTTAAATAAATATGGTTGTTACTTTTATTATCTGTCTCCAAAGGCATTGCAGTTTGCCCTCAGTCTCGTATGTGTAATGTCTTCAAATGTCAACATTTGTGCAAATGGCAGTGCTGCATTGCAGGCACTATTATCGACCTTTATTTGTATTTCCTACAACGATTGTTCAGAATATAGATGAAACTGCAATATAGTGGAATGTTAATCCGGATTAAGCTCAGTCTACATCTACAATGGCTTGTTATTGTGTTTTATTGAAATTTTGAGTTGAGAACAGATAAGGTTAGATCTGTTTGATGTAAAGGTGTAACCATAAGAAACCAGTTTTTAACGCGGATTATATTGACAAAGATAAATTGCATGTGGCTTTTCTTAGTACTTCAATGTGGAATATGAAGTGGATGGATGTATGAGCTGTTTAAGCTGCATTCGCTCCCTCTCATACTTGTTGGACATGAAATAATACTTTAGACCCCCTAGTGATCACTGAAACCAAGAATAGTATCAAACCTTATATATATTATGGCTTTTCCTATACATACACACTGATGATAAAACTTAATTTATAAATTAGGCATAAGAGATTATCAACAACGACTGATAAAATAGAACAATTATAACAATATACAGGCTTTTATTTCTCATAAATATGGTTACTTGCACACTAGCACTGCAATACTGTGACATTAGATCTGATAACTGAGATGGCTTCTGAGTGACTAACGGGCGCATGGCAAATGCATCATGGATACCCTGGATAGAGGGATCATTCACATCCCAGGTGGGATGACGGCAGATTTCATCTCGCTACCCAGCAGTACGCAGTTTCAAAGTTTTTAATTATTTCTGGATTTTTCTGTTAAATTATGTGGGTCCACTGTTCTCACATATGTTATACCAGTTGTTGTCTGCCAGTTTGGGGTCCAATGGCTGTTTCGCATCACATTTTAGTAATTTGTAGATTCTTAAACCCTGAGGCTTCTTTCAGTTTCATTGCACTTTTGTTGTAAAATACATTGGATATAAACACTGCACTAATGGACTGGAAAACAAGCAGAGAGCTGACAACCTGATAAACTCTGCAAAGTCCCCACCCTCTGGAAAACCTTCTGCAACATTCCAGTGCCCAAACCATGACCTGAGTGATGACAGGCCGGTGGCACTCATATCACACATAATGAAGACCTTTCAGAGGCTAGTGCTTCAGTGTCTATCACGAGAGGTGAAGCAGCTCCTCAGTCCCCTTCAGTTTGTGTATCAGACTCATATTGGAGTTCATGACGCCATCATTCACTTGCTGTACAGAGCCTACTCACATCTGGACAACACAGGAAACGTAATGAAAATGTGAGATGTTTCAAGTGCATTCAACCCTACTCAGTCACAGCTATTAGCTGGGAAACTCAGTATTCTATAAGTGGGTGGAGCCGTGATCGCCTGCCCGACTGAATATCTCACCTATAGACCTCAGTTTGTTCACCTCAGCAGCTGCACTTCTAACGTGGTGTGGAACAGTACAGGAACTGTCCAGCCCTGGCTGTCCGAGATCCAACCCAGCCCACATCCAACCCGGCCTACTGTGCGTCACCTCACGAGCCTGTCAATCCAACCACTCGTTCTAGAAGCATTTTTAGCGCAAAAAAAAAGCCAAAATTCTTGAATATTTTTGGGTTACTTATGGTTAAGGTTAGGGCTAAGTAGGGGTTAGGGCTTAGGTTAGCCGAGCTCCCCTTAGGTCCCCCGTAATTTCAACCACGGAGTGTACTTACACACTATGAGTGACATAGCATATTGTTTTACTTTTTTTTTATTAAGTGTACACTCCAAAATGACAATACAAAAGTACAGCATAGTACATACATATACCAGTAACATAGCTGTTTATTATTATTATTATTATCCCCATTTATGCGTGCAGAGCAGAAATAGGCCCTCGTGAGGATGGTTTTCTGCTCGCGGATGCTGTTCTATATGCTCGTGTCACATACACACGCGTGGTTTTAATGTGCGCAGGTTTACAGAGTAATGAAATGCCAGTCGGGTGAGTTCGCTTCAGCTCACACGTCCGCTTTGGCTTTTAGACATGATAGACACAGGCATGGGTTCTCACTTTACGAACGGGCCGGGTTAGATGTGGGCTGGGTTAGATGTGGGCCGGGTTAGATGTGGGCTGGGTTAGATGTGGGCTGGGTTGGATGTGGGCTGGGTTGGATGTGGGCCGGGTTGGATGTGGGCCGGGTTAGATGTGGGCCGGGTTGGATGTGGGCCGGGTTGGATGTGGGCTGGGTTGGATGTGGGCCGGGTTAGATGTGGGCTGGGTTGGATGTGGGCTGGGTTGGATGTGGGCTGGGTTGGATGTAGGCTGGGTTGGATGTGGGCTGGGTTAGATGTGGGCTGGGTTAGATGTGGGCTGGGTTGGATGTCCAACCCGGTCTTCCTGCAGGTCACAGCCAGAGGCTTCTCTTTATTCAAGACTGAGTCTACCAGGTGGCACTATAATAGCATTAATATACACTGCTCAAAAAATTAAAGGAACACTCATTAATCAGAGTATAGCATCAAGTCAATTAAACTTCTGGGATATGGATCTGGTCATTCAAGTAGCAGAGGGAGTTGTTAATCAGAATCAACTACTTTGGTATCTGTACTTTGGTACTTTGGTAAACAGGAATGGTTTAACAGGTGGAGGCCAGACATTTTTCCCTCCTCATCTTTTCTGACAGTTTTTTTCACTACGGTCTACGGTCAGTGTCACTACTGGTAGCATGAGGTGACACTTGGACCCCACAGAGGTTGCACAGGTAGTCCAGCTCCTCCAGGATGGCGCATCAATGTGTGTCATTGCCAGAAGTTTTGCTGTGTCTCCCAGCACAGTCTCAAGGGAATGGTGGAGATTCCAGGAGACAGGCAGCTTCTCTAGGAGAGCTGGACAGGGCCGTAGAAGGTCCTTAACCAAACAATCAGAAACAGACTTCATGAGGGTGGCCTGCTGTGTCATTTTTTCACTTAGATTTTCGGGGTCTCTTTGAATTCAGCCCTTTGTAGGTTTGTAATTTTCATTTCCATCAAACAATGTGGCATCCTTTCACTCTTAACACATTACCTAGTCCATATCAGTATAGATATCCTGCACGATTTTTTTCCCCATTGAAATCTGATATGTTTTCAAAGTGTTCCTTTAATTTTTTTGAGCAGTGTAAATACTACTCGTGTGACATTTAAGAGAATCCCAGAAATGTTACTAGTTGCAGCTGGCAAAATAGATGAAAAATTCCAAAAATACGTGAAATCAAAAATTGCAGTTTCTAAGAATTTTGCAGCAACGTTTTTGCAACAACAGTAAAAATTATTTTATGGAGTTTGTACATTTCTCCTATGTACACTACCATTCAAAAGTTTGGGGTCACTTAAAAATTTCCTTGCTTTTGAAAAAACGCAATTTTTGTCCATTAAAATAATATCAGATGGATCAGAAATGCAGTCATGGGCAAAAGTTTTGAGAAAGACACAAATATTAATTTTCACAGTCTGCTTCCTCAGTTTTTATGATGCCGATCTGCATAAACTCCAGAATGTTATGAAGAGTGATCAGATGTAATGCAATAAATTGCAAAATTCCTCTTTGCCATGAAAATGAACTTAATCCCAAAAAACCCGTTTCCACTGCATTTCAGCCCTGCCACAAAAGGACCTGCTGACATCATTTCAGTGATTCTCTCATTAACACAGGTGAGAGTGTTGATGAGGACAAAGCTGGAGATTGAGTTACAATAGCAGACTGGATGCTTTAAAATGAGGGTGGTGCTTGAAATCATTGTTCTTCCTCTGTTAACCATGGTTACCTGCAAGGAAACACATGCAGTCATCATTGCTTTGCACAAAAAGGGCGTCACGGGCAAGGATATTGCTGCTAGTAAGATTGCATCTAAATCAACCATTTATTGGACGTATTTCAAGGACAAATGTTCAATTGCTGTGAAGAAGCCTTCAGGGCACCCGAGCAAGTTCAGCAAGCACCAGGACTATCTCCTAGAGTTGGTTCAGCTGCGGGATCGGGGCACCACCAGTACAGAGGTCGCTCAGGAATGGCAGCAGGTAGATGTTAATGCATCTGCACACATAGTGAGGTAAAGACTTTTGGAGGATGGCCTGGTGTCAGCAAAGAAGTCACTTCTCCAAGAAAAACATCAGGGACAGGCTGATAATCTGCAAAAGGTACGGGGAATCCCCTTTCTGATTGTTTGGGGCATCCGGAAAAAAGACTGTCTGGAGAAGAAAAGGTGAGCTACCATCAGCCCTGTGTCATTTCAGTAAAGCATCCTGAGACCGTTTATGTGTGGGGTTGTTTCTCAGGCAAGGAAGTGGGCTCACTCAATGTTTTACCAAAAAACACAGCCATGAATAAAGAATGGTACCAAAACACCCCCCCGAGAGCAACTTCTCCCAACCATCCAAGAACAGCTTAGTGATGAATGATGCCTTTTCCAGCATAATGGAGCTCGGGGAACAAAACAGCGACATTTTGGGTCCATGGCCAGGAAACTCCTCAGACCTTAATCCATTGAGAACTTGTAGTCAATCCTCAAGATGCAGGTGGACAAACAAAAACCCACAAATTCTGACAAACTCCAATAATTGATTATGCAAGAATGGGCTGCTATCAGTCAGGATTTGGCCCAGAAGTTGGTTGACAACATGCCAGGGGGAATGGCAGAGGTCTTGAAAAAGAAGGGCCAACACTGCAAATATTGACACTTATGAAATGCTTGTAATTATACTTCAGTATACCATAGAAACATCTGACAAAAAGATCTACAAACACTGAAGCAGCAAACTTCAATACTTGTGTCATTCTCAAAACTTTTGCCCATGACTGTACTGTGTAGACATTGTTAATGTTGTAAATGACTATCATAGCTGGAAATTACTGTTTTCTATCTACATAGGTGCACAGAGGCCCAATATCAGCAACAATTATTCCTGTGTTCCAGTGGAATACTGTGTTTGTTGTAATGCAAGTTTATCATTTTAAAAGGCTAATTAATCTTTAGAAAACCGTTTTGCAATTCTGTTAGCACAGATAAAAATCGTTGTGCTGATTGAAGAAGCAAAAAAACGGGCCTTCTTTGGACTAGTTGAGTATCTGGAGCATCAGCAATTGTGGGTTCGATTACAAGCTCAAAATGGTCAGAAATAAAGAACTTTTTTATGAAAGAAAGAGAGATATGAAGGCCATTCTATGCTGGAAATTGCCAGGAAACTAAAGATCTCATGCAGTGCTATCGCTTTATCCACAACAGAAAGAGGAGAGGGAGTCCCTGGTGCAACACTGAGGGAGAGGATAAATATATTAGAGTGTGTAGTTTGAGAAACAGACGCCTCATATATCTTCAACTGGCAGCTTCATTAAATAGTACCTGCAAAAGACCAGTCTCAACTTCAACAGTGAAGAGGCAACTCTGGAGTGCTGGCTGTCTAGGCAGAATTGCAAAGAAAAAACTGAATCTCAGAATGGCCAATAAAAAGAAAAGACTAAGATGGGCAAATGAACGCAGACACTGGACAGAGGAAAACTGGAAAAAATGCTATAGATAGATGAATCTAAGTTTGAGGTCTTCCAGTCACAAAGAAGAACACTTGTTAGATGCAGATAAAATGAAAAGAGGAGTGTGTGGCGACATCTATCCAGCATGGTGGGGGTAATGTGATGGTGTGGGGCTGCTTTGGTGATGGTACAGTGGGAGATTTGTACAGGGTCAAAGGGATCTTGAAGAAGGAAGGCTGTCACTCCATTTTGCAGTGATATGCCATTCTGTGTGGACGGTGCTTAATTGGAGCCAGTTTCATCCTACAACAGGACAATGACCCAAACACAGCTCCAAACTATGCAAGAACTATTTATGGAAGAAACAGTCAGCTGGTATTCTGTGTATAATGGAGTGACCAGCGCAGTCACCGGATCTCCACTCTGTTGAGCTGTTACGGGAGCAGCTTGACCGAATGGTACATAAGAAGTGCCCATCAAGCCAATACAACTTGTGGGAGATGCATCAGGAACCATGGGGTGAAACCTCATCAGATTACCTCAACAAAATGTCATCTAGAATGCCCAAGGTTTACAAGACTGTAAATTGCTGCAAACGGAGGACTCTTTGACGTAAGCAAAGTTTGAAGAACACAATTATTAGTTTAATTTAAAAAATATATTATTTCTAACTTTGTCAATGATCATTTCCTATTTATTTAGCTGTATTTCCTATTCAAACTCATTTCATGTATGTTTTCATGGAAAACAAAGAAATTTCTAATAGACCCCAAAAAGTGTATGTAAAAGGAAATTATGTATGAAAATGCCATGTTTATCATCTACATATTTTAATCTAAGAACATTTGTATAAAATACATTACTCATGCTAAGAATAATATAGACTCTTGTCATAATGCTGTGTCAGGATCTGTCTCTACTGGTCCTGTCATGTTCCCATTTGGCCAGCAGATGTCACTGGCTATTCCGCCTGTTCACAGATCATTGTTTCTGTCTCACATCTGTTTTCATTTTGTGGCTCATTACATGTGATCTCTAGTATTTGGCTTGTTATCAATGATTCACACCTGTCCCTTGTCTAGTCTTTGTTATCTGGGTATATATGGTCTGCACTTGCCCTGTTTCTTCTGGGTTGATATAGAGGTTGATGTCTGTGTCGAGTCCCCTTTGTGTGAAGCCATAACACCATATCGTGGATTGTCACTCCATTCCTGCTTCCAGTTGTAACAAGCTGTATGTCTAAGTACTGAGATCAACAATCTAGTTTCTGCTACAGATATAGACCTTGCTGATTGAGCATGACTTTGAAGTGGAAAAGTCTGGCTCCAGTCTCTTCCCTTTTCTAGAAACACATTTGTGAAATCATTATGAAAATACAGTACTTCAGCCATCAGTATTCAAGGCTAACTTATATGATAAAATGGAGCACTTTAGGCACATTTAGTGCTGAATAGCTTTTTATGAGATTGCAAACTAGCCCATTTGGTACATCAATGTATCTTCAACCACCTACTCAGGTCAGGGTTGTTGGACCCAGAGGTGTAGGTTGGCATGGATACCCAGGTAGATTCAGGGGGCCCAGTACATTACAAGGCCCCTTGAATATGTAACATTTTTAAATTATATAATGGGGGGCAAGGTGACATTTTGTCAGGGGGGTATACATTCTAGTCACACCCCTGACTGGAGCCTCTCCTGGGTGACCTGCCAGCCCATAGCTGCATGTGCACAAATTCACAGTCATGTTCCATGGGAAATTCAGAGACTTGGTTTAGCCCTAACTTCAAGTGTTTGGATTGTGGGAGGCAACAAGAATATATGCAGGAAACTCAGGTAACAAGGGAGAAACTACGAGTACTAACCATGGATCCCTAAGGCAACAATGTTACCTGCTGAACCAGCATGCTGCCTTTAGATGTGCATCTAAACTTGAAAATAATTCAACATTCATGGTGACTTTGTTCACACAGTATCCCGAAGCTAAAACAAGTTACAAATGCTATGCAATAAAAAGTGCTTATCGGTTAAGTATTTTCACTAATGTCAGCGTCATACACAATATGGACATCAATGACGTAGTTGGAACAGGCGCTTGTGCGACCACGGGAATCGGCTGTCGGTGGCGGGAGCGAGCACAAGGGCGTGCTGCAGCCGGGAGAGCAGTCTGTCGGCGGAACGTATGTCGGGAACGAGCGAAGGAGCAGAGAGAGCCCGCTTGTCGGCGTTGTGAGCAAGGACGACTCGAGCCGAGGACGTCTGTCTGTACATGACTGTCAGAAAGAGAGAGAGAGTGTGAGAGAGAAGCGAGAGAGAAAGAGAAAGAGAGAGAGAGAGAGAGAGAGAGAGAGAGAGAGAAAGGAGGACCGTCTAACATCGCAGGCTGTTGCTAGTTGATTTGGCAACTACAGCTAGCTACGAGACATCGTATGACCGAATCCTTCCACCTGAATGAACGCCTGTACGTGTAACATCCGACGCGTTTTATACATTTTAAAACCCACATAGTGTTAAGCTGTAATTTTACAAAGAGCAGGTGCGCGAGGACTCGGCTTTTTTTTCCTACTGAGGATCGACGTTTGAAAAGGGAAGGGGGTTCATCGCAAAGCCGAACAGAAATAAGAAAGACAACGATGAATGGTGTTTATACAAAGCGTATATTTTTATATTTGGGAGGTATTTAAACAGTTAAATATAGATAGTACCGATCAGCAGTGTTGTACGGAGACGACAGGACACGAAGAAAATACAGCTATGGCTAATTACCCATCAAGCCAGTAGGATTGCCATTGTCGCTTTAAATAAACCAGAAAAGACGGTAGACAGACATACTGAACATAGGTAAGTAATGGTAACCCCGACGTCGTTTTCATGGCTGTGGCGCTAGATTATTTTATATCAAATGAATAAAATCGAATCTAGGACGTATGCGCCACTAACTGCGTTATGTACATCTGAAAATACGAAGATTAGACATATTCAGGATGATTTAACTGGTTAAATTAGTAAGAACCAAAAGACTGCTAGAAAATGATCTGCTTGGTGGCACCGTTTTGACAAATACGTGCTGTGGAATTTGTATTTAATATAGACCGCCGCTGTTATGTCAAAATAAATTTTGTCGGGATTTTTTGTTTATGTGGTATATGTAGACAGCTGTCGCTGCAGGTCGTGTTTTTATGCACTCCCATTTCGGCGTTTGGCGCCGCTTCCAGCATTTTTAAACCCGTCGTGTGTCTTCCAGCTTCCCTGTGTCGGGGCCGAACCGTAATACGTTACTACTGCGTGACACCTTCGGTTAGCTGCAGAGCGCGAGCGAAGCATCACGCCTGTAACCTCATTAAAAACAAGGGAAGCGATGTATTTATGTATGTAGCTCAACTTTGCGGATGCGTATTTGAACAAGGTCGGATATGTAATGAGTGGCACGGATTCGGAAGTCTGTGTTGGAAATATTAAAAAGAAACCGTGATAAATCACAATTTTTCTGGATCGACAGATGTGTGTTATCAGTAGGTAACGGTGGCCACACTGCTGAGTGTTCAGCGGCCTGCGTTTGACGGAGAGTGACGCGCCACTTCAAAACATTGTAGTGCGGCTACAAGGCAGCCAGTGATGGGACTCGCTAAAGAACGCCCGATATACATTTCAGTTACGATTTTCGTTTCTTTGTGTTTGTATGTGTGAAAGGGAGAGTGATTGTTTTTTTAACTGTATACGTAGGCTCTTGAAGTGATTTTAAAAGTAAAAACATATGAAATACTGTGAAATGTCTGTCTCTTTTTAACCTGTAGGTTCTAGTTGTGATTTTAAATTATGATCAAAACATGAATCTTATTATTGTTAGTTATTTGTTTTTTGAAATACTTTTGGCTTAGTAATGTGTCATTTAGTTAACATGCAACTATAAGGCAAGATCTCCATAACTGTCCTTGGAGCTTCTGAATTTGAATGTTTGAGACAGCAGTCATACAGGACTCTGTCAGCAACAGGAAATGTAGCCTTTTTTTGTCACATTTATATACAGGTGAGTCATTTGGGTATTATAGAAACCACTTTGACTTCTTTTTTGTTGTAGTTAAATTAGTTGGAGATGTCATTTTTCTAGATGCTATTGTGCTGCGCCACATACAGTGATGTAGCTGCGATGAAACTTTTCAATTGCATGTCTTCCCCGAAGGCACAGTTCAGAAGGCGACCCCCATGATCAGCAATACAGCTGAATGTGCAGCTCGCGTCAGCAACAATGCAGCCTCAACTGCAAGCGGCACAGTCTCTGACAATCTGCTGAACAGATTCTATTGACTAAAGTTCTTGGAAACATGATAATTGTGTTAGTTTTAATAGAAATTAGGTTTCATTCTTGTGAAGAAGTGCCCTTCTTAAAAAGCTAAAATTGGACTTGAAATAGCCAAACTTTGCTTCACTCCACCCTTTCATTTCAGTTTGTTTGTTCTAAACATCATTGTTTATAAAATAATATATATAAATAACTAAATAATATAAAATAAAAAAAAATATATAAAATTACAATAACTGCTAATTGCTTAGATGCTTGCAGTGGGTGTGCATGTGCCCTGTGATGCACTAGTATCTCATTCAGGGTATACCCCTATCTTGTGCCCAGTGCTGCCTAGGATAGGCTCCAGGACTCACTGTAACCCTCACCAGAAGAAGTGTTTGGAAGATGGATGGATGGATGGATGGATTATTATTTGTATATTGCTTTCTCGTTTTCAAGGCTTTTATTGAAGGTTGTCAGGACTGGATTTCAACCAGACACCAGTTGGATGCTGGTTCTGGCTTTTAATCACTGAGCTACCTGTTGCCCTACCAGACTAACTGTGCTCCTGATACAGCAGGAAGGAGAAAGTCATTGATTACCCTGCAGTTCATCTGTAACGGGAGATTGTAGAAATCAAATGATATGCTTGTATGTGCAGAGTATTGTGTTATTGTATGAGGAAGAAATCCCAAGATAAGAATCAAAGTATACAACGTGATTGGCAGCAGTTGGAAACACAAAATGTCTAAAATCTAAACCAGTATAACTTTTGTGTTTGTATCATTCACATTCTGACTGTGTGACCAAGCTGTGGAGAAAGTTAAGATGTATTTCAGGAAGCTGCTTAATGTGAGACACTGCACACAAATGAAACGGAAACTGCAGTCGCAGCCACATTAGAGAAGGTTGTTATAACAGGAGAGCTGTTTTTGGTGGGGTCGACTCCCAAGGAGGCCAACTCAGCATTATAAGACCTAACAGCTTTGCCATTCTTGAACTTCATGGGCTGTGAGGCAGCACAGGTCAATGTGTAACTACAACCAATTGCACCTTCCTCACAATGGTTAAAGGTGCAGGACCAGATTAAGTACAAAATACAGGCATTTGGAGTGTGAGTACAGAAAAGTAGACTAAAGAGTCACGTGATTCACAATTTCACTCCAGCTTTGTACTGCAGCAAATGTGAGCTCAGAATTCCAATGAATGAATGAGCAATGTGTATACTCATTGACTATTCAAGAGGAAAGGCATGCATTTAGCCAAGAATCTGCATCTTATTGTATTACGTTGTATGTAGTGTGTAATTATTACCATTCATTTTATTCTTTGGTGTACGTTTTTGTGAGGCTGAGTGTGTTTCTTCCGTTTTTGTAGTCAGGGATGATTTATGTTGCCATTACACTGATGAGATAAAACATTATGACTCCCCTCCCCCAACATAAAGTAAATAACTTCTACTATCTTGTGAAGACGACACATAGATGATAAAAGCTACCATTTGGTAACAGATATGATCCTTCGCTCACACTTTGCAGCTAACCAAAGGGATAAATATCTGAGTGACTTTGGTAAGGGCCAGATCATTATAGCCAAACTGGATCAGAGCAGCTCTGAATCAGCAAGACTTGACAGGTGTTTACAATTAGCTGTGGTTTGTACCTATAGATGATTCTCCAAAGAGGGAAAGATATGCCAATAAGGTGTTGGGCAGCCATGACTCATTGATGTGAGATTTGAACAAAGACTGTCTTGTCTGTTGCAAACCAACAGAAGGGCTGCTGTGTCACAAATTGCACATAATTTTAAAAATGGTTATGTGTGTAATGTACATTGAGCTCTGTTGTGTATGGGGCTATGTACCAGCGGACTGGACTAACTTAAATCCCAGACACAATGTGTAACTGGCCATCCATATGCAACTGAAAATGGGAATCATCACACCATATGATCCTCTGTCATTATCCAAGGTCCAGTTCCAACACTTGTTTGCCCTTTACTGGTGCTTTCAACAGTGAACAGGGGTTAGCATGGGCACTCTGACCGTTTTGGATAGTATACCAGCTATGTATCACCTTTACATCTGATGGACAAACATATTGCTGTGCACCAGTTAAAGCTTGGGTTAAGGCCTGGATGTTCATCTTTATCTTATCCAGTGTGTTTGTCACTGTGCATGTCAGAATGCTGTACTGTGTATACCCCTGGGCCTGTTTACCTTGGTATATGCTGTCAGCCATTTTTGAACAAGAACGCTGGACCAGGGTATGCTGTCAGTTGAAAACTGCAGAGAAAACTATGTCCACGCTAAAGCAACTTGCTCATTTGTAGCTGCTTTGCGAAAACACAACTTGCATGGAAAGCTGGTGGTCAGTTTTAGGATCTTTCTGTGGTGGCATAAAGTTTCTGAGTCAGCTCATTCGTACTGCACATACAGTATTTACACAATCAGCCATTACATTCAAACCAGCAACAGTTGAAGGGAATAACATTGATTATCTCATTTAATGGCACTTGTTAAGGATGCTGTTATATTTTAGACAAGAGAACTGACAGTTCTTGAAGCTGATGTGTTGGAAGCAGGAAAATGGGTATGGATTTGAGTGATTTTGACAAGGGCCAAATTGTGATGGCTAGACGACTGGGTCAGAGCATCTCCAAAATGACAGGTCTTGTGGGGTGTACCTGATAAAAGTGGTCCAAGGAAGGCCAACTGGTGAACCAGCAACAGAGCACCGAAGGCTGACTGATGCACATGGGAAGCAAAGACTAGCCCGTATGGTCCAGTCTCACAGGAGAGCTACTGTAGCACAAATTGCAGAAAAAGTTAACGCTGGCTATGATTGAAAGGTGTCAGAACACAGTGCATCACAGCTTGCTGCGTATAGGGCTGCGTAGCCGCAGACCGGTCAGAGTGCCCATGCTGACCCCTGTTCACCACCGAAAGCACCTACAATGAGCACATGAGTGTTGGATCTGGACCATGGAACAATGGAAGAAGCTGACCTAGTCTGACGAGTCATGGTTTCTGTTGCATCATGTGGATAGTTGGGTAGATGTGAGTTATTTACTTGGGGAAGAGATGGCACCAGGATGCACTATGAGAAGAAGGCAAGCTGGTGGAGGTAGTTTGATGCTCTGGGTAAAGCCTAGTTCATACTTTGTTTTCCACATGTACTTTTGTGCGCTTCTGGTCTGGGGACGGTCGCCCATGTGGCAGCCTGTGTTCAAACTTTGGTTGCGGATGGTTGTGGTCGGCGTATACGTACTGCAGTGATATTCCTCCACACCAGCAGAGGGCAGATGTAGTCTCCTAGGTCTATTGAAGCTTACAAAAAAGCAGGATAAGATGCGCTTTATAACCACAAGTTTAAAGTCTTCTCTGGGTTTTAAAACAATAAGCATAACTTTCTTTTGTTAAAACTACTTAACTGATGTTGGCCTTGTCTCACAAACAATTTGGACACTAAATATGTTTAATATTTATCATTGCCCGATCACGTTTCTTATTGAAAGTACTATTCGATTTTTGTGATAAAACATGATTTTTGGGTAGAAATCAATAATAATCAAGACATAGGTAGTATACATGGAGCCCCTAAGAGGTCAGGGTGGGAAAATATATTTTTAAACAGTTTTGCGTTCCCCTCGCAGTAGTTTTGCAATCCCACTACATTTGCCCACTTGCTATTTGCTGCAGTGTGTCGGCAAGGGTAAACCTAAATAATGTTTTTGTGTGCACTTCGCGTTCAGTAGCCCAACTGTCTTGTTAATAGTTACAGGTGGTGAATTGACACAATACCGCTATTAATAAATACATATGAAAATGCATATATGAAAGTTACATGGTGTGCATTGTACCCCATAGTTTAATGCATAAAGCAAATTTAACTGCACATGTGTGTATTGTTTAGATTTATACTTAATTCATTAATTCTATGTTTTGTACTTTAACTACACTTTAACTGTACTCAGTACAGTTTTTATTAGTAATGGAAAACTATTGCAAGGGATCACGAAAGTATTGTGAGGGACCTATTTAAAAACTATTAAAAATATATTTTCTCACCCTGACCTATTAGGGGCTCTGTAGTAATATATCATTAATCTTGTACAAATACAGATGAGAAGAGGTTCCCAGAGCTATTGATGTATATTATTTTGACCTGAACATATTGAAAGGACAAAGTTTACATACATGCCACTTATACTGGATATTCCTAGTCAGTTACACTGCCTGGCCAAAAAAAGGTTCGGGAATGGTTTGAAGAACATGAAACATAGTTCAAGGTGTTGATTTGGCCTACAAATTTCACAGATTTCAATCCGATCTAGCATCTGTCGGATATGCTGGACAAACAAGTCTGATCCATAGAGGCCACACCTTACTTAAAATATCTGCTGTTAATGTCTTGATTCCAGATACCACTGGTGTCAGAACTGTTGTAGCAGCATGAGGGGGATCTACACAGTATTAAGCAAGTGGTTTTAATGTTATGGCCAGTCAGAAAATCCGTCCTTTAATTCTAGAAGAGATGAACACAGGTTACAGGTTAGGGGGAAATGTTTGGAATTTTTTATAAGCTTTGTAATGAAATTAACTGCCTTACACGTTGACCCAAAAAGATGTGTAAATTTTACATACAACAACACAGTATCCTGTTGCCTGAAGCAAATGATGTGACAGGACCGTTCCCCTTCAAACCAGCACCCTCATAGGAGAAGATCTTGTTTCAGCATCAACTTTGTGGCTGTAACAATGACAATTGTATGTGTGTGTGTGTGTGTGTGTGTGTGTGTGTGTGTGTGTGTGTGTGTAAAAAAACACTGGAAAAACACTTTGCCAGAATCAATTTCTTGCTTATACTATTTCTGCACAAAAATAATTTTGAGCAATGAATTAAATGATAAGCCTTTCATAAAATGTTCATTAAATAAATATATCCCATATTTAGGCTAATTGATGCAACAATGTCTTATAGTGTTTTAGGTAATATCTCTCTGAATCAGCTGAGATTTCTGATTACGTGAATCACAGTGTCCCCGTTTGCAGGATGTTTGAGATGCTGATGTCGCCATGCGTTAAGAGGACAGTGCAGCTCAGCTAAACCTAACCGGTCCTGCCATAGAATACTTAATGGCCACACTTGAATTTCTCCTCATTGTTCTTTATCTCTCCTTTATCTCGTCTGTCTCTGCTTCCCGGCACCCCGTCACCCCTTTTGCCCTTAGCTCATGTTGGAGTTGTTTTTGTTCAGGCAGAAATTTACCCATGGTCGCTGCTTTCACAGAGGCAGAAGACTGACACATTTTATCAGGGGCAAATCCACACCCCCAGTCGTATTCTTTTTGTTGTCTTATATTTCATTCTCTCTCTTGCTGTGACACATATACTTTTTAAAATAAACTAACTGGGTAGGTGTCAGATATGCATGGGTATTGTCGGATGTTTGTATTATATAAAAAAAGATTTATGTCTGATGTTTAGGAATAACCTGTGCATCATGGACTTTGCTTAAGTATCATTAAGCCTTAAGTTTTTCTCCACAAACATATATCACTTTATTGCTGACTGTGATGTCTCTGAAGTTGAGTCTGAAACAACTTCACGCTTTTTCCTCATTATTCATTTCCTCCTATGTAATTATGTGGGACGTCATTAATGCAACAAGAATGATGCTCACAGGAATCTGCATTCTTAAAAGATGAGGATGTGTGTGAGAAGTTAGCATTATAGACTGGTTCCATCTGCTCTACCAGTTTGACGGCACCCCCTAGCACTGCAGAAGTTGCTAAATGAGGGCATGTTTTGAGAGATACCTGCTTTCCTTTTACTGTCTACTGTCTTCTTCTGTTCTTCTGAATGATTTGCAGTTCGGTATTTCTGAGCATTCTGAAACTACAGGGATTTGTTCTCATAGTTCTACCTTTATTTTGGGGAAGTGAAAACAGTGTGGTTGACTGTTGGTTAAACATAACATAATAACTACAGTAAAATGGATATATCATATGTGACCCACTTAATTTAAGAAAGTACTACATTTTAAGAAGTTGATTGAACATGGGGAATGAAATGCAGTAATACATGTAAGATTTTTCTCCTCTGAACCTTGGTAAAAAGCCAACTCAGTCTTCCTCTTATTTCATTGTCAGCTTTCTTTTAATAAGTGGCATGTTACTGGCGTTGTGCAGGTTTGTGTTGTGCACAGAGCAGAAGTCCTGACTTCCACAGGAATGCAGCTGAACTGGAAGTTTTCCCCAGCTGTCACGCACTTGCCTCTCGCCTCTTCTCACATCTTGTGACCTCATCTTGTCTGAGAAAAGGAACTGTAGTAATCTTTACAACAGTTCATTTCTTAACAATGAATCATAAAATTGTAGCGGGCAACTTAGATTTAGTTCGTAAGGCCAGAACAAATGTCTCCAGAGCAGCACTTTTCTTATATTATCTGAGAAGCTCAGCATTTTGTCACTTGTCACTGTAATTAGCATATAAAACTTGGTCAGTTGGTCAGATTTCTTCTCCCCCTCCCGGTCATTGTTTTTTTTTTTTTGCTTTTTGCCCTTATGTCTGGGAAACAATTGTCTGCACATTGCTGACCGTGATGTAGTCATGACAACTCCACGTGAGTGTGGGAGTTGTGAGAGGACCTTTTGTCAGGGTATAAAAGTGGCCTGTATTCTCCAGCTCTCCTCACAGATGCAGTGTAAGAGTTAACTTGCCCACTGAATTGCTTATAATTGTATTCCCTCGCCTTCAGGAAATACATATAGTTTTACCACCCATTTGCTGCCATCTCAGACACATTGGTATGCAAGCCGATAACTTGAAAACTGTTTGATGGATGTTTTTCAAACTTGGCTCAAGTATTATGTAGCTGAGGAAGTAAAAGTTTTAAAAAAAATTGACAGATCTCGCCAAAATTGAAGCAGTGCTGCATAGTGATTGCAAAAAGGGGGAGTTTTAACACTTGACCTCATTAAGATGATAATTTTTTGACAGCTCTTTTTCAAACTTTGCAGATGTATTGTGCAGGCACCAATCTGGAAATGCTTAAATATTCAGCTAGATCGCCCCAAAGCTAAAGTAATGCCATTTAGTGGCAGTAAAGGAAAGGGCGTTAGATGACATTTTACATTGTGAATGTGCAAAATCTAAAAGTATTTGATGACTTTTATTACTCCTTCACAGATACATTATGTGGATGAAGAACTACGCTTGATTTTATTTTCAGACAAATTGCTACAAAAATGAATCCGCAGTGCAGCGTGGCAGTAAAGGAAGGAAACGACACCTATGGAGAACACATGATCCTGTGAACACAGTAACTAAAATTATTTAAGGATCTTTTTCAAACTTCGTAAGCACATTGTAGAGGTGAAAAACTGGAAGTGATCAAATTTTGAGACCAGCCAAAACTGAAGCATCACCGTATTGTGAAAGCAAAACAAAGGGTGGTTTCAGAAATTTGATCCTATTAGCATAACTCAAAAAGTATTTGAAAGATATTTTTCCGCCTTTGCAGACATGTTATAAGGGTGAAGATCTGGATCTGATCAAGGCCACACCAAAACTGAAGCAATGACACTTAGTAATATCAAAAAGAAGGATGAGTTTATTAGAGGCATATTCTTGTGAACAGGATCACTCTATTTGTCATTATTACTGTATTTACTCTATTTGATCTTTGATGGATCCTATTACCATTTCACAAAAACACTATATATGGATAAAAATCTACATTTGAAAATCTTACCCCTGCTAGTCTCTAAATCAACCCAAAAATGCAACTGCACCACAGAGGGTAGCAAAAATAGAAATTCAAAATACAGGACAGCCGAGACTGAAAATGGAGCTTGCAGCAGCCATCTCTTGAACACAGCCATCTGCCATCTAAACGTATTCCATGGATTTTTTTGCAGACTTTCCAGGAACATTGTGATAGTCAGAGATTGTGGGGAAACTGTGGGGTTCAAGGAAATTTTCTTAAAATTCTATAATAACTATATCATGACCTCCCCATTCAGCAAATTTTATCCATAGCAGTCCAGTACCTGGTTAGCAAAATGTATTGTGGGGAACTCGGTGAAATTTATTGTGGGGGGGGGGGGATTTAATTGTGTCACTTAGGTGTAGTTAAAGTGTGTTGCATCACATGAAAGAACAGGCTCAGATCTGATGAACCTGATCACGTTAAGACAAGTTGCCCAGATAAATAGCCTGACCTTGCACTTGGACCCCATATAATTATTGCAGAATATTTAGAAAATGTCTCAGTTGCATATATATCTGTGTGTGTTTATGTATGTTTGAAAAAGAGAACAATTACCTGCTTTTAACCATTTAGAATGTGAGTTCAGCCATCAGCCAACTAACTTTTTCACCAGTAGTGTCCTTGTTGATTGTAGCTAATCCTGTGTATAAAAGGTAAATAAGAACATTTTTTTTTATTTTGCAAAAGAAAAGTGTCAGTGTAGTCGTGCATTTAAGTATTTTGGGAAACATGAGGATTAGTTTTTGCACCCATTCCGTATTTTGCGCGAATGCCCTGTATTGAAAAATAAAATGCTGTGTTTGGTTTTGAACCAATATGGGACTAGGGATGCAAAATTTTGGGAATTTTCCAGTTAATTCCCATATATTCCCACTAATTCCCATGCAAAGTTTCCAACTTGGAATATTTCCAAAATTCCCCAGCTAAACTTCCCATGGGATGGAAAGTTTCTGGAAACTTCCCGGAAACTTTCCGCCCCTTTACAACCCTATATGGGACACGATTTGCCTCGTAGTTTCATGCTACATGATTCCCTTCACCCCCCCCACTCAATACATTTATTATTTTGGACTTTGGAAGGTAGGGGGTGGCCTCACATTTCTTAAAATCAAAAGTGGCAACTTGGCAAGTTGGTTTTTACTTCACGCGAAAGTCGGCGTGCTGTGGCAGGCTCGACACTGTGCTGGTCAGACCATGTCCCTGAGTATAATTTCTTTATTCTCTAGTGCCAATGTGCCAAGTAACTATGTACTTTAACGCCAGGCCTGGGGTAGTGCTATCGAGCAGAGCTTCTTTTAAAGTCATGTAAAGAGAACTCACTTCTCTTTGAATTCACATTGTCCATTACCTTCCAGAAACACTCCGTTCACTCTGTGGTGTACTTTAGTTTTTATGTGGTGTCAGACCGTTTCACATTCAACTGAACTGATCATTGTAGTCGTCATTCTCGACAAAACACCAAGTTTGAGTGAATGACCCATATTTTAATATTTGTTTTATTGTTTAAGTTAAACTTGTATTCATTTACAACAAAAAAACTACTTACACGCAAATGCATCCTGAATTTCAATGTACGTATAATTGCATGTATGGAACAGATGGATCAAAACACAATTTAATTCAACTGTGTGATCAATCTAAAACTTTAAACCTATATTGCAAATGGCTCTAAAAACAGAAGCATGAGAACTACTGAAAGTATAGTTTAACATGAAAGATCTTAAGATTTGGTATATAAAAATATGGTATAACAATTTATAAAATATAAAATTTGGCAAATTGCAATATTTTTATGCCATAATTTGATTGATGAGGGTATGTGTCTCCAGCTAGCCAAACACAATGAATTAGTGAGGAAAATCCATGAGATTCTAAAAAGGCTGATTAATGTGACTTAATTCTTAGGTCGTCAGGAGTTGGCATTTGGGGGACATGAACTCTAACAGCAAAGGAAACTAAAGATGTGCTTTCCCAGGACAATGATGTTCTGGTTTTGTTGTGTGGTTGTGTTACAATATAATGTAGAAATAGTAAAGCAAAACAGTAATGTAAAGTAACCTACTAATTATAATAAAAGGCTAATCCAATAAAAAATACTGCTTAAATATGCAAATATAACTAAATGACCACAGAGCATACTCTTTGTCTATAATAAAAAGTACCAGAGAATGTTATATTCTTCGTATACAATTCTTATATTTATTATTATTATAAATTAATTATTCACATGCATTTTAGATTGTAACATTTACTTATAAAAATATAAGAATAATAAAACATTTTTATATCATATGTTCAGCTTTCCGATAGCTACAATATTGCATTTAATCTTGTAGAGGAGCATGACTTAATACAGCCCTCCAGAGTGCGCGGGGAAAAATGTAATTAAAAGCACTTAAGTCAGTGGCAAAATGTGCATTAGGGTCATTTGCATGGAGAAACAGAGCCTAACTGCACTTAAACCCCAACCTTAAGTCGATGGGAGGATTTGCTAAATGAATAGGTGTAATTTCAAAATTATGTGTCACAACTTGAATTCAAGTAAATACACATTTGTTGGCTATGTTCAGGTAAACACACATTTATTTGCATATTTCCAATTGATCCATCTAGAAATTATACAGGTTGGTGAGTGTGTGAGGAGTATGGATTAGATGGGCAGAGCCGGTGATGGGGTATACAATGCAATGATTATGTCACCCTATTCCATGGGTTTGGTAAATACATGGGTTTGGTTTTTCTTTCTGGAGATGTCATGTAGGTATTTTTTATTTGTGTGTACAGGTATTTCCAGGAGCCTAATAATAGCTATATATTATTGCATTGTGACTTCTTACTCATAAATAAGCAGTCATTCTAATCAGCATAATTTTCCTTGGCTTTCAACAGGCAAGAGCCTGTCTGATGATGGTTTCTATGGTAACTTAATGGACAGTACACCTTGTTATGATTTATCCCTTACATGTATAATCATACAGTGTTGTTTCTCATTCAAGATATGCATGAAATTTAATCTAAATTGTGCAGTGAAAGATGTATATTTTATATTTGTCTGAATAAACAGGTATTCATATGATTTTTTTTTTTTTTTTTTAGGGTTTAAATGAAGATAGTTCCTCTACCTTGTGAAGAATTTTAGAAGAGAAGTCTGTTTGACCTTGCAACTCTTGGTACTTGCGAACTTGTATTTTGTATATACTATTTTAGAAAACATTTGTTTGCAAAATTATGTCACCGCATTAGAAAAGGACAAGATGGGTCCTCTGGTGATGGATAGGAGAAAAAGGATAGATAACTAGAAAGACAGACAGCAGTCACTGCTGCTGTGCTTCCTCCCCTGTTACCACAGTGAAGTAGCAGGTGTGAGCAGATTGGGCTGTTCGACGGCTCTTTAAGAAAGCTGCTGAACAGCTGAAGGGGGAAAACTGACAGGAAAAAGTGCCCTGGCAACAAAGAGAGAAACAGAAACGGAGAGAGACAAAGAACAAGAGGAAAGGAGGATAGGGAGGAGAGGTAGAAGCTGTCCCCAATGGCAACGGACCCTGGAGAACCCACATCCACAGATGACTCCTCTGACAAACCTGATGGAGGGCAGGGCCAAGCATGTGAGCCGGGACCTGAGGATAGGACTGGCAGGGAAAGGGAGCGGAACCACAGCACACCCTCCGATTTTCCCTCCTCCCAAACTAAGGAAAAAAGTGGGGGAGGCGGCGGGGGCGAGGAGGACTGGCGTCCAGCTCGGCCTCTGTCGGCTTCTACACCGTCATCCCCGGCATCTCTAGGTGGCAAACTGAAGAAGGAGAGGAAACGCTTCTTCCGAAAGAGTGTGGAGATTTGTGAGGAGGAGGATGAAGTGGAAGTGGCGCTGGGTGTGACACGAAGTGCCCCGCACCTAGACTCCAAGACTTCTGATTCTGTATTTGCTGATAGTGCCCCACAGCAAGTGCCTGACTCCGCCACCTCTGCCACTGTGGCGGATGATGGCTCTGGCATTGCCTTCACCATTGGCCTGGACCCTGACAAGAGTGGCCCTACTGTGTGCTCTGCCCAGAAGGGCAAGGAAAGAGACCGGGAACAAGAGGAGGAGGCAGAGATGAAGGCGGTGGCCACCTCCCCTGGAGGGCGCTTCCTAAAGTTTGATATTGAGCTGGGCAGGGGAGCCTTCAAGACTGTGTACAAAGGGCTGGACACAGAGACCTGGGTGGAGGTGGCTTGGTGCGAGCTGCAGGTGAGAATTCTGTGTTCTGTCTCTGGAGGAAGTCATGAAACCCTGTATGTCTCCTCTATCACTGTTTGTGCTGTGACAAATGGGCAGTATTTATGTGTTAGATTTCATTATCCACTCTTATGATTGTGGAGTAATGGAGAATAATGGAAACTAAACCAGAAGATTTTTTTGATGAAATTGTTTATTTCTGGGTGTGTAACAGAGATTCATACAGACACTAATACAGGACATTGTTTAATCATAACCAGTTAGGAACCAAAAGATGCCAATGACCACCAGCAAAACACTGAATTTTGATAACATTTGATTGCTCCATCCTTTGTCTGCTGCAAGTATATTTGCATGGTGGCATATTGTCAAAGGTCACTTTAATGACATTAGGTGAGGACTAATGGTGCTTTTCTACTGCCACCAGGAACCAAGCTGTACCACGAACTGATGATTTTCCGTTGTAAATTGTCCAAGGCGTACCCGAGCCGTACCCACACTGAATATGGCCCTGATCACTAGCAGGGCTGAAAGTGTTACCAAACCGGACTGGATCCTTCACCACCATCTGACTGGTCAAATTGTAGTTCTGCATCGAAGGAAAAAAGGGCATATTCAATATGTTATTAATTATTAGTAGTTTCACACATTGCAATGTATTGCTGCATTCTTAATAACTAGGAACATGACAATATCCAACCACCTACTTAAAAAATACTATAGGACAGCTGAACGGAATGGATTTATAATGCAAATTCTTCAGTTAGCGTTTGATACTAACATAGCACAGCGATTCTCACTGACTTGCTAGCGGAAATTAGCAGATAGGAAATCATGATGTACACTGTGGGAACAGTAAATAAGTATCTCTTTCGTTTCCTGTCACCACTGTTCTCTAAACCCAGCAACGTCTTTAGCAAGCTGACCCTTCTGCAGTGGAAAACGGGAGCGAGCTGGAACAGCTCTGTAACTAGTGTTTGTGGTATGGGTCACCTACGGCTTGGTTCCTGTGCCAGTGGAAAAGTGCCATAAGTGGTTTTCAGAATAACATTAACGCAATAGTTTTTTATGATTATCTGAAAATTTTGTTTTGCAAACTACATTTATTTAAAATATATATATTTAAAATGTGTTCTGACATTGATGTTCTTTATTCAGCTGAAACCTGGACCTTGTATTTTCTTCATTCAGTATAGCAAGCAGTCCCTTCTATATTGTGTCCCTGAAGTGCCACATTACAAATAGGATAAATCCATTATGTGTCTTTGGTGCTGACTACACCTATCACATAAAGCAATATTTTATGTGAGTGAGACAATGGCACAGTACAGGGACTCAATAGGTAGCACTAGGGCTGGGCGATATGGACCGAAAATCATATCTCGATATTTTTAGTTGAACCGTGATATACGATATATATCTCAATATTGTTTTCCCATAAAGTAATAACAGATAGACAGTTCCAAGTCAGAGCCAAATGTCCTCAATGTCATACTTTTATTTACAGACAGCTGTACAGTACATGTACATGAAAAAAATGGCTCAAATGTCGATTTGTCCTACCTTACTGCCTTTCGACAGATATATCTATCGATTGGTGCTACCTTACCGAAAATGTTATTGTCATTTTTATGGGCTGAAACTGAAAGCGGATATCCAAAAAATAAATACATAACTTGTCCAAAAAACACAAACTAATGTAATGTAAGCAGGCATTGCGAGTCTGAAATACCTTATAAGGTTAAGTGTTAAAACATGTCAGGAATTCGACATACAGCATAGTAAATCAGCGTGATTCTGACAGTAAAGTGTAATCAATGTATTTAATAAAATATTTAAAATGTATGAACTTTGAAGACGCAGAAATAATCCATAACTCCAACGCAAGGTAGGGTAGATCCATGGGTGGTTCTTCAAGCACGAGAAAAGGGGCTTGATTTCATTGTGTACATGTGCAGTACCCAAAGGTAGGACATTTCCATAGGTTAGGATGAAATGTTAGAACCCCGTCATATATTATTTTACCAACCAGGGGAATATTTCACTAAGCGGGATTTCTTGCTTAGCCGGATAACTTGTTGGATGTATGGTAATCTGGGCTAAATGGACTATATAATCATCCACTTAAATGTAGCTCAGACAACCTTAAATCTGACAAGTTATGCGGCTAAACAAGAAATCCTGCTTCATGAAATACCCCCCAGGTCCTGTTTGCTAGCTAGCCTCGTCTCTGTGCCTGTCTCCATGTTGTCGCTGCATGCAGGACTTGTGAGTGGGGAGGGGTGGGTTATGTTCAGAGAGGGGCAGGGCAGAGCACAGTTTTGTAAGAGACAGACAGGGTGAGGAGAAATAGGCGAAGTGGCGGCGCTATGAATATAATTTTAAAGCAACAAACTATATTGATATAAACGATATTGTCTCATCATATATCTTGTATGAAAATATGTCGATATATCGTAAAAACCCGATATATCGCCCAGCCCTAGGTAGCACAGTTTTTCCATACCTTCAAGGTTGGGGGTTTGTACTTTGGGTAAGCAGCTGTAAGATGGATGAGTTGACAGTAAGAAAATGATGCATTGAGTGGACTGAACCTTGATATTTTATGCAATTGCTTTTTTGTTTTAGGAATGAGTTTGGATATACAAAGGATGGAAAACAATTGACAAAAATAGAGCATTAATCGATTTATCAGATTATCAGCTTATCTGAGACGTAAGTGGAAAATGGTTCTTTATATTCCACTGATTGTAAATAATTTAACGTGATTCAGCTCAGAGTTCAGAGTTTGAGAGATTCGGCTGTATAGATTTTCAGGTGATGTATTAACTTTAGTGGCCGATATGGGGAGCCTAATAAAGAGAAAAGTATAGTATATCCATTATTAGGGGTGTAAAGATGCATAGTGATGAAATGATTGTTAAGATGGTGATTTAATGGATTGCTCTGTAAAGTCAGAATAGATGTTTGGGGGTAAAAATAAAGGTACTCTTACTTCCGGGTTGTGCACCCTTGTGTTCATGTTCTGCAAGTAGACTCACAAAGTAGCAGTTCTGGCACTTGACTTTTCAAAACATAGGATGATAGGATAAGACTCATTAATATTCATAAAGGAAGCACTACTTGATAATCCTTGTGCTATGTTGCTTTTGGAAAACGCTTGTCTTATTGTGCAAAAAGTCACTCTTTTTACAAGCTGCAGTAGCAATTAAAGATACACCGATCCGATATTCAGATCGGTATCGGCACTGGTCCAGACCTAATAGATGGATCAAGTATTGGCCATAGGTGACCAACCCATGTCCGATACTTACACATTTAGTTTTCGGTAGTCTGTAAAATGAGAGCTCCTATTTGTTGTTAAATCGATTTATACAATCAGTTGCACAACAGCATTTTCCCATTTTAGATATGTTTTTTGTGGCATTCAAGCTGACTTTGCTTCTTTCAGTCTTTTTGCCACTCTGTAGATGTGAGTGCAGTGACTTCCACCTGCTGTCATGTCATGCACATACCCTTTTCATTACGGGGAGCGTAAGAACATCAGATTAGAGGGTGAAGATTTGGAAGTATTTTACGCTTTTAACAACAAGTAGTAGCAGAGCGATTTTGCAATTTTTGTTAAAACAAAGTTTTGAGTGGTAGATGCAGAGTTTAGTGGAAAATCCTATTTAAGAAAGTGTACAGATCAGTAGTTGGTCATTTAACAATTTTACACTATACTGTTTTTTGCATTCCATTAACAGTGTGTATTAAGTACCCATGGTAATATTTCTAATTTTTTTTCAGTGAAGTTAGCGAGGTTAGCAGAATAATCAGTTAATCGAAATGAAATGTGAAATTAAAGATTCCCAATGCATTTCCTCAATAGTCATAATCAAATCAAATTGCCTTGGGATCAACCATTTAGATCCTTATCCATCAGTGCTTAATAGCCTGGAGTGACTGCAAGTGGTGAACAGCAAGGATTTGACCATTTGCCAATGGGGATATGAATGTGTATGAAAATTTGAGACAAAACACTAAATGGTGTTAATTATTTTTCAGGGAGGATGAAACAAAATAGCCCCCCCCTGTATAGAGTCTGGGACTGCCTATGAATGACAAAGGGAGCTCATTTCCTCCTTTTTCTGTCATTTGAGACCAACATTGAATAACAGAACACATAGCATTTGACGAATATGCATTTGAATAATATGCTTAAATGTTATTTCAACTGACCTGCCCAAAGATGACCCCAAATATCGTTAAAACATTTTTGTTTGCAATAAAGCGTATTAGTGACATTTGAGAGTGTTTCTGCTTTTTATGAAAAATATTGAAAATTATATAAACTGAAATTTATGACTTAGTATCAGTATCAAAACAATAATTTTGCTATCCTGACAACAATAGTGTGTGCAGAACAAGTGGCAAATTTCTTTGGTTGAGAAATGACCAAGCAGAGGGGAGTGTGTAGAAGCTGGCGTGGATCTGTAAGGGTGTTGCAGTAGTTTGGGGGTAAATAAGAATATCTGCTAATATGCCTTCAGAAAGGGGACTAGTGGCTGATTGTTAGTTTAAGGTAAAAAAAAGCTGCGGTAAAGTGATAGTAAAGTAATAACTTCTGGCCCTATGCTCCCATTGGCTACTCACAGCTCATAGTGCGACACACACACACACAGACACATACCTCCCCTATATATCAGCATGATGGAAGCATGGCAGGCACATGACTGATACTATACCGGTTTGTTCAAGGGTCACCGCAGGAGTGAGAAGCTTGGAGTTCCGTAAATTCACACATTAGTCTTTACAGTAGCTATACATGTCACAATTTGTGACAATTTCAGTCACTTGATTGGCTAATTCCACTCATATGTCGTGGCAAAGAGGTTTATATATTTTACAATATCATGATAATAGTTCCCACAGCACAAGAACACTTCCTTTAGATACATTATATAATCAAAATATTGATGTAGAATGACGGTCTGAGCCTTTTATCGGTTTGCAGAACAAAAATGTGTCCAGTTCAATGGCATTTTTTGCATTAAGAATAGTTTTTGATGTTGTTTTTATTTTAAACCTGCTTTCATTCTTAATATCACAGCTAGTAGTGACTTGCTACCAGAAGGGCACCATAAAACCCAACACACAGAGACAAATCTCCACACGCATTTGCAGATCTGCTACGGCAAAAGTGTAGCAAAAATCAGATGTAAAAAGACAGCCAATTGAGAGGTTTGCCTGAGTTGTAACCGATGACTTGTCGGTATGTTCAGCTCTTGGAGAAAAAACTTAGACTTTTTAGCCATTAATACTTATGTACGCATTTGCAGATTTGTCCATACACGTACAAATCTTGGTACACTTGCAAATCTCTTTACGCACACGGATTCTGAATACACATTTACAGATTCCTGTATACATTTGCATTTACAAATTCTTTCACACATGTATATACAAATCTGATTACACACACACGGATTGAGATACAGCCATACAACTCTATACACATTCGCAAGTAATTTTGCTACAATAGTAGGCAATAGAAAAGGGGGAATAAACAGCAAGAGCAGTGGAATGGGGACGTGAAGAGGGAAAGCAGGACTGAGAAGCCAAATGGGATTAATGTGGCATTCCTCCTGCAGAGAGACCGGGTGGCTGATGCTAATGTGGCTGATTCTCTCTCTCTCTCTCTCTCTCTCTCTTTCTCTCTCTCTCTTTCTCTCTCTCAAAAAGTAAAGTATTCTAATGATATAATATAGTTCAAGGTATAAGATGTGGTTATAACTACTAACAATTAACAATACTAATGACTAATGCACAGGTCTGCACATCTGCTTGGGTAACATGTGCCTCACACCCCATTCTCTCTCTCTCTCTCTCTCTCTCTCTCTCTCTATCTATCTATCTATCTATCTATCTATCTATCTATCATTGCATTCACATCCTTTTAGGATAAATTTAATTCTCCTTCACATCTTAACCGCCCTCCCCATTTTCTATTCCTCTTTTTAAGTATTGCCCTTTGTTTGGTGACATATCAGTGTCTGTTTTCCCTGCGTGTTAGATAGGGCCCTTTGTTTCATAGATGCTAAAAGTATAAAACAGCTCAATTCATTGAAACCATTATACAGAATTAGATCAGTATGGTGTTTTCTTGGACCATTGGGTTAGCTCTTGGAAGAATGAACTGGAAGTCTTGGTCCCATGTGTTTTTTCTTCCCACTTTTGCCTTTGGCCTACTCTCTGGGGGCATTGGGTAGGGGTAATGTAAAGTGCTTTGAGACAATAAATGTGCTATATGAAATAAATTGCATTTAGCTAAAATCTTTACTATATGTAAATGACATTTACAAATGCGAAATTTGAAGTAAACATTATTCCTGAAAATTCTCTTTTTAAATATAACTGCACAACGATACAGAAAAACCTCTTTGAAGATAATAAAATCAAATTTAGTCAGTGGGCTGATAAACAATTTAGAGCTGTCACGATTACTCCAATTCGATCACATGATTATTAAAAAACATTGATTAAAATTTGCATTCTCGGTTACTCAGCAGTATGATGAAAGGAAGACAATGGACAGGGGTCCAAATAAAGAGTGAAGGCCTCAGTTGTGTGGAAGCACTTCACATCAAAAGTGAATTTTAAATGCAGTTGATGCATGACAATACATCTTATAAGAAGACATTCAAGTCTGATGGACTCGCCCAATAATGCGAGGTTAGCCATAGATATGTGCCATTTAGCCTCTAGGAGTAGCCTAGCCTGACTTTGTCTTCATTATGACTTAAATTATTTAACATTCTGCGATTACTGTGTCAAAATAATCGTTGCTAAAACTCAGGTAATAGCCCTGTCACTTAGCCATATCATCTTGCATGATACGGCACATAACCTTATGATATAATTTTTTTTGTGAACATATTGTGTGTTTTGAGTAGTGTGGGGAATGATCACATTGCAGAATTTTAAGTCAGGAGTTGAAATGAACTACATGGCCATATAGAACTCCTCTACAGAGTGTGTCAAATAAGTAAGGTTTACCGATCGATCAGCTAGTGACTGGAAATGGCAGATTTTTGTCCAGATCACAGGTGACCGTCAATCGGCCAGTCAGTCAATCAATATGGTCACTTTTATGAGCCAAAGCAATTCGACTAGGCATCAGTGTGGCTAAGCTGAGCATCCAATGAATGTCCAGTCACAAGTGCCCTACTTAACACTTATGAATACAGAACAAACCAGCAAGCACCTTTTTATGTGATGCTTACTTGTTCGGAAGCTGCAACCATATTACAACAAAAACAGAGCAATTTCAGTGCAGTCTATATCTCACTTCAGGTTGGCGAAAACACAAACCTTATATACCATCGGACTGCTAAAAATATTGTATGTATGTCACACAGTAAACAACACACAGTCCATACATGGGTTGGCCATGCTGTCAAATAGACAGTGTGCAGCATGGGTGATGAGAAAGAATCGGTTAAAAAATGTTGTTCTTTGATTATGTGGGAATGGTTTGTATTTGAAAAATTCAACAATGCAATGCATTGTGGTTAAATTGTTAATGAACATTACTACATACATTACAAAAAAATCATGATCTATATATTGTGGAGTGCGATTATAACATTTTGTCCTTTTCGCCAAAGCTCTTCAGCTTCCATCCACAGTCATGGTGCATGATAGGTGGGATAAAACACTTTATGGGAAACATCTGTTGTTTGTAGATTCTTTACAGTGTGGGGCAAAAGATGTTAAATTTGCAAATAAAAATGGCCCCTCTGCAAGTGTCAAATTAAATTGGTAATTCCAAATGCTTTTGGGATAGTCCCTCTCACACACTGCAACGGTTATTTAAGTTCTTTTGCTTTTACTTAATATGCTAATGATTATTAAACTATGATCGGCCAGCAATTTTTAAAAAATTGGCCAAGGGAAATACAATTGGTACATTCTTACAAATAAGTTGGTGTTGTTACCGTAAGTTGCGGCAACAGACACAAAGCAGTGCCGATAAATCACTTGTTCTTTGCTGAGTGCGGTCTCTGGAATACGGAATATTTCTATACAGTGTAAGACGTTCCCTTTTCTCCTCTACACTAATTTTTGTTTCATTTCTCACAAACATGTCGCATGGTCTTTGAGTGAGTTCAGCAGCAAGGACAAGAGTGATTATGCCTGTCTTGGACAGCACATGTAGAGGTCATGCAAAGCAGCAGAGGTAAACTTTAGGCTGATTTTTTTAACATATACTGGATAATGTCGAAAAGAAACTGTTATTAAAATTGTAAAGTTTACTAAGTTTTGCTTTCTATGACTGAGTAAAAATGTTTCTGCACAACATATCGATGGTCTCAACCTAGCTGACTCGCAATGTAACAGTTGCGTCTGCATAACATGTAACGTCGATATTAATATTGCACATACTGCAAGCCTAGTATTCAGGATGGCAAACTGGCGCAGTGGGTGGTGCTGTTGTTGCACACCACAGTCCTGTGTGTGTGGATTTTGCATTCAGCTGATTCTCTGGTTTCCTTCCACTGTCCAAAAACACTTAACCAGTTTCATTGGACTGAAGTGCTTAAATCGACCGTATGTGTGATAGAGTGTGCACCCTGCAGTGGTTGGTTGGTTGGTTCCTGCCTCATGGAAATTGCAATATTTATATCATATGGTACCAAACAAAAGTCTGGACACACCTACTGAAAATCATTTGTTTTTCCAAGAAAATAATGACTTAAATACACCTCGAGCTTATGTAAGTGCTGTATTATCTTGCAAATAAGGAAAGAGATGGAGTGCTGTGACAGATGACCTGGCCCCCACAATCTCCTGACTTAAACCCTAAGGAGCTGGTTTGGGATGAATTGGATCAAAGAGACTAAGGTAGCCAACTGATGCCCAGAACTTATGGAAACTTTTTCAGGACTGTTGGAGAATCATTCCAGGTGGCTACATCTATATACCTCTACATGCCAAGAGTCCGCAATGCTACCATTAAAGTAAAAAAGGGGTATTTTGAAGAGTCAAAATTTTGAGATGTTGAGCACTTCTCTTGATTGTTGCAGTATTTGATATGTATTACTTCATTGCCTTGAGGCCTTCTACTTTAAGGTGAATATCATAGCTAATATTGAAACAAATTCATTAAACACAGGTCTATCCAGTCTATTGCCTGGTACTGTATATAAATGATTACTTGATTAATCGTCATTAATCGGTCGATCCCTACTTTCTGGGTTGGGTTGTAATGGTGTAACGGTGTTCTCAACTTGTGCCCTTTGCATAATTTTTGGTTTGGAATGCACAATGAAAGCAATGAATACATTTCTTGACAGGCAGAACTTAAATTCACAAGTAGTCGTTCAACACAGGAAATATTCTAATTGTGGTTGGAAGTTACTTATCGCTGAAACTTTTTGCACTGTCACAATCCACAGTTTGGGGACATTTTGGTTTCCAGATAAATTACATCAACACTGGAGAGAGTAGTTGATAAGACCAAGACTGGCTGTCAGCAGTGTTACACCAAACTGCCATGCTGCTGGAAACCATTGGTGGAAAAAGTACTGAGTTTTCATACTTAAGTAAAAACATTCCAGATACAACACCAAAATGTTACTCAAGTAAAAGTCATCTAGTAAAATACTACTCAGTAGAATGTAAAAATACACGTGTGAATTGTAAAAAGTACTACACATTCAAACCTGTTATTCTTACAAAAAGCAACCTATCCTTTTAAATTTGCTCAAGAAAGGGTTGAATACAGCACTGTATCTTACAATGTGTTACAATAAGGAAAACTGAGTCACAAGAGGATAATTGAATATTTTCTTTTTATTGACAGTATCAACTGTTTTTTAGATAATTTCGTCATAGACTGGCCTCTGCAGTTCCAGTTGCGATATTAGGCTAGCACTAGGCCTTTGTAAGATGATGGTGTTATTGGTAATCGATGATATCGGACTAGTAACCCTCAGGAGCAGATTAACTTCACCGAAGGCCCTATACTGACTTGGGTAGGTGGCCCCCTAAGTGGGCTATTTGAGCTGTTTTTTGGAGCCTGAAAAGAAACGAGGGAATTAAAAATGATGGAACATCAGTGGGAACAATACTGCCATCAATGACACCAGCATTCCTAGTACATGAAGTTGTAGCTGGTCAATAAAGTGAATTGTGATTGTGATAGGATGCTAATCAAAGTGTGGGGTGCCAGCAGTGAAACTTACTTATCTGGGTGAGGGCGGGAGTGCTGCCAGTAAAATTCACTGATTGGGGTGAGCTGGGAATTGCTCCGGCAGATTGTTTGGCCAAATTTAAGAAGTTTAACTGTTCCGTCTTACGCTGTAGCCCTAGACTGTAGCCTAAGATAGCAAATGCCTTACCACCCCTGAGGCTAAGGTTAGTCTTGCATTTTTGCATACGTTCGTTTAATTGTGTTATCTCTGCATCTGTTTACAATTTGTCAACCACACTAATGGTATAGTATCAAAGACATGGGATAAATGTAATGTTGCTCTTGTATCTTTGTCCCATTTTCTTTGTTAGGTTTCACTTGCCGGTGAAACAACAAGTAGCCTTCCACTATACTCCAGTGTGACAAGAAAGCTAGGTAGCAATAAGTGCCAAAGTAGAAATAGCCCATTACAGCCAGGATGGGGGCAACTGTCTATCCTGAAAATTTGTCCGTCACTAAAAATGTAAATAACAGGCATGTCATTTAAATGAACATATTATCCATCTTCATTTGGGGCCCCAGGCTTTCAGGGGCTCCAGGCGGCTGTCTGCACTTGCATTGCACTAAGGCCGCCTCTGGTGTCCTGGTGTTGTATCTGACAGTGAATAACTGGTGAGTATTTGTCAGTGAAGTAGACTTAGGCTACACAATGCAATATTGCAGAAAAATTTGTTATGTGGGGCTCAGTTCAGCCTTCTTGCCTGTGTTTCCCATGTAGAACAAAAACATTAGATAGAAATAGAACAACACATTGCTGTTATCTTTTTAACTTGTTTTTCACACAAACATACAGTATCAGTATATGTAAATGTTAATTATAATAATGGTACATGGTTGACTGTCGCCATCCCCTGACAATTTCCTTGTGAGTATAAGACAATATGAGGTGGTACATGGTGTAAAAAGTTTGTGAACCAATGCTTTAGAGGCCCATGATGTTTTTAAATCAGCCCATTGATCAATCATTTTCCACAGGGAGTGGGGGAGGGGGGGGTTGGATGACCTGATATTATTGTTTATCCGATATTTTTAAGGTACAATATCGGCCAACACTAGATCTAGCATAACTGTGTCTCATCATATCTAGAGCATCACTCATTAGAATGTAATTAGCAGGAAGCACAATTCAATCTTCTTTTTACCGCTACCTGGGTAGACTTTAACCTGGCCTCTTTGCTGCTTCCCTTAGGTGTGCTGCATGTTTTTCACAAACCCAGTTTCCCGCAACCACTCAGTTTACGTCAGTTGCACAGATTATAAGGATCTCATGTTGTAGGAAGCCTGAGGCGCATGGCTTGAAACTACAAACTATCAAGATGTCAACTGTGTGGAAATTCTTTAAATTGGAAACTCAAAACAGCCTGACAGGTACCTGAAATGTTTGCAGTGCCATCCTTTTAAGAGGAGGTGGCAACAGAGCATCTTTGAATACAACAAATCGAATTTAGTCAGGGGTGCCCAAATAGTTGATCGGCGATCGCGGAGTAATTCTCAATCTACCGTGAAGTGCGTTGCAAGCATTTTTCAGTGTTCTGTAAACATTTCGCACGCAATCATGTCAAAAACATATAATTTTCATTCAAAGTAGAAAGAGCATAATTATTATTTTTTTTTAACTCGGATTTGAACTCCATATGTCTTGTATGCAATGCGAGCGTGGAAGAAGGGCAATTTGAGGCGGCATTTCAAAACGATGCACAAAAGCTACAAGACCGAGTTCCCTCTTAAAAGAGCCATACGCAGCCAAAAAGTGCGAGAACTGAAAAGTCAGTTAGCAGCACAGCAGATAATGTTTACTGAGCTGCAGCTTCGCAGTGCCAGCGGTCCCACTAAGGTAGAGAAATACATTTATTTACACTTCTTCAGTTTGGAGAATTACCTGGATTTGTCTGGATCTGCTGTGTGCATTAACAGAGTAATAGCTATGGCTCCCTATTTGAACTGGTAGATCTCGGCACACTGGCCACTTGAAAAGTAGATCTTGAGTTAAAAAAAGGTTGGGCACCCCTGAGTTAGCCACTTGCAGAAACATCGTAAGGAAGAATACGGTGAAATCGCAAGGCTTGCCTAGACAAAGAATGCAAATATTTACTGAAAGATTGGATTGGTACTCAGAATCTGCAGAAATATGTATTAAATGGATGGGATTGGGGGACCAAAAAAGTGGATTGAAGATCAGGACATCCCTAATATTCTGCATTGCCATGTTGTACTGTTTTTCATAGGTATGTCATTTTAGGGCAGTGTGCTTCTTCTTTCCCTTTGGAAGCATCAAATAAAATGCTTTTAAAGATACCTTCACACCGTGAGGGGTGAGAGCGTCAAAGCCACCAGAAGACATTAATTCTCTATGGGAAGGCGCTTCTCCTAGTGGTAGCGCAGTTTGGGCAGTGTTAGGATCAAAATGAAGTTGAAGCCCTGTCAACTTTATGGTAATGAGCTGTGACGCAGTTCCGCAACAACCAGTCAGAACGTAGCAATGCTCTGCCAAAAAGAGATCCACAGAACACAAGCGGTTAAACATTTGTTCCGACCAAACAGTTCCCAAGTGCAATGGAGGGCAAACTGTGTGCAACGCTGTCGGGGTTTAATTCATGAGACAGAAAATGTCTCTATGTGGCATTTTTTACCTTCTAACCATGGTAAAACCTCCAGTCTGTCGCAGTCTGCAACCAGAGCATAGCTTTATATAATTCCATACTAAGGATTCAGACGTGCGTAAAAAATCTCATGTAACGTTACTGTTTGTTTACCGTAAATACCTGTAGTATACTGGTAAGGAATTTTGATGCAGCCAGTTTTGACTCAAGCTAGTAAAAATGCCACAGAATGCATTTTTTTCAATATTTTAACTTCTGTGGTGTCTACACAGAAGGTATATGAACTCTGTTTGATCAAAAAATGCCCAGAATGGGTTTTACAGACCCATTTACAGCCTTATCATTTGGCCCTAGAATGAAACAAGCCATTTTCCCTTTTTTTTGTGGGCTTATTAATATGTTGATGAGCTCTGCTCTGATTGGCTGGTTTACGGTGAGGCACTACAATGGCTCACATAGACCCAACATGTCTGCAGCCAGTCATATAAAACTATAGCACATATATATCACGTATAGTATGGAGGGTGTTTTGTGACAATATTCGATAAATAAATATGTAATTTAAATGATTATATATAATATATTATTCAAATAGTTATTGCAACTGAATGGTTCCAAATATGTAAGTTGGTAATAATAACATACCCCTGAATAGGACTTGGCGTCTTAGCCTACTAGTAATAAATAACCTTATATGCTGTCAATATATATGTTTTTCCTTGCCAGGTGCACTTGTGGAAATTATACACATGCCCCTCGAGAGAGTGCAGGTTATGCTGGTCCATTGAGCTCGAAAGTGGCTTGTGTTTGCTTAGTATGGGGCATAGCTGAGACTGTCACGTAACAGTCTAGGATTTTGGAATCAGCCTATTTTAGCAGCTTCGGTGAGGCACTGTGATGGGTCACACAGACCCAACATCCCTAATATGTACGATATTGCTGCTACATTTATATAAACACATATAAAACAAATTTTTTTTTCAGCATACATTTTATCTCTTTCTTGTGGTGATCCTTGTTAAGTTTAAGTTATTTACTTTAGATTTGTGTTTTAGGAATCTCATATTCATATGTTTTAAAATTTAAAATTGCCCTTACATTTATACTTATATTTACTTGCACTCATTTCTTTACTTATTTGTGTTTCAGAATATACCAGATTTTTAATTTTTTTTCTTTAACTTAAAATTTACTTATTGTTCATAATGTTTGCATAGTCAAGGAGCGGCTCAGGTTACATTTCACTGTGTGTTGTACTTGTATGACTACGCATGTGACAAATAAAGATCTTGAATCTTGAATCTCTATAGCCATATGTGGGATTTATATTTGAAAGAGGGAAAAACGGCATTTCAGATTCACGGTATGTCAGTTCCAAGTACTGAACTCTTCATATTCAACTATACCGATGTAAAATCGGGTTCATGGTATGGCATCGCTGCGATAACCTCAACCAACACAGTGGAAAAAGAGCTCAATTTTCTCCAACTCAATTCAGCTTCTTTGGCACTAGCTGCGGGCATGCCGCTGACTTTAGGGGGGAGCTTAACTTTCAGGCTGTCAAATACGGTACACTCTTCAACTTTTAGATATATTTTGTGTTTGACCAGATGTTTTCTCAGGTTGGAGATATTGCCATGGCCAGCTTTGCATTTCGCATCGCAGATATTGCAGTGAGCCTTGTTTGCGTCAAGTTTTGGAAAGTGTAACCACAGTTCAACATGTTGCAGGGGCGATGTCACATGATCTTGCTCTCTCTCTTTCTGTAATATATACTTTACTCACTGCTAGGCCCCGAAATCTGGTACTGATTGATTGCACATTACATCGATTGCAAATGACACTGGTGGGAGCGTTTTCTCAAAATCGAACATCTCATTATTCTTCAGGACCGCAAGCTGACCAAGGCAGAACAGCAGCGCTTCAAGGAGGAGGCGGAGATGCTGAAGGGGCTGCAGCACCCCAATATTGTGCGCTTCTACGACTCCTGGGAGTCGGTGCTGCGGGGAAAGAAGTGCATCGTACTGGTGACAGAGCTCATGACCTCCGGCACCCTGAAAACGTAACGAACCTGCTTCACGGCCACCACAACTGCACACAGTTAAAATGAAAAATTTCACTTTTAGCTATACAGACATGAATGTTTACTTACATTACCTGAGTGTTTTTTTTGATCATCCATTTGTATAAATAAATAAGCAAGTAAACAAATAACTTTTAAAAATATATTTCATTGGCTTCCTCATTTCTTAAGGTTCACAAACGCATCCCCTTGCTGATTTATTGGCTATGAAAACAATTTGTAGCAATTGACACTGAAAAGGAGCTCTATATATGTTGAATAACATAGCTTGGAATTTAATGATACTAACTATGGATCAGCGTCCGCTAATGTTATAAGTATTTTTCTAAAGGATCTGCCGCTTTCCACCTTTAATATTTGTGGCCATTTTATAGCAATTCTTAATAATGAGGTTGGGGTGACTGTCCATTCACCTACAGTAATTCTGTAACTGGGGAACCCTTCCGGCTTCTCTCCCTGCTCTGCAGGTACCTAAAGCGTTTCAAGGTGATGAAGCCCAAGGTGCTGCGCAGCTGGTGTCGGCAGATCCTGAAGGGTCTGCAGTTCCTGCACACGCGCACACCGCCTATTGTGCACCGCGACCTCAAGTGTGACAACATCTTCATCACAGGACCTACAGGCTCTGTCAAGATCGGTGACCTGGGCCTGGCCACGCTGATGAGGACCTCTTTCGCCAAGAGTGTTATAGGTAGGCTGGACCCTATTACGTGTGGCATTTCCTGGGAAACAGGTGGTGGAAGGGAATCAAGAACATTTATCTATTCTTTTCCTTTTTTCACATCTCACTTTCTGCTCCTCTTTTACCTGACTCTTCTTTCTTTCCTTGTCAATCTTAGTGATTCTTTCCTATTGTTTATTCCCTCACTTATACCGAAAGTGGGGAGTCTTTTTTTGTGTGATAAGCCAGCAGACTGTTGGCTCAGTTCATTGAGGCCCTATAGTGTGAAAACTGATGCTGCATCTATTTGTCAAGTCATGTTACATTTCCTGGTAACGAAGTGAAATGCAGTGAAATATCCATCATCCACTGGGAATGGGTCTGACTTACTGTCAGCAATGCTAGCCAAGTTCTCACTCTGGACACGGTCATATCCATAAAACACATCTAGGCTGGTTGGGCAAGCTGCAGTGAATCCTCCAGGGTCCTTGTAAGGGTAAAATGCTGGTCCAGTGTTCTGTGACCAGTATGGAATCTGCAGTACCCCTTTTGTGTCTGAGGTTCGACCAACACATGGATGCTCCACATCCTGACAAGTTCCCTGATGAGCCCCCTGAAGTTAGAACACACCCTCGCTTCCCCTTTCTAATTATTATAATAATTGATACTTTATTGATCCCCATGGGGAAACTGTCTTGACACCTCCCTCAACTTGCTCTTTGTAGAGTAAACTGTCCGCAAAGGGCAGCCACCTGTTGGGGCGCCCAGGGAGCTGGGGGTTAAGGGCTGAGGCTGGGTTTGACCCGGTGACACACAGGCATAGCCCACTGAGCCACTCGCTGCTTAAAGATTGGGGCCACCAGTTTTTTGCCAATACAGAGGCACTGTTACCGACCTTGATGCAATGTTGAATTGGCTTGTCATATAAAACAGCCCAACGACATCCAGAGCCTTCAGAAGCTCATCCACCCCTGGAGCATTATCACTGAAGAGTTTTTTTTACCACGGCAGTGACCTCAGCCCTAGTGATGGGTGAGGCCTCTGACTCTACTTCCTCCTAGGAAGCTGTGGCAGTGGGATTACGATGGACCTCCAAGTGCTCCTTTAACATCCACTATGAATGCTAAGTCACACAGTAGGCAGGTTTTCATCCAAGAGATTTTATACGCAAAAATACTTTTAATACTAAAGTCAGCTGGAAGATTACCATGCAGCCCTGAGAAGGTCGCGGCATTCTTTGTGGCTTGTTGTGTGTTGCATAACATTGCCACATGTGATGGATGTCTGTTGGACATAAATGAGGACACATTAGGGGACTTTAGAAGATCTGATGGCATAACTGCCGTTACCAAAAAAGGACTGTAGGCTGGCAGCAGCGCGGGCAAGGAGGGATCAGCTGGCAGAAGAGCGAATCATCTGTAGCCTGGTAAGGAACCTAAATTGTGAGATGTAGAAAAATAACCGCCTTATTGCCTTTTATTAGAACGTTTAAACACCCTAAAACTGTAGGTTTTTGAACAAAGATTGCACTTTTATTTAAATTCTGCAAACTACAGACCCAAAATTAAAATAAACACAAGCATCATTAAGTCCCCGTTCCCAGCTGCTGGTCTCGTTCAGCACTGGGCTTCTGCTTTCCTCGCCTTCTGACATCCTTATACCACTAAGCACTGAGCAGATGACCTGGTGATGCCAGAAAATGAGGACACGCTCGCTGCTACCTCATCCCACGTCTGCTTCACCTCGAAAGGCTTAGATATTATGTCATTAAGCTTGCCCTTTTTATCAATAAAAGTCAGTTTTATGGAAATGCAATGATCGCAAGAAATTTCACCAGTGTTTTTGATTTACGTTTTTGTTTTGTCACTAAGAATATGCATATCAAATGGATGGACACATAGTGTCTTGCTCTCACATGAACTTTAGCCACAGTTTTCATTAAACTCTATTGCACATCATTCTACAATTGCTAAAACCATTTTAGCTCAACCAGTATTGCATTTAGATTCAGGTAAATCGGATCAATTAGGTAAGTTTTGTGTTCAGCATTGAGTCACTGTGAATATGTAGGCAGATATTCCCGATGAATGATGCAGTGGCATATTGTGGAAACACTTGTATTTTAACTGCAATGACTCATTTCTATTATAGTTGAGGCTACATCAGTTGCTAAGGCTACTCAGTTTTAAAAAGTGCGTGGTTTTGTGGATCGGTACTGTTGTTCAGGGGTGCTAATGAGAACAAACCCTCTTGTGTGTCAAATTCTGCTGTAACTCTCCACATGAAAATGAGGCCAGCTGGCTCATGCTGGATGTGTTGTTTTATCAACAGAGAAAAATTCGAAGTCGCCTGTCCTGCTCCTCTTTGTCAATACGATTAGACACAATTAGGAGACACTAAACTTCTTTGAAGTAACTCGAAACAAGTTATTAATATGCCAAACGATTACTCTCAACAGGGATTGCCTTGGGTACGTAGTTCCCTTCCCTCACACCTCCAAGGTTGGGATTTCAAATCTGGCCCCCACTCTACATAAATGGAGTAGGCTTGCACGATTTTGGTTAAAATATGAATAATGATTTTTGTCACTCAATTCTCTCAGTTTTTGTCATGCCATTTCCTATCACGATTCTTGAGCAGTATATATTTTTTATTGTTATTAGGGCTGTGAATCAATTTTTTAAAATTAATTAGTTAATTGTACAGGTTTCTATGATTAATTGCAATGAACTACACCTAATGTTAAAACTTATAATTATAAATATTTATACATTGAATCCCCAAATGTAGAATTAACACAGAGGTGTATGTGGGTCATTCTCAAGAACTCATTACCGTAACATATCAGCTTTATCTATTTTTTGAATTAGTTTGAAGACAGACTCAAATTATTCAACGTCATTTTCTAAAGAGTTGATTTTTCCTCTGGGGTAGTTCATCAGTTTTGTTATGTTACTATTTATTTCTGTAATAATCAGAAGTATGTCATCAAATCCAGGGCAAGAGTTACAGAGACGAGAAAAAAATTTCAAGACTAATCAAAAAATCATTGAAAATATTCATCTTATACATATTAGTTGTTTATTCTGGGTTATATGCAATTAAGTTGAATGATTTAAACACATTTTATGTAGTTTTATGATTTATTTGATATTTGGTTATTTTGAGAAAATCATCAAATCGGATCAATAATCATTTTAATGTACTTAAAAATTTAAGGTAGTGCTTTTTTGTAGAGCAAAGGCCATTATTTCATTCTAATGTATTTTTGAAAATTCTTCAGTTTGTCAGAATTATCCATACTTTAATTTTTGTTTAATGGTCTAGCTTAAATTTATGTACAGGATAATCATTTCCATCAATACTACTTGTAAGCAAGTACAAAATGAATTTCAAAGCTTTCAGAAAGGCTAGATGAACAAATAGAAATAAGAAAAGAGAGGGTATCATATTAATAGTTAAATGATTTTTTTAAAGCACACCCATTGGAGATGAATTATATATGAATGGTATATGAATGGTATACACCAGTGGCCCCCAACCCCCGGGCCGCGGGTCATGCGGTACCGGTCCGCGGGCTGCACAGAAAAAATAGAAAACTTCGGCCACGTGATAGTTACCGCTAAAAATAGTCCCACAAGCCGTTTATTATTACATTTTAAAGATACCCCATTATTATATTTTTAAAATATCCCCATTTTTATACGTATCATTTATTCGTATAAATACGTA
>JAODLC010000042.1:3189685-3214460 GCA_026781145.1 Hippopotamyrus pictus | reverse complement strand
CTCCTTAAAGGCCGGGCCGTGAAAATAGTTTCTGATATTAAACCGGTCCGTGACGAAAAAAAGGTTGGGGACCACTGGTATACAGCACATATACTTATAGCAGCAGGTACTCAACAGGGGACTCCAAATGCTATTTCATCCCTACTGTGTTATCGATCTAATGGTGCTAAAAACAGAAGCTTGACAACCACTGAAGATTACAAGATTTTAAGGTATAGGCCTTCCAAAAATACTGCAAATTGCTATATTTTTGTCCTTTATATGCCTTCGTTTGATAGTTTATAAAACAAGATAAACCATGTAACATCAGCTTCCCTGTGGGATGTTAACTTAATGTTTTTATTTTAGCTCTGAATTTTGGGATTCTGTGCAATGTCACAACCTAAACCCTCACATTGTTTACAACTATTCTCTCATTTGAGTATCAAAAAACTGCTTGCGTTAATGCCATCAAGGAAATAATAACTTATGATTATAAATTTAACTCTATGTTTTAATCTATTAATCTTCCCAGCCCTAACAATCCTTGGTTTGATGCATGTGGGTTTCCTCCTGGTTCCCGGTTTTTCTCTTACAGTTTGAGCAGTTGCCATCTCTAAATTGTCCACAAAGTGTCCACGTATGTGCCCTGTGATGAACTTGCATCCCAGTTAGTGTGTATCCAGTCTTGTGCCCTGTACTGCCTGTGATAGGCTTCAGGCCCTCCTGTGACTCTGATCAGGATAAGTGCTTAAAAGATCGATGGACAGATTCATAATCATGAATTAGAGGTGGTAATGGAATTTCCACAAGTTAGAGAGGTTTTATGGGCTTACAAGGCTTGGAATGAACAAAGAATATATACATGTTAGATTTTACAAGATAAGATTGTGTCAGAAAAATATGCAAAGTAAAGAAGAGAAACAAAGTAGTAATTCACGTGTTGTACTTCTGCTTATTATGAGGAACTGGTGTTGTAAAGCTAGGAGGAATGTTGGCGAATGAGGTGGAAAAGAGAAATTGTTACGGAAAGGAATGCACAAAATAACACAAGATGGTGGCTGCAGAACCTCCTCCTGTCTCTTGGTCTCCTCTGTAATGACAGACATCAGAAGATGTTGTCTAAGTCTAGTGTTTTTCGAAAAGGTTTTCAGAAGTGGTAACTGTGTTTCAGGAAAGGAGTGACTTTGTTGTGAGAGTGACCGCTTTCTTTGTACCCTGCTCTACTTTCAAGGAACCCCAGAGTTCATGGCTCCTGAAATGTACGAGGAGCACTATGATGAGTCAGTGGATGTGTACGCCTTTGGGATGTGCATGCTGGAGATGGCCACCTCAGAGTACCCCTACTCTGAGTGCCAGAACGCCGCACAAATCTACCGCAAAGTTACTAGTGTAAGTCTCTACTGATCTGCTGAATATTTTTGGTGGTACGTATATGTCACCTCATACACGTCCAATGGTCTGTGTACCATGTTCAGTGTTTTTAATGTTCTGTGTTCTGTGTCTCTTCATTTATTACTCTCTATTATATAATCTAGATCAGGGGTCTCCAACTCCGGTCCTGGAGAGCTACTATCCAGTAGGTTTTCTGTCCCACTTGGCTTCTGGTGAGCCGCACCTGTTCCTGGTATTATCCTGAGAACTAGTGTGGCTCATCAGAAGCCGGGTATGATAGAAAACCTACTGGATAGTAGCTCTCCAGGACCGGAGTTGGAGACCCCTGATGTAGATCTCTGTTTCCCCATTCCTTTCTTTTTTCCCCTCTGTCTATACCTGTTAATTGAGCTCTTTCCTTTCTATACAGGGTATCAAGCCTGCCAGTTTTGACAAAGTGAGTGACCCTGAAATTAAGGAGATTATTGAGGGCTGTATTAGACAGAATAAGAGTCAGAGGTGAGTGTTACTGCTTCATAAAATGAAAAAAGAGAATTTTCAATAAGCTGAATATAGTTATGTGACATACCATCCTTTCTACAAAATTGCAGAAGAATGAGAAAAATATTGTTTTTCACTGACCTTATAATATCCAGACCGAAATTCCATTAAGACTTTAGATATGATCTGAAATGATCATTTTAAATGCATAAACTGTGTGGAATGTTTTGATCAGTAACTACAGGAAGAATTCAATTGATGGCAATCCAACTTGCATAACCGCAATTGCAGTGTTTTACTTGCTTTTACTTTATTGAATGTTTTCACCAGGAATAACAAAGCCATTGCTAGCCAAAGAGTAGAACATTGTTGTGGTATTCTTGAAAATTGTGCATGGGTTATGTTCAGAAACCTAGAGAATATAGTACATATCCATACACGAAGGTCATTCAAAGTGCTTTACAGGAAAATGCATGAAATAAAAATAGACAAGTAAAAGCATACAAATATGAAAATGTAAAATTAAAAAAAAAAAACATTTAAGAACATATTAAAAGTGAGAAAGTGCTGGTTGCATCAGTTATATGAGAATAGTAGAGAAAATGCATACACATATACAGACACAGTGAATCTATTAGACTGTAGTCATTTGGCGACAGAGCTGAATAAATCTGGGCATCATCCGCATACCTATGTTTAGCTATCTTGCTGTCTTTAAGAGTCTGTCCAAGTGGGAGCATATAAAGTTTAAATAAGAGGGGGTCCAGAAATGATCCTTGAGGGACTCCGTAAGTCATGGCAATATGTTTGGACTTATAACTTCCTATGGTGACAAAATAATCCATGCCTTCTAGGTCTGATTTGAACTATTTAAGGACAGTACCTGACAGGATTACCCAGTTTCCTAACCTATCTAACAGTTCCTTATGGTCCACTGTGTCAAAGGACGTGATGAGGTCCAATAATGCTTGGATCGTTAATTTACCTGAATCCACATTTAGACAAATTCACCGAGTCAGTCACCTCTTCTGGTCTTCTCCTTTGCAGGCTATCTATCCGGGACCTGCTAAATCACGCATTTTTTGGTGAGGACACAGGAGTACGTGTGGAGTTGGCTGAGGAGGACACGGGTCACCAGGATTGCCTAGCACTCCGCATATGGGTGGAGGAGCCTAAGAAACTGAAGGGCAAGCACAAGGACAATGAGGCCATCGAGTTCAGCTATGACCTGGAGAATGACAGTGCTGAGGAGGTGGCCCTGGAGATGGTAAGGTGAAGAGGGACTAGGAAGTGTTAGAAAGCCACACAGACAAATGCCAGAGCTGCCAGTTCACCTGCCTTCCTCTGGACTGCCCTACCCCAGGTGAAATCTGGCTTCTTCCATGAGAGTGATGCCAAGGTGGTGGGCAAGTCTATTCGAGACAGAGTTACACTCATCAAGAAATCCCGTGAGAGGCGTCAGCAACAGCTACAGTATGGGCTGGAAGACAGGAGAGATTCCACCACGCTCACTTCCTCGCATCCATGCACCCAGCCGTTTGGCCACACCTCACTGGGCCCAGGAGCGACAGCTGAAGGTGGAGTCCCTGGGGAGGCTGATGACGTGCCAGAGGTTGAGCAGCTTGTCAGGCAGCAGCCGCACATACACGGTGTCACGGCCACTGGCCTCCCAGGTCTCTGCAAGCCGAGTACTGGGTTTCCTCCCTTGAGTGGGCGATATGGAAGTACAGCCTAACAATTTCTGGAATGCATTCTCTGTCTGTATCTCTCTTCCACAGAAGGAGAGAGTGTCCCTTCTGTCAGCTGTGACTTGGCTCCCAGTGGGCAAAACCAAGCGTTTCCCCTCCCGGGTGAATCTGCCCTGCAGGCAGGGTACCCTTACGGCCACACACAGTCCGCCTACCAAACCACCACCTCTGTGAGTGTCTGTTTTGCTGCCATTCTGTGCACTTTCTCTACACTGGGATTCCAGGGCTATTGGTCAACGTGATGAATTCACCCCTTTTCAACTAGGGATGCACGATATATTCTGCGTATGTGCAATAAACACATCACGTTTGTTGGTACTGCTTTGTGTCTGTTGACACAACTCATGACAACACCTCCAACTTATTTGACAGACTCTGTTGGTAGATAAGTTATATTAAATGTTATATTTGGCTGTAGTTTATTTAAGCTAGTTTTATATCCTTTTTTGTTTTATAAATATTGCAGTGTTACTCATGGAAATTTCACATATCTCCATGTGATATCATGATTTGATATCGTGCAGCCCTGTTTTCAACAAGCATTACTCTGGAACAGCTATTTTTTATACAGGGAGTGATGAGAAAGATTATTCAAGATCTTAAAAGCAGACCAGTCAGAGAGAACCTGAGAGCTAATGCACTTTTAGGTGCATTTTAATGCTGTTTGGCACAAAATGGAGAATGTACCTGGTCAGTCTTTCTTTTTTGAGCATGTTGTAAACTCAGGGCAGTTTAGCGGCTGTATAATAGCCACCGTGGAGACAGTTGCCCCTGTTGGAAAAATAATAAATATAGCCCATATCTTCTTAAACTTTACCAAAATTATAATAAATTAAACTAAATAAAGCCTTTAGTGAACATTATATTACAAAGTACTAGTCATCCAGTGTATAACTTTGACCAATACAGAATTTAAAAGAAGCTAATTAAATTAAACGTGTTGTTTACAGCCTTGTTCAATGCTTACAGTCTATTATAGGAAGATAAATACAGTTACAGTATCATGCCTTTATCTTTTTCATATGGTTGTAAAAACACTGCTGTACCATGGTTTTAATAGCAGTCTTTTTATTGCCATCACTCCTGCAAACTCAGTGCTTTTAAACCCTCAGGCGGTGCAGAGTGCTGGGGGCATCTCCCAATCACAGTTCCCTGCCTCGTGTCAGAGTGTGCCTGTTGGCCAGGCTGGCAGTGTTTCCAATGCCCCTATTGGGCAGAGCATGGGGCTGCCTTGCGTGCCCATAGGACAGAGCCTGCCGCAGCCAGCTGCTATGGCAACACCGCAATCCCCAGAAGTGCCACAGCAGTATTCACTGGTAAGTCTTCATCCAGTGTTTGATTCTGTGTTTCATGTCAACTTTGTGTTTGGCCTGTTCTTTGCAATTACCTCTGTCTTTCTTTCTCCTCTTCCTTTCAGGGCTTTATAGATTTTTGTGTAAAATAAGACTGATTCTCTCACATAAATATTTTTATGCAGGGGTCCCCTGGAACAGGTTTGCCTGTAATAAGTTACTTTTTTCTCATATCTTACAGTAATTCTGACCAGTCACTTAAAACAGTGACCTGTTTTGTTATTTGTTTTCTCAAGACAGAGAAAACATTGTTGTTACCCTTGCAGTATGTAGTTTTGCATTTTTTTTTATTTCAGATTTGTTTAAAGCAAGCAAAAATATATAGTTATTATGCTTTTCAAATCAAACAAGTGACTATTTATGTAGAAGATTGTATCAATAAATGACAATCAATCAATACATTTGAAATCAATAAATGACATAGCGCCATACAAAATTAAGTAATATACTGATGACTTGAAGCTTACAATTTGATGTTAAAAATTGAGAAAATAATCTAGATATGCTGGGTAAAATGGAGGTCACCATTCCCTTTTCTCCAATTTCTTCCAGTTTGAAATAAAGAGCTGCCCCAGTAGATGCCCCTTCAATGCCAGCTAGTCATGGGGGGGGGGGGCACCACTGTGTGTGTGCTGTGAGACACTTGCTGCTTTTCACTTTGTAGACAGCAGGTTTCTTTGACTGACTTAAAGGGTTTGGGAAGAGGACAGCTCAGTTCTGGCCTCAGGCTCATACACACATAATCAGCAGTGCTATAGAATGAAGCCCAGCTTTCTAACCCACTTCACAGAGTGCAGAGCAGTTTTTATTACCCTTGCTAACTCCCTATATGTATGTATGTATGTATGCACATATGTAATATGTATATGTATGCATAGAATATGTTTCATTTAAGGAGGGCATGGGTGCTTCACGCCTCCCTGGTTGGGGCTGGAGTCCTGCCTCTGCTCTGTGTGTATGGATTTTTCATGGTCTCCTCATCCTGCACGTTCCTCTCACAGTATGTGCTGGGACTGAGCATCACCACCGATTTCCTCAATTGATTCAGTTCCAATTGACAAGGTCCTGATTTGCTTCAGTTTTTTATTCGACTCCATTTGATTCAGTATTCAAATTTCAGTATTAGTTTTGCTTAAATAAGAGATCCCCTGAGAACTAATGCTGTAAATTGTCAAAGGAACCCTCTAACCTGATGCATTATTAAAATATTAATATGTGCATTAAAAATTGACCCCAAAGCAGCTGAATTAATGAACTTTTTATTTAACATGACCAATAAGTTTTAGATCAGATATTTCCACAGTACTTTACCTCCATTAATGTCCACACTGGAGAACACACTGAGCTGTTGTATTTGGCCCAGGGTGGGGCAGGAGTTACTGCATCCCTGTCTCAACAGCCACCCCCAAATGTCATGCATCAGCCTGAACCTATGAACAACTTCTTGCCCCAAGCCCAACTTCCTGTAGGCCACCAACAAACAATTGTGCAGCAACATCAGCAGGTATTACTGGAACACCAAGCCACGTTACTCCAGCAACATCAGATGATTGCACATCTAGTTGATGTCGTGTTAAACGGTTTTGGAAATTTGTGGTATTTCCACAGTACGTTACCTCCATTTTGCACATCTTACATACAACTTTGCTTTTGTCCTGCTTTTCTCTGTCTACAACCTTCTGAAATCCAAAATGCATCCAGATACCTGCAGTAGGACAGCTCATGCTGTGTTTTTATCTACTTTTGTCTCCCAGATCTCGTTGCACGAGGCTGGCCATGCGAGACTAACAGAGTTAAAACATCACACATCCACGGGAAAAGACCATAATTGTAAAGGCATATATTAAAAAAACGATCTCCCGATTTTATGAACCATTATCGGATACAAATGAAGAACTGTTTGAATCAGAAAATATATTTTTTAATCCCAGCCCTTGTATGTGCACATGTATGTACTCAGTGATAGACTGGCATCTTGTCCAGGGTATACCCCAGGCTTGTGTCTCGTACTACCTGAGATAGGTTCCAGGCCCTGTGACCCTGACCAGGATATGCAGTTAGAGGATGGATCGATATTTCATTTGTAGCCGCAACAACAAAACATCATTTGACATAATGATGCTGGATACTTACAAGGGGTGTGCATTGATACATTAGTAATGCAGACATGAAATGTGAGTACCTGTTCACTTCTGAATGTCTTACACACAAGTCTGTAGAGATGAGTTTTCTGTGGAATATTGTGTGTTGTTCCGTTCATCTGAAGTTAGTTTACAAAAACAACAGGGATTGTTTTGGCTAGCTGCCCAGATTTATTGGAAGCACTGCAAGTCATGGACTGTGAAACATATCTGAACATGAGGGTGGCATATAGTTATGTCTACTTGACTGTTTGCTCAGATATAACCTTTTGTTTTAAAAACGCATACAATTCAGGCCCTGAATTGTAATAAATTTCTATTGGTTTGCATTAAATTACTGTATTCCCTAGATGGGAAATATGCATAGTTTTGGACCTGATCCTCCTCTGACACAGACGCTTTGTTCGTTAAGATAACACAAAAACCATTTGATGGATGTATTTCAAACTTTGCAGAGGCATTGTATGCGTAACAAACTAGAACTGATTAAATTTTCAGACAGATTGCCCCAAAGTTGTAGCAGTACTGCATGGTGATATCAAAAAAAAGGGTAGTTTTGATACTTGATCCTATTAAGACATTAGCTCAAAAAGTTTTTGACAGATGTTTTTCAAACTTTGCAAAAGCAATGTATGGGTGCTGACAGAGCTACATGGGGATTATAAACTATATGTATAAAAGTACTGGGACACCTGGCCATTACACTTACAGGAAATTTGATGACATCACATTCTAAATTCATAGGCATCAATATGGAGTTGGTCCCACCTTTGCAGCTATAACAGCTGCCAGTCTTCTGGGAAGGCCTTCCACAAGATTTTGGAGGGTCTTTGTGGAGCTGGTTATGCCCTTATTGACTTTTGCTGTCGTGCCACAAAGCTGCTCTTCTTTCATTGTTTCTTATAGTAGCAATATTATGATGACGCCGTTTAAATGAAGAAATGAATGAAACTAACTTTTTTGTATTGTTTGGGTATCTTTTGCTGCAAATCTTCTTCAGGGTGAAATTTATTTAAATGAATCCAGTATGACTGCTTAAATATGAGTGGTCTGAAACGTGTTCTACCTTGTTATGATTGCTGCATTACACTAATACTGCTCTTGCTATCTTTCTTTTCCTCAATCACCATATCCCTCCCTGCCTCTTTCACTCATTGACTTGACCTTACATCCTCTGTTTGCCTTTCATTTGGCAATGCACCTCTCCTTATCATCCTGATTTCAGTCATACCACTCGGATGGATCACAAGTACTGTCACTCCAGTCAGGGGATGTTGCGCCCCCCCATGCCTTGGTTGCATCCTCACAACCTTTCCTGCCCCCAGTCTCACCTCAAGGCCCTATTAATGTCCACACTGGAGAACACACTGAGCTGTTGTATTTGGCCCAGGGTGGGGCAGGAGTTACTGCATCCCTGTCTCAACAGCCACCCCCAAATGTCATGCATCAGCCTGAACCTATGAACAACTTGTTGCCCCAAGCCCAACTTCCTGTAGGCCACCAACAAACAATTGTGCAGCAGCATCAGCAGGTATTACTGGAACACCAAGCCACATTACTCCAGCAACATCAGATGGAGCAGCAACAGACAGTTAGGTTACAGCAGCAGCAACAATCCAGTTTGACTAAGCAACACCAAGCTGGTGTGTCTCAACAGCAACAACCGCAAGGTAGTTTTTTTCAACCCCAACAAGCGAGTTTGGTTCAGCAACAGTCCAATGCTAGTTTGCTTCAGCAACAAATGCAAGCTAATTTAGTTAAGCAGCAGCAACATGCTAGTTTGGTTCAGGCACAACAAGCTAGTTTGGTTCAGCATCATGGTAGTTTTGTTCAGTCCCAAAAACCAAGTTTGGTTCAAGAGCAACCACAAGCTAGTTTCATCCAACAGCAACAACCAGGCACATTTCTCCAGCAGTCTCAGGAGATTCCTTTTCAATTGCCAGTAGAACAACATCAGGCACAGGCTACAATGCCACAGCAACCATTCAAACAGCAGCAGCATCCATGTTCACTCCAGCAGTCATTTCCAGCTTTGGCAGAGCAAGTCAAGCCATGTCACCAGGTTTATTTGCAGCAACAGGCAGATCAACAGCACCAGCAGCAAGTCTTGATGCAGCAGCAGCATGCACAGCAGCAAGGTGTTTTACAGCAACAAAAGCAACATCAATTTTATGTACAACAACAGGCTGATCAACAAATATTGATGCAACAGCAGTGTTTACAGACCCAACAGGTGATGTTACTACATCAGAAGAGGGAGCAACAACAGCATGTTATGCAGCTACAACAGGTTGAAGAACAGAATATTTTATTACAGCAGCAACCACAGGTTGACCATCACCAGGCTTTATTCCAACAGCAGATTGACAGAAAACAGGCTTTATTACAACAACAACAGGCTGAGCAACAACAACCAGTTGAGCCACAAAAACAGGCTTTATTACACCAACAAAAGATTGAGAAACCACAGCAGGTAGAGCAGCAACATCAGGCTTCATTAAACCAACAGGTTGAGCAACAACAGGCTTTGACACAAGTTAAACAACAGGCTTTATTACAAGTTGAACAACAACACCAGGCGTTATTGCAGCGACAAAAAGCTTTGCTACAACAACAACAGATTGAACACCAACAGCTTCATCAACAGTGTGCCATGCAGCAGCAACAGGTACATCAGCTCACTGGCATGCAACAACATGTGGAACAAGAGCAGCAACAACCTATATTACAGCAGCCGACAGAGAAGCAGCAGACTATGTTTCAACAGCAGCAGCAAGCTGTACTACACCAACAAACTGATAAACAACAACAGCATGCTGTGCCACCACAGATGGAGAAGCAGCAAGCTATATTGCAGCCATACCACCAGATTGAGTCACATCACCAACTGCAGCAAATGGAGAAGGAGCAAACGGAGCAGACCATAATACAACAACCAGGGGAGAACCTGAAGGTAGTGGTGATACCAAAAGACAAGCAAGTTTCAGGTCAAATACAGCAACTGAGCTTTTTACCGCAACAAGCAGCTTCACTGCAGCAGCCTCAAGGAACACTTGTTCAAACCCAAACTGATTTGCAGATCACGACTCAAATTTTAGCCCAAAGCCAGACTTCAGTACCAGTACAGGGTACACCCAAGGATCATATTCAGGCCCAAACTCAGTCTCAGGCTCCGGTCCAATCTCAATCCCTAGCCCAAAACCCAGTTCAGATATTTGGTAACCCCTTGGTCCAGAGTTGTATCCCAGTGGTACCCCAGGTTCAGGACTCAAGTCAAGTACAAACTATGATCCAGGTTCAAAGCCAGTTACAGGCCCAGCTCTCAGTTCAAGGTCAAATCCAAAAGCAGCCTTTAACAGAAGCACCACAACAGAGTCAAGCTCAGTTGTACAGTAACCAACAGGTTCTAACACCAGCACTGGCCCAAGGCCCAGTGCAACACGTTGTTCAGTCTCAGATTCACCAGGCACAAATCCAGGGCCAAGCTCCTCCGTCAGATCAAATTGAGCCCCAGAATCAGTCCCAGTGCCGTGCGCCACAGATTCAGGGCCAGGCGCAGGTAATTTCCCAAAGCCAAGTCTTGTCTCCGAACCTTGGTAAAGTTCACCAGCCAGCCCCAGCTCATGTGCCCAGCCAGACCCAGCCTCCAGTGTTAGAGCAATCTCAGATTTCAGTACCCACCTATGTACAGCCTCAGCCCCAAGATTCAGCTGGTGTGCAGCCGACTTCATACCCACATGATCTGCAGGCCACGCAGCATATGCCACAAGACCTAGGAACGGCTGCGCAACAACAATCGCTTTTGCATTATTCGCAGACGGTGCCGTCTCAGGGACTGACTGGAGCTCTTTTTGCAGCAGCCTCTGCCACCATAACGTCCTCATCCTTACCCCCGACCCCCAAGCACCAGCAACCTGTTCAGGGTCAGATGCAGCCAGTGTTGCAGGTACACCCACCTGACCAGCAGCTGCCACAAGCCTCACAACTGCAGCCTCAAGTTCATGCAGCCCCCTTACCAACTCAGTCCTCGCTACTAATCCTGAAACAATGTGCACTTCCTCATGAACATGATCAATTGCCCGTTCATCCTCAAGTTGGCCTCCATCAGTCACCCTTGATCCCACCAGGTCATTTGATCCAGCCCCCTTCCAAAACAGCTCCTCCCCTGTACAGTCAAGTAGGGGCTGGCCTGCTGTCTTCCCCACAGCACCAGCACACACAGATGCTCACCCAGGCTCATGCTCATTCTTGCACACAGACACATATTGATGGTTTGATAGGAAGTACAGAACATGCCCTCTCCAATCCCCCTGGCCCTGTCCAATCCCCACAGCCCCCTTCTGTTTCACCCATCCTTCCCACCACCTTGTCCTCCATTCCTGTTGCTGAGCCTGGCTTGAACCAGCCCCCTCCACCAGAAGTGCAATTAGTCCAGTCCGGGGTGGCGAGGGGCGTCGGCCACACCTCCCCACCTCCTTCCACTGCTTTCCAGTCCTTCAGCTCTAATTTGCCCCTGCTGCCCTCGTCTTCATTACCAGACTGTGAACCTGCCTTGCTGGCCATCGCTAAGGTACAGCCCACACACAACATGACTCTTAGTTGTATGTTCTGAAGAAGCACTCTGGCACCTGTAGCCTAGTGGCATGTAACTTAACCAGTTGTACCATGACCTGCCTTTACTTTTACAGCATACAAGTGCATATAAACGCGGCTTGCTTAGCATTTTCTGATCATTTGTGTAAAACTGTGTTTAATCCTCTCTTTGCTTTTTTGTTTTGTCTTGATTTTCTTTTTTCCCCTGACTTTTTACGACTGTTTAAATGTTTTTTTTTTTTTTTTTTTTTGATTCAAAGTTTCTGCAGTCTGAGACATTTTTTACATTACATTCTAAAGTAATCCAATTTAAACAAAATAAGCCATGGTCAATTAATTGCCTGTTGTGTCAATGTGCCCTTGTGGTGTTTTATGTCTGTCTGTGTTTTTCTGTGTATTTGTCTCTTTTGACCATACAGGATACTCAAGCACAGTCTGGTGTAGAAAAACAGCCATCATCCAGGTTTGTTTACTAATCATATCCTTGGTTTATTGGTTAAACTGTTTGTACTTCCTCAGTATTTATATTAATACACATTATACACATGTGAGTAAAAATTTGGATATTATCTGGATTTCTGCATGTATGACTCCAAACGGGTCACTTGGAGTCACATGTTCCATGCAACACAAGCGTGTTTGTATTCTCCTGTCGTTTATAAAAACCACACAAGTTTGTATTTGAAGGCATCAGTTGCACTTAAAACCTTCTATGTATCTTAGTTTACAATGAGAAAATCACTGAACAAGAGTGATATTAATCTTCACTTCTAGCCTTGTGTTTTGTACCTATTCCATGCTCCCATCCTCATGGAGTTCTGAGTACTATCTTGCCTGGAGAAAGTCATGATCAGACATGGTGGTAACCATCTTGCTGAAGCTGTTATAACACTGATTTTGGCTTCATTTATTCATTTTTAGCTGTGCTTCTGCCGCTGGGGATGAACTAAATCTCCAGTTGGGAAATGGGAAGATGGAGAGGGTGAAATCCCAGAGGAGATCTTCCTATCAGAGAGCTGAGAAGGTCACACACTTCCAGCTGAGCATGCTTCAGGTATACATGACAGGTCTTAATGTGCTGCTCATGTGGCCACTTGTTTCTACAACTGGCACTTGTGATTCCTACCTATACAGAAGGGGCATCTCCCTTTCTTCCCTCCAGGTGTCTAGCAGTGGAGACAACATGGTGGAATGTCAACTGGAGACCCACAGTAACAAAATGGTCACCTTCAAGTTTGATACTGAGGGCGATGCCCCTGAAGACATTGCGGATTATATGGTGAGAAGCCGCTTCATTTTGGGAGAGAGAAGCTATAAAACAGAAATCATTGTATGAGTACACTCACATGATTATACTGATTGTGAAAGAGTTGCTTATATACGATCCTTTCTGTACAGGTGGAGGAAGATTTTGTCCTAGAGTCAGAGAAGGAAAAATTTGTAGAAGAATTGAAGACAATTGTCACACAAGCACTTGAAATTCTTCACTCTCAGTCACAGGTCAGTATATCTGGGCTGCATAGCCATTTGAACTTCTAGTTATTTTTGAGCCAGTTATGTCTCTTGTTCAAATATTCAATTTGGCCCTATAAATAGTACCTACAGAAAGGCTCAGTTATTTTTTTAATTTAACCGGAAAACTTGACAACAAAAATTCAGCTAAAAGTAAAGTCTTTTTTTATCTCTTCAAAATTGTAATGCTTTAAAATCCATGACTTTACATTTACTTTTGAAACATTGTCAAACCACCATTCTTAATGATACACAACACATTTTCAGGTTATCATTTTTAATTGTATTCCCTAGTTCTCAGGCAATACATATGGTTTTAACACCAGTCTGCCACCGTAGATGCTTTTGGTAAGGTGATAACTCAAAAATCATTTGAGAGTTCTTTTTCAAACTTTGCACAGGCAGTATATGAGTAAGAAAATAAAACTATTTAAATTTTGAGACAAATTATCCCAAAACTGAAGCAGTGTCACAGAATAATTGCAAAAAAGAGGGCAGTTTTGCCACTTGATCCTGTTAAAACGATAACTAAAAAACTGTTTGATGGAGCCTTTTTAACGTTTACAGGGACATTGTACAGGTGCCAAACTAGAAATGATTCCTTTTAAGACAGATTGCTCTAAAATTGCAGCAGCACCACTCATAGTGATATCAAAAAAGGGTAGTTTTAAACCGTTAGCACGAAAACTCAGAATGTATTTCATGGATCTTTTTCAACCTTTGCTTATATGTTGTAAGGGTAAAGATCCAAACCTGCTCAATTTTTGAGACAAATAGCACCAAAACCGAATCGGTGCTACATAGTGATAGCAAAGAGACAGACAGGCCAGACACTTGGTCTTTTCCAAACTGGGTTAAGATTTGGACATGTTCAAATTATGAAGTAAATCACACCAAGAAGGATGGGTTGATCACAGGCTTAACCTGGTGAATAGAATAACTCTATTTGTTGTTATTACTTTGTTCACTTGATTTCGTCTGAGTGAAAAAGATCTGTCAAATACTTTTTGAGTTATCGTGCTAACAGGATCAAATGTCTGTGTGGTGTATTATGTGCACCAGTCTAGGGGGCTGGGGAGTAACAGAATAGATGTGTGGGTGGATATGTGGAGTGGAGGAATACAAACACAGTGCACAAAATAGGTAGTATAAATGGAGTGTGTATTTACAAGTTTGTTTGTCATGGTGTATTTGCAAACTTCGAGTGACCCTGGCCAATACAATAAACGAAACAGTCTGTCGCACTGAATCTCAAACTAACTTACCTACAGAAGTAAAATGAAACAAAAAACAATCACTCTCGCTATCTCCCTATCCAAATATACAAAGAAAACAGCAGTCACTCTTTACTCAATACACCATACACGATACACACTCAAAGGCATCAAAACTAGGGGCTATACTTAATCGTATTCGGGAGCACAGACAAAAGTGGGTGGTACACAGAGAAGAGAAATATCCGAGACAAGTGAGCAAAACCAGGAGCAAGGCAAGACACGATAAACCTACCAAAGTCATACATGAGCAATCACATCAGAATGAAGCACCACTACAAGTGAAAGCAAACCAACAAGAGGCTCCTCAGCAGTAGCATCCACAGTCCTTTTGACGAGGTCCCAGAACTGACAACATCTGATGTACACTGTGTGGAGACTGGGGTGGAACCCTTTCGTACTGGGAGCAGCATTTTCTTCAAGAAACAACCTTACACATGTACAAAAGCTTATGGCACATGCCACGAAATCCTACAGCACAGGCATATTGATGATACAGTTCCAGTAGGTGCCATTATAAATATACAAACCTGATTTAAATGGTATGCCTGTGTCTAAGTGGAGATACATTACAGTAATGATTTGGAGATGAACACGCTTTGGTTTCTCAGTGAGTGCAATGGCTCAAACGCTCGAGCGGATTAATATATCCCATAGTCATGGTCAGCTTATGTTAAGCGCATGGAGCATTTTCTCCTGGCTAACGACATACACCATGACAAGCAGGTTCCCATGATGCTAATCTTGATGGAAGTTTCTACTCTGAGGCTACATAGGAACCTGGCACAGCCAAATAAACCAAAAGACAAGACCAATCAGAACGATTGTTGAAACCTCATGGAATCATTTTGAGCCAAATCCATCATCAATAGCTGAGCAATTTTGATTCAGTCGGTGTAGCTAGTGAGCTAATGAAACAATTAATCAGTTTGCTGCCGAGTTGAGGAAATGTCTGCTTAAGTGCAAGTTTGGCACTATGCTGGACCAAGCACTGCATGATCAGTTTGTTAGCAGAATGAAAAGTAAAGCTTAGAATAGATTGCTTTCAGAGACCGATTCAACGTTTGAAAGAGCACTCGAAATTGTTCTTAGCATGGAGACAGCTGACAGAAACACACGGCAGTAAAGAAAAATGGATGAGGTGGTGGCAAATGTCCATAAAGTGACCGGGAAAAAGAACAGGCCATGTTACAGATGTGGAGGTAGGAATTACAATGTTGGGGGATGCTATTTTAAGGACACTAAATGCCATATCTGTGACAAAGTGGGACTTATAAAAAAGGTGTTTCGAGCTAAGAGACTCAAGTGGATACCTGTGAACCAAACAAAAAGAAACAGAAAAGACATGCCAGGTATGTGCAGACAGAGGAGACAGAATTAGAAATATTTTTTGATATTTTATATGACTTGTAGAGCTGAGCAGCCAGTCAAGGTACTGTAAATAAGATGTGTGCATGGAGATATACTAACTGCAGTACCCGTGTCTATCGTCTCCAGAAATTTACGAGTGGGAGTTTGTGCATCTGTCACTAGAGGGCGCAGGTGTGAACTTTAAAACATACATGGGAGAGAATATTCCCGTCGTGCACTCTGTGGACAGGACTTGTTGCATAAATAAAACTCAGCTGGACATTAATAGGTTGAGTGAACAAAGTGAAAGACTAGGGGCTCAGCTCTGAGAACTGAAGTGTTAGATATGTATCCTGATGTGATCAGTGAAGAAACCAGGCACGCTCAAAGGCATTAAAATCAGATATCCATCCTACACTTCATAAGAGTTGACCCTTGCCCTTTGCCATGAAGGAGCATGTGGATAAAGAACTAGACAAGTTAGTGAAGGCCAACATAATCACTCTTGTTAAACAGCAAATGTTTTTACTGATAACAATTTGAAAAAGTACATGACCATAAACAAACACAAGTGTACAACAGGCTAGTTTTTGTCATCAGCTCAACACCCTCAATTTTTCAACAGATATTGGAGAACTTGATGAAAGACTTGTATGTGGTTGTCTATTTAGATGACCTATTAATAATGGGCAATGATAAACAATCACACATGCAGAATCTTGAAACAGTCTGCATTGCCTTCAGGATAGTGGCCTGTGGGAACAAAAATCCAAATGTGAGTGTGGCAAGAGGCAGATTGAGTATCTAGGCCATGTTTTGGATGGAAATGGGATTCACCCTTCAAGTTACAAAATAAGAACCATCCAGTAGGCTCCTGTTCCAACCAAAGTGAAGGAACTTTTTTTAGGCTTTTTAGGTCTTGTTAATTACTATGAACACTTTGTGCTACAACAGAGCACAGTGCTAGCACCTGTGTATAAGTTGTGCAAAGATCATGCCCCTGGCACTGGAACAAAGCAGAACACAGTAAATGCAAAGAATTTTTGAAAAGTGATAAGTTCTTCGTACACTATGATTCAAACCTACCTTACCACGTGATGCCAATATATGGCATTGGGGCCATTATACAACGTATAAGCGATTTTTGTTGCACTATAAAACCAAATATAACTGCACAACAGGCCAAGCTACTGCAGAACTCTTCTTACAGAGACACGCCTGCACTAGACTTGACTTTCTCAGACCCAGTACAACTGAGGTGGTCCACAGGAAGTATCTGTATTGATATAAAAATCATCATGATTGGTATGCTGTGGACAGATTGTTCAGAATGGATGAACCAGTCTTTCTGCGGAACACCACAGGAACCATTTCAAAGTGGATTCCAGGTGTGATCACTGAACAGTCTGGTCCGACGTCAGAGTGAGATGGCATGATCCTGATACTGTTTATTGATGTCACAGAGATCAGTTAAGGGCTTGGGTCCACAAAGAGACATTACAAGGCATTTTTAATCTCTGACCTGTGAGTGACAACATGTAGGGACTGCATGACCATGTCATGACAGCTGAACCCCCTGTTTTGGAGACAGGGGACCTGAGGTGTTCCGGAAGGGCCATTAAGCCACTTCAACATTATTTCGACATCAAAATTCCGAAAATGTGATGATACTGTAGGCAGCATACAGTATGTACCAAGGCTGAAATTCTTATGGAACTGACGGGGCAGCACATATGTTTACAAGTGTTCTAGTCTATCCTTACGTGCCAAAGAAGAAGAAGGATGCCCACAAGCACATGAAAAACTTCACATAGCTAATCATTTACATTTAGCTTGATAGTAAACTAACATTTTTTTAGATTGTCAATACACATTTAGCTCGATAGACAAATTTTATCCCATACCGCTCCAGTTAATTAATAATCTAATAAGACGTTGGAAGTACTTCAAAGCTAAATGGATATGATTTCTTAACAATAATTAATAAAAACACACTTTAAAAAAAAAAAAAAAAAAACCTTTGGTGATATTTTATTGATGTGAACTCTTGTTGCAGCAGTAACAGCTGTGGTCTGCTTGATTGTTAGCCATTGTTAGTAGTATCAGTTGATAATGCATTACGCAGTATTTTGCTCATAAAGACACCATATTCTACAGATAGAGGTTGGACAGTACTCTGTATAACCAGTTTAATAAGCCACACATAAGACGTAAGTGCTAATAAACAGTTCAAAACTACAGCTGAAAAAGCCATGAAAAATTATGCCATTCATGATGCCAAAGCGGCATCTATGCAAAATTATTGCATTACTAGCACATAAATCATAGTACTGCAGGGCTAATTTTCTGCTAATAGGGGAGGTAAATATGGTGTATTTGGTTAAAATCATTTTTTGAGTGTTTCCATGACAAATGCTAAAATGGACTTCCAGTGAAAAGTTAGGACACACCTACCCATGGAAAATTTTATTTGTACATTCTTTACATCAAAACTATAAAATAACATACAATATATTGCCAAAAGTATTGGGACACCCCTCCAAATCATTGATTTCAGGTGTTCCAATCCCTTCCATAGCCACAGGTGTATAAAAGCAATCACCTAGGTATGCAGACTGCTTCTTCAAACGTTTTTGAAAGAATGGGCTGCTCTTAGAAGCTCAGAGAATTCAAGCGTGCTACCGTGATAGGATGCCACCATTCGTAAAATATCCTCACTGCTAAATATTCAACTGTTAGTAGTATTATAACAAGCAGTGGGGAACCAGCAACTCAGCCAAGAAGCGGTAGTCCACGTAAAATCACAGAGCGGGGACAACGCATGCTGAGTCGCACAGTGTGCAGAAGTTGCCAACTATCTGCAGAGTCAACAGCTACAGAGCTCCAAACTTTGTGTTTGCCTTCAGATTAGCTCAAGAACAGTGCATAGAGAACTTCATGGAATGGGTTTCCATGGCTGAGCAGCTGCATCCAAGCCTTACATCACCAAGAGCAATGCAAAGCGCTGGATGCAGTGGTGTAAAGCATGCTGACACTGGACTCTAGAGCAGTGGAGACGTGTTCTCTGGAGTGACAAATCACGCTTCTCTGTCTGCCAATCCAATGGATGAGTCTGGGTGTGGCGGTTGCCAGGAGAGCAGTACTTCCCTCACTGCATTGTGCCAAGTGTAATGTTTGGTGAAGGGGGGATTATGGTGTGGGGTTGTTTTTCAGGGGTTGGGCATGGCCCCTTAGTTCCAGTAAAAGGAATTCTTAATGCTTCAGCATTTGACAATTTCATGCTTCCAACTTTGTGTGAACAGTTTGGTGATGACCCATTCCTGTTCCAAAATGACTGTGCACCAGAGCACAAAGCAAGGTCCATAAGGACATGGATGAGCGAGTCTGGTGTGGTGGAGCTTGACTGGCCTGACCTCACCCCTATAAAACACCTTTCGGACGAATTAGAGCGGAGACTGTGAGCCAGGCCTTCTTGTCCAACATCAGTGCCAGACTTCACAAATGCTCTCCTGTAAGAATGGTCAAAAATTCCCATAAACACCATTGTTTGTGATCCCACCATTGGGTCCTTGAGCAAGGCCCTTATCTCCAAATGCTCCTGCTTCCTCCTCTATGCCAGTTTCATGAGATAGCCTCCTGAAATGGTTTTCCAACTGTCCTGAAGGAGTTCTCTCATATACTGAGCCCTCATTGGTCACCTGCCCTTTACTCTCTGGTCAAACTACTCCAAAACCATTTGTACTGTGTTGAGGTCAAGTGGTCAGGTCAGGTGATGTGACAGAATCACTCTCCTTTGTATCTGGTTTGGCGTGTTCAGACTTTTGACTGGTACCATATGTGGTTACCATTCAGACTGGAATGTACAACTGTTGATGATGCAGTTCCGGTAGGTACTATTAAGAAAATAACAGCCTGATTAGATGACATGCATGTGTTCAAGTGGAGAAACATTATAGTCTGAAACGACTGTTTCTTTTGCTATCACTATGCAGCAATGCTTCAGTTCTGGGACAGTCTGTCTCAAAATTTGATCGCTTCCATTTTGTCAATCCTACAATGTGCCTCCAATTTAAAAAACATCTGTAAAATACTTTTTGAGTTACTGTGTTCACTTGACCAAGTGTCCTCTATAGCTGCTGTTTCCTTACTTTGCTGTTACACAGTGCTGCTGCTACATTTTTGGGGTAATTTGTCTGAAAATGAAACCAGGCATAGAACTTCCACATAATGTTTTTGTGAACCAGTAATAAGATGCATCAAATACTCTTTGACTTATCACATTCACAAAGTTAAATGTTTTCTACTTTCACCCTTCACCTTGCTACCATGAAGTGGTGTTAGTTCAGTTTTGGGGCGATCTGTCTCAAAATTTACGGTTCCAGTTCGGCACCCATACAGTGTCTCTATACAAAGTTTGAAAAAAATCCAAAAACTTTTTGAGTTATCGTCTTAACAGGATCAAATGTCAATACTGCCCCTCATTTTTACTATCGCTAAGCGGTGCTGCATCAATACATTGCTGTTATATGGTATGGGAAGGCATCAGTGTATGTAAATATTAGTTATAATTGTGGCTTAATGTCACTACCCCCAACAACTTTTTGCAAGTGTTATACTTTCTTGGTTGACTTTCTGAGGTAGTATGCAGTATAAAAAGTTTGTGAACCACTGCCTGTGACATGTTTTTGAATCATAATGAAATCATTATTTTAACATTAGAATCAATCCTCAAATGAAAATATTCAGGTTGAATGACTCGGTATTTAAGCAAGAATACTAGGGAGGTATTCCCAAGTTTCCAACTTCCGAGTTCAAATGGAACAGGGGTCGGAAGGTGGAGCTGGGAAAGACGTCACACCTGAGTGAACCATGTTGCAGTACAAGACAGAAAGCCATTTAGCAATACAATAGCAATGGATGAGTTTCTGTTTTTGAATTTTAATTTACTTTCTGTCTTTATTTAAAAAATGTGCAAATAAGCATGCCTTAGGTTTTGTTATTCAGGCATGTTGAAAGACATTGCCTTTAGTTGACAATTTTTCCTAATTGTGTTTGCAGTTTTAGTGATACATTTAAAAACAAATTCAGTTTTCCCTACGGTACCAAAATTGCACTAAACCATGAACCCAAAACTGAATTTTGTACCGAACCGTGAATTTGGTGTATCGTAATTAAAGAATTGGCCTCTGGGTTTCACATGTATGTGATCTAGACAGCATATACTTTTCGTGTTACTCTATGGAAGGAGTTTTAATTGTACTGACGTCTTTACATTCACTTCTTCTTAGACTGGTTCTATGGAGCAGCTGCATGTGACCACCCCCGCATCCACTAGCAGTAGGTATTCTTCTCTCTTTCCCAAGTTGGATGGACATTATAAATGATTTATGGCATCTGATTACATATATGTGAGTCAGTACTGGGGTGCATCGCTTATGTATGCACTGGTAACCATGGTTACAAGGTTGCAAAGGGTGACATCTAGCATGTAATATCGAATTTATTTTTAGCACTGCATTTAAGTTTATTGATAGAGATCCTATGAGTAAATGCCATGAATAAAAATGAATATGGTTTATTTGATTACCCAAAAGATTCCTCCTGGTTGACTCCACCTTCCTGCTCTATCTTTCAGTGGATTCAGTGTCCCAGTCTTCCCCTGTGGGTCGCTGGCGATTTTTCATCAACCAGACAATTCGTCATCGGGATGCTCACTGTAATCAAGGAACTTTAACACCTCCCCCTGCTGGAGAAAGTCAGATATTACACAATGCGGACATGACCATCAAAAATGGTAGGAATCTGTACATATTTATCTGCATTGGTCCATTATGACACCTGAAAAGGCTGACATGTTACTGGGGTATTAAAAAAAAACACTTGTCCCTGCAGATTGTGAAGCTCCACAGAGGTCTGGATCCTTCAGTGGTGTCAGTGTCCCTCCAGTTCCTACCTCCAGTGTTTCTGTTTCCACTGTTTCTGCCCCAGCTTCAATGTCTGCCCCGGTCATTGGTGCCCCTGCCTCTGACTCTACTACTTGCATCTCAGTTTCTGTCTCTAGTGACGTTGCCGCTGTCCCATTATCTTCTGATGGTGTTGATTCGCGTCACACCTCAGCACCCGCCGATCAACCCTCTAAGGCCACAATTTCCATTTCAACATCTGACTCTGACACCAGCCTCTCAAATGTTGCCCCTGTCACTGCAGGCTCTGTAGCTGTGCTTACTCCATACCCCGTCTCTTGTGTCTATGACACGGTGGCTGTGGGTGTTGGGAAATCATCCCCACCAGAGCAGTCTATGCCCCAAAGCGATGAGGTCGAACATTTCATGTCCACTGCGGTCCATCCTGTCCCTGCCACTAACCACACATCTGCACAGCCAGAGCAGACCTCAGAACTCACAGAGAACTCTCTGCAAGACCACCCTAAGAACTGGACAGAAGGACCCCCAGCAACAAGACCAATGGCAGAGCAGCAGATATCCCAAATCCAGCAAATAAAAGAGCAGCTGCCCACTGCATATCAGCAAGAGCAGCAGCAGTCACTGCAACAGGTAGGCTGGGAGCAGACCCTACAGAAACAGCCTCCCCTGCAGGCTGACCTCGAACAGGTGCAGCAGCAGCAAGCTTTACTTGAGCATCTGCAGAGAGAGAAGCTCGAGCAGCTGCAGCAGACCCTGTCACATCAAGTGCAGCAGTCAGGACCACAGCAGCAGCATGGTCACGGGGTTCTGGATGGGACACATCAGCAGCAGATCCCTCAGACGCGTCAGTCACTCCACCTCGAACAGATGCAGCAGCAGCTGATACCACAGCTGGTAAATATAGAGCAAATGCAAAAGGAACAAAAAGAGGCATCACAGTTCCCGCTTGTGGTACAGCAGCAGCAACCAGTACAGCTTCCCCAACAGCTCTCCCTGTATTTCCCCGTGGAGCAGTGTGTCACGCAGCAGCCCCCGTGGCCCACGCAGGAGCAGCAAGTGGCAGAGGATGCAGCCAGTCCTTCAGGCCCGCCGCTGCCTTTCTCTAACCCCCCTCAGCCTGCCTCCACTCCTGCGGGCCCCTCCGACCCCCCACTGCCCTCAGTCACTCAGACTCTTACTCCCTCCCCGGCACAGCCCTCTTCCGTGGGTGAGTCGGACAGTGAGGGCCCACCTAAGATTGAATATGTAGACAACCGTATCAAAACTCTGGACGAGAAGCTGAGGAATCTGCTGTACCAGGAGTACAGCACCGGGGTCCCAGTTGCAGCGAGTTCTGCCATAGCTCCAGCTGGACTCCCCTCTTCTGCTATGCCAGGCTTAATGGTGCCAGAGGGGGAGGAGCCATCTGAGCCCCTCCAGAGCCGCCCTCCCGTCCCACCGCCAGCCTCATCCTCCGACACCTCTCCTCATTCTTCCTCATCCACCTCCTCTTCATCTACTTCACGCTCCTCCTCAACTTCCCCTGACGCAGAGGGACAGCCTGGTGCTGAGGAGGCGGCGTCGGACCACAGGGTCCCTGAGGCCACCTCAGCGGCCGTTGAGCAACAGCCGGTGGGGGCCTTCTCCTCAACCTCTCCACCCCACTCCCTGCCTCTGCCTCCACAGGAAGAGTCGGCCACAGCCCCGAGTCTGCCCGCTGAGGCCGCCGTGTGTGTAAGTGCTGTGGGGGTGGCGTTCTGTGTGCCGTCACTGAGTGGGGGAGCCGTGTCACAGCAGTCAGGGCCGCTGATACTGTACCATTGACCCAGCGTCGTGGTCTTTATCATGCTTCATATTGTAAATCTTTCCTGTTGTGCTATGGAGATGTAGGTGTTAGCATTGGTGACAGAACGAGTTTGACAATGGGCGTAGGCGAATTTGCCCAGCAGCAGGGGGGCCATATATACCGTGATGTCGCAGTGGGCACACAAGCAACACTCGCTTTTTGGGGGGGGTCCCATGCCCCCCCCCCATTTCCATGGTCCTGGTTCTTAGTATATAAATAAGCATGTATTTCGATATCAGTACATGTATATCAGTTTCTTTCAATAGTCAACTGAGGGTATGGATTTTTATGTGCTTCTCTTGCTCCCTATGTATCCACAGTTCTTAATGACTTTTTGCCCTACCATGCCTCTCCTTCTTTCTGTGTCTCCACAGTCTGCCCCCCTCCCCTCTGAAGACAGCACCCCCGGAGATGCCGCATGGTCCCCCAATCAGCAAGCACCCCCAGTTCGGCCTGGACAGCAGCAGCACAACGCAGGAGGTGGATATTTTGGCCTAAACCTGACATGTCCTAGTATCAGAAACCCTGTTAGCAAGAGGTCCTGGACTCGCAAATTCAAATGCTGGGCGGTCAAACTGCGCCACTCCGCCAGCTTGTTCAAGAAGCCCAGAGTGCAGCAAGGTAGCGTCTGCAGAGAGAGAGAGAGAGAGAGAGAGCGAGAGAGAATGGGGTGTGAGGCACATGTTACCCAAGCAGATGTGCAGACCTGTGCATTAGTCATTAGTATTGTTAATTGTTAGTAGTTATAACCACATCTTATACCTTGAACTATATAATATCATTAGAATACTTTATAAGCAATTGCATTTCATGCCTTTATCGTGTACTTGAGATTTTATTTTTGAGACTAATATTACCACTTAATATTGTTTCATTCTAAGTATATGATTTTTCTGTTTTGTTAGTTATAATGTATTATTGTGCAGTTAACATTATTTTCTAGAATTTTTTTTTTTGTTTCTTTCTGCATGGGTGACCCACCCAGGGGCAAGAACAGTGGAAAGTGTAAAACAGACCATAAATGTGTTAAACAAAAGCTCAGGGATTGGTAACACCTCATAGGATTGGCTCCCTGTTGGTGACACCTCATAGGATTGGCTCCCTGTTGGTGACACCTCATAGGATTGGCTCCCTGTTGGTGACACCTCAGTAGGATTGGCTCCCTGTTGGTCACACCTCAGTAGGATTGGCTCCCTGTTGGT
>JAODLC010000042.1:3130977-3187797 GCA_026781145.1 Hippopotamyrus pictus | reverse complement strand
TCCAGTCGTATTTGTGACAGCCCGCTGTACATGTAAACTGTAACGGTCCAGTCGTATTTGTGACAGCCCGCTGTACATGTAAACTGTAACGGTCCAGTCTCATTTGTGACAGCCCGCTGTACATGTAAACTGTAACGGTCCAGTCGTATTTGTGACAGCCCGCTGTACATGTAAACTGTAACGGTCCAGTCGTATTTGTGACAGCCCGCTGTACAACTGGCTGAGCTGCCCTGTGAAAGTATTGCTAAATGTTTTCTGTTCTGTTATTTCTTTTGTTAGTCACGGGATAGGTGTAGTGCTACAAAACAAGTGTGGTGCCAAAAAATGTTTAAATCTTCACTTTGTTTAGCATAGTTTCTATTGCACAATTTAGTAAACATTACTATAATTTTAATTGAGGTCTTCAGGACCAAAAATCAGAACTGTTAGCATAGATGGATTTAATGAACTGTTGGACCTGAAAAGGGCAGAAGGAGTATCTCATGAGCATTGATCAGTCCAGGCCTGTGGCATGCATGAAGAACAAGCTGGCCACCATCCATTGCCTTCCTTGGTTCATAATCCTCCATCCAGAGCATTACTTGTGTGACAATCTCTTTAGAATTGTCTGGGTTCTCATTTCAGAATTCTCAGTTTCATTCAGAAGGAATGAAACGGAAGATTATGCTCATAAAAGAAAAGTGCACCGATCATACGTCACAGTTTCTGACTTTTATTGTGGCTTCATGCCATTCCTACTGCATATGGAAGCCCAAACTTACCACTGACATCCTGATGGTGTTACATGTTTTGTCCACGACCTGTGTACTTTTTTAGAGTGTATATATACAGTATGTATATATGATGATCTGTCAATTAGCGTCACTTTGATTTCAACAATTGAATATCTGAAAATAATGGGAAATCAACAATCTATCAGTAGAACTATATACTGTATCTATGCACATTCTGTGTATGGAGAATATGCCCAGAACATCCAACACCATACACAAACACATGCATGTTTTGCATAAATGTTGTCTGGTGCCTGACATTTTGGATTCTGTGTGAGAGAGAGGCAGAATGATGGGGAGGATGATGGGGGGGGGGGGGGGGGGGGTTACATATTGATTTGAGTATTGTCTCTCTCCCATAAAGTGTCTTCATAAGTCCCTTGTATTAAGAAATTAATTTTCCTCCAGCTGTCTCTCATAATCTGTTCAGTTTAACTTCCCTGCTCCTTTCAGCATGATGTTTTAATGAATTGGCCATTGATGTGTTTCAGGAAAAGAACGTTTTAACTGAAACCAGGCACATTCATCTCTGATTGTATGTTTATATGTAATAAGAATAAATGGAAGTGGTTCAGTACAATAGTTGCTGCAATACCAGACTAACATTTCTTTTTTTTTTTTTTTGTGTGTGTGTATGTGTGTTTTGTACATATCTGTCTGTACATTGTTCACGTTTTTTCATATTCTCGGTGTGTACTGTCTATCCACGTTTATTTCATCTGCTGGTATTTGTGTCTTTTTGTCAATTTGTCTATGAAACCCACATTTAAAACTTGGGTTATTGTCTGTGTCTATCTGTGTGTCTGTGTTTCTCTCCCCACCCTTCCTCTATCTCTGTCTTATGTTCAGAAAGCAGCAGCCTGTCTCTAAAAGAGGAGAGTGTCACAGCCCATGTGCAAACTCACTCTTCCACAGGCCGTTTTGAGGTAACCATTCGCTAATATCGCTGGATCACCAGTGTAGTTGATGGTAGCTTCTTTAAGTTGTATGAAAGTTGGCTGCGATCTCACACTCTGCAGGTGATCCCAGTGGCCCAGCCGCCTGAGGTCCCAGCAGGGCAGCAGCCTGCACCGTACAAGGACGCGGTTCAGAGGCGAGTCGGCCGCTTCTCCGTAAGCCAGCCGGAAGGTCGAGCGGAAGACGGGCTAACAGACAGCTCCCCCGTGTCGCCTGATGAGGAGGCAGAGGAGAGGAGGTGCAAAGTGAAGGAGAGGGAGAAGGAGAAAAAGAGGCCCCCAGCCCCCCCTGTCCTGCTCAGGGGTTACTGCCCATCCCCCGTCGGCAGCAGTGATGATGACGATGGGAGTGGTCTGGAGGACGCGGACCTCCGGAGAGAACTGCATCGCCTGCAGGAAAAGTGAGGAAAGCAAAATGGGGGTTTATGTTCATCCTCAAATTACGAAGTTGACCAAACCAGTCCACTGATGATACGTCAAATCTTTAGGCACATCAAGGAAGTGGTCTCCCTCCAGGCCCAGCAGAATTTAGAGCTGCAGGAACTCTACAGGCAGCTGCGTTCCCTCAGAGACCATCGTCTGGCCTTGCCTCGGTCCCCGCAGCACCATCCAGCTGTCTCCCCCATCCTGTCCCCTCGCAGGCCCCGCCCCACGAAAGCCAAGCTCCGTTCCCGGCCCCACTCGCATATGGACAACAATGGAGCCACGCATGCTGGTTAACACTAAAACTTTTAATCAATAAATCAATCAGACTGTCTGTCTATCCGTCCATTTTGTCCCCCATTTATTTGTTTTGTTTATTCATTTTTGTTGAAAATTTGTTTTTTCTGACTTAAGTTGGGGTACTAGATATATGTTAGACTTTATCCTACATTTGACCAGTTTCATCTTCTCCTAGCAGGAAACCAGCAGTCCAGCAGTTTCTCAGGTGGCGAGGAGGGCAGGTTTCCCCTCTTCTGCCCCCCAGAATACTCCCCTGTTCCGACAACTGCGAGAGGTGAGGCTCCAAGCCAAAGACAACAGGGCCAGGTCTCAATATAGCAAGAGCTGAGAGCAGAGGTGGATAGTTCAGGTCCAGAAAGTAAAAATCTCGACCAGTTGGTTAAAACCAGCCAAGTATAAAAAGTCACAGTCATAGACTCAACTGATTGACTGAAAGAAAATCATGGTCTTGAATTTTTGGACCTGAAATGTCCACCAAAGTCAGTTATCGTCAATTCCAAACTGACCTGCTCTGACAAGATTGTCAAGCTGTATAAATTTTACTGAATTTACACAGCAACTTTTTACACGGCTAATATGGAATTAACTCCTTCCCTTCTCTTGATGTTTCTCATTAGACCCCAGCCCCTTACCTCAGGGCTCAAACAATAGGAAGAGCACATTTACGGATGACTTGCATAAACTGGTGGATGACTGGACCAAAGAGAGTACGGCTCCAAATCTCCCCAAGCCCTCGCTCAATCAGATTAAGCAAATTCAACAGGTGCAAGAAATAGGAGGTTGGAGCCAGCCAGCTGAGGTAGATGCCTAAGCAATTCAAAATTGTGGAGTATTTGCCCATGATTTTATTCATTTACAGTTAAAGTGTTCTGCTTTTGCAAACATAAAACTGGCTTATAAAAGTATCTTAGAGATAAGTTTGATGTTGGTATGAACGGTACCTATTTTGCTTCCTTGTATTTTTGTGTTTGGGTCATTTTGCATGTCTTTCTTCCAGACTACCACCTCTAGTTGGTTTACGCCTGTTCCCACGAACGTCCCATCAGCCCCTGCTCCTGTTGCCCGCTGTTCTGTGTCTCCCCCTCAGATTGCTGTTGGAGGGGTGCCGGCTCTATGGAGTGGAGTGGGGTCAACAGACACACAGCCACTAGCGGGACAGCACCACCAAGCGCACACACACTCAGCAGCTCCGGAGCTGCAAGATCTGCATCAGCAACTACATATGCAGCCTCAACTGTTACACCTCCAGCTGCAGCAGACTCCAATTAACATGTTCCAGTTACAACAAAATCCACTTCAATCAAATTCGCAGCAGATACAGGCTCCGCTGCTGCCTCAGCCCCAGCTGCAGACAGAACGCCCCCACCTACCTCAGCAGAATCAACCGCAGACTCAGTCAAGCTCTCCTCAGAAGCCCCCCTTGATGTCTGCACCTCCCAGCTCTGGGACTACTTCGCACCCTGATGGCTGCACTGGAACAGTGGCGTTTTCATCTTCCTCTTCATCATCTTCATGTTTGTCATCTGCTTTACCTTCTAGTGCCATTTTGCACTCTACAGCCGCAGCCTCAACATTTCCTTTGGGGCAACAGTAGTATAGGGGGTTCGGGCAGAGTGTGACTGAGAGACCTGTATGTAAAGGAGCCGGCCAAGTGATGGAACAGAACAGCATCGTGTGTGTGATGGTCGTGACAATAGATGAGATGATGACTAGCAGACCTGATTCGCTTGAGGACTTGAGTACGTGGAACACAGCAGAAAAATTGCTAGACGAAGGAGCCATTGTATAGGCTGCATGTAGAAGGTGCCTTGGTCTTAGGTGTAATGTAAATTAATAATGTGTATAATGGGTGGGTGTGTGTGTGCGTGTGCTCATGACATTTTTTTTGTCCTTTTTGGAACTGTGTAAAAGTAAAGGTTTTTTAGCTATACTAAACACTTGGGCCTGAACTCTAATCAGAGATATGAAGGAACAGATATTTCCCCCAGTATATATCGAAATTTAAATCGTGATGCTTATACTGAATGGTCTACATGAATAAAAAGAAGTGCAATTAGTAACGGTTGTTTAAGTTTCACCTGTGCTGTCTTAATTTATGTGTGTTTGGTAAAATATTCTTGAGTAGTGACACTGGGACTACATCCTGACATTAATAATAAATATAGCACAATGTGTGAATATTGACGACAGCACGTAAAACAGTTACAGCATATCGATGCCTGGCAACACCTTTTATGTACAGAATTACATGGTGCACTATTGTAGTCACAGCATAGTAATTTTTAATAATGTTTTAAATTAATAACAGTGGTATCATTTTAAGTTAATAGGTTTCTTTATAAAATAAAAACAATAGCCTGGTTAACATTTTTTGATCTGTTTACAGTGTTAGGAAAGATTTGTAATCAAAATCAAATTCCCACCTATAGTTTATATCAAGACGATTTAATGTGCATTTCCTATGCTGAATCTTCATAATTTTATTCTGTAAATTGGTAAGAAATGATTCCTTTTTAGCTACTAAATACACGGTCATTTAGCTAAGAATTTACATACAAAGGGCATGTTTATTTCAGTTCAGGCCTGGGTTATAAACTCTATTACAGGGGTGGGGAATCTGTTCCATGTGGGGCCGGTGTGGTTGCAGGTTTTTGAGATGATCTCTCCATCAGCCAATAATAAAGCAGTGGTTCTCAACTCCAGTCCTGGAGACCCACTGTGTGATTGGCTGATTGAGAGGCCATCCCGAAAACCCGCACCCACACCGGCCCTCCATGGATCAGGTTCCCCATCCATGCTCTATTACATAGTTGAACTCTGGTTAACCATCTGGTACTGGTGCTTTCACTTGTTGTAACACCATCATGGCTTTGACTCCATGCTTGGACACAATGATAAAAATAATCTTTGTGGAGTAACATAAGTTCTGCAATGAATCAAAAATTCAGTGTATTGGCCATTATTTGGACTGATTCATAATCAGAGCTCTTTGTTTCCTTTACTTCCTTGTACATTCCATTAATTTGTATTATTTTTGCTTATTTGGCTTTAGTAAATTTGTATCCACATAATAGACATGGAAGATATGCCTGGCAAATTTTATTTATACTAATCTAGTATGAATTATCTTTTAGAAGTGGGCTAACTCCACATTGTTTTTAAGACATGATTTTCTGTATTGATACTGTATTTTTTTTTCTTCTTTCAGAAGAACCATCACAACACTGTGATGTAGTGATTTGGAAGATATCAACCATTTTGTACTAAATAGTTGTCCTCTAGGATTATAATAGTGAGATAAGTACAAAAAAACAGATGATGAAAAGGTTTGTGCAATACAGACAGTTTAGAAGGAACAAAAGCAGCAATGATAACGATTAAGCGATGCTTACACCCAACTTCATGATGTTTACAGTATTCATCTTTGGAAAAGCATATTCCTGTTCACAATAGTGTTTTTTTCTTAATAATTTATTCATGGTGTTTCAGTGAACTCACCTTTTCCAAATAGCATAGATCGCTACTAACAGAGATGAGTTACAAGATCACCAGGTGATATTCACTAGGTAACTATTAATCTTTCCATTTTACTGCTCTGAAACGATTTTCAAAATGAAAGAGGTAATTTACCCTGTTCTGAAGTGTTACCAAAATATTTTAAAAGACGTTAATTATTTTTATATTTTGGAATGGGGCTGTAAAAATTGTAAAGTTGTGTACTGATAAGTATTTACAATCTGTGATGATGTGCTGAAACAATACAGTAAGTTACTAGTCCACAGCTCTGCTTCTGGAGTTCCCCTGGACTATGTTCATTATAGTCTCTCAACTTGTTCATTCAACCTTTTAAGTAAACTCTTTTGCTGGTTAATTTTGAACAATCTAAGAGAGAGAAAAGTAAGTCTGTTATAAGTGATATCTACTGAGGTTCCTTGGTAACTTCAAAACGTACCATCTGAGACCCAATGACTTAAAAGTAATAAAAATAAACTACAAAATGTTCATTGCTGGTAATGAAGCCATTGTAAAACTAATTAAATTCCTGTTTTGTAACTAATTGAAAGAAATTATGGTGTAAAAAAAATCAGACGAAAAATAAAAATGTAAAAACATTGCTATATGGTGTATAATTGTATTACATGAGTGGGGAATACATATGGTTTTGGGACCGGTATACTGTCACTGACACTTTCTTGTTAGTGCAATAACTCAAAAAGTTTGAATATGGGGGAAGATCAGGAACTTATGAAATTTTTAGACAAATTGCACTGAAATCGAAGCGGCACCTCAGTACTGCCAAAGAAAAGGGCAGAAGTCTGATCCCCCTCGATCTGGACGCAATAATTAAAAAAAATTCCCAGATATTTTTCCAAATAGGACCATCATGGCAGCACGTGAAGGTCCAGCAGCTCAACTCATAGCAATGTACTTCTTGTTGTCAATTTATATCTATTATGTCTGTCTTCAACTCTGTAAAAGTATGGGCACACTCATACAAGCAATCCCGGTTACTTTCCATTAAGGATCAAAACACGCATAATCCTTCTGTTATAGAGTTCATTCTATCTGGGATCCTACGGAGTTCAAAGTTCCCCAGAGCTGCTATGCCCCCAGTGAGGTGATGCAGGCGGTGGAAGGAAAGTGAGCTGGCATTTGTGCTAATGCTGCAAGCCAAGCATGAATGGCATAGCAAACAGCAACCCCCGCAACATGTGGATTGGAATTAAGGCATTTACAGATTATAGGACCAACGTTCTGCAGCCCACCAACAAAAGTCCTCGCGATGCATTGAACCAGTTTTTTTGCTCATTTTCACATACAGGAAGGAGGAGCTGCTCTCTACACCACACTACCTGCAGGTGAACAGCAACTGGTTCTACAGCTCCAGGTGAGGTCCATCCTTCAGAAGGTTGATGCTGCTAGGCCAGATGGAGTGCCTAGACAGACACTGAAGACATGCACTGCTCAGCTTGCAGCTTTCACCAATATATTTAACCTCTCGCTGCGACATGTGGCTGTTCCGATTTGTCTTAAAATTAGTCGTGGTTTGGGCATTGGTCAGACTGGGCCCCGCCAGTGAAAGTCCACCAACAAGCTAGGGTGCAGGATGTCAGTGACTGATACCCAGCATTGTTCTTCTGGACTGTACCCCTCCCAGCCCACAAGGCACTGTAGGCGGCCATGCTGACAGCTAAGCTCCAGATTGGCACAGATTGTGTGTAGACAGAGCCGAGTATCGTGAGTTGTTAACGATACCCTGCGTCCCAGGTGGAGGAGTGCAGCAAGGCAGTGTCGACGGTGTACAGCAGCTTTTTGTTGACACTGGCACAGGATAGCTACACATGCACCAATTCCTAGGCCTGACTGCTCCTCTGGAACCAGTTCAAAACTGCCAGGACATCAGAGGGCTCCTTCTTTCAGGGATAGAATGGTGGCTGCTACCATAAAACACATTGAATGGGTGTAAGATGCAAGGAGTAAAACAGGAAATTTTTGGCATATTCTGCCCAAGAGAGATAGCGGCTTCAGTTAGTTTGGTTCTGGGCACAAACAAACCATCCGATATCTTGATTAAAGCACTAGCATTAACCATTGGTTTGAGAATGATAACCAGATGATAAACTTAAAGAAATACTTATTCGATGGCAAAAGGTGCCAGAATTTTGCCATCAACTTTGGACCCTGATTTGCTGATGATATCTTCAAACATTCCATAAACTCTGAAGAAATATCGAAAGATGACCTCCACTAACACCAGAGCTAAGACAATGTAATCCATAATGCCCTTTCCTAATGAAACCCACCAGAAGCGGCGACTCTCCAGTCCTGCTGTCTGCCGGACCCCCAGATGTCCGGAAGTCAATGATGTGTGCGCCTCCTGGATGAGCTGAAAGCACACTACTGCTGGCAAATACTGCTAAACTGGAGACGTGGTTGGGAGAGCTGGAATTCTGAAGTGCACAATTGATCTCATCAGTAAGTTCGCACCATACTGGTGCAATGAAGCTGTTTTGGGGCAGGATGATTTCCACTAACGTTGTTCCACAGTCAAATCCTTGGAGACGGCATCAGCCTCCATTTTCCTTTTCCCCAGCAGGTAGATAACTGTGACGCTGAAACGTGCAAAGAACATTGTGCATTGTACTTTGATGGGGGGATTAGGCTTTGGAAATTGTGAATGTACTCCAGGTTCTTGTAATTGGACCATACTTGACCCTCCAGCCAATGCCTCCACTCGTCCAACAATTCCCGATTCCCTATGTCGTAGTTTCTCTTGGCGTTAGAGAGTTTATGGAAAAAGTACGCACACGTGTGCAAATTCAGTGGGGAGCCACTGCGCTGTGACCAAACTGCACCTCCCCCTTGGTCTGAGGCATCCACCTTGACTATGAAGGGTGATTCAGGGTTGGGGTGAAGCTTGAACGAGTGCCTGTTTAAGTCTGAGAAATGCCACTTACACTACAGTGCTGCAAGAGATCCAGTGATGTGGGATGCGGGTCGAGGCAGTGAGGGGTGCTGAAGCTGAGGATGAACCATTTGTAGAAATTGGCAAAACGTTTCTGTTCCTAAACGATCGTGGGAAATCGGTGAAAGAGAATTTGTACGGTTGTTGATTTCTACCAGGGTGCAGTAATTAGCATTGTTGCCTCACACTTTTGGTACCAAGGTTTGAGCCTCCAGCATGAGCCCTGGGTATGGAATTTGCATGTTCTCTCCATGTCACCGTGGGGTTTCCTCCAGGTGCTTAAAAAATGGGGGAGAAAGAAAATGCAAAAATCTCAAATACTAGTTTAATACACACATTGAGTCCACACTGGAGTTTTAAGTAGGGACAAAACGTTTACTGGTTTCATAGTAAAACCACAGTAAAATTCCTGACAGTTAGTATTACCATTTCAAATATCAATTAAATCATTAAAACTGTGATCACCACATTTTGAAAAACCCACATTAAATACTGTTTAGCATCAACCAAAGTTAGGAACCATCTCCCAGACGTATGTGCACAGGCACAGCATGGAATGTGTGCCTGTTTTGTGCCAGTGCAAGTAGTGACTGCACTCCAGAGAATATTCTGAAGTGAATTTTGTTTTTTAATCTTTGTGGTTTCCACCCACTACATTACAGCTAATGTGAGGTAGGTTAACCTCTAGCTAAATACATGATGTGGGGACTTTGGAGGGTGGGGGATGTCATGTTTTGTCTGTATAACTTGCAAATAGCTTGTCAGTAATGTAACCTGAAGCTTTTGGTGTTACCTACTACACGTCAGTGGTGTAGAGGAGCCAACACTTTTTTCATCTCAGCTTCCGAGATACAAGTCAAAGCCAAATGTCCATTTGCTGGTAGGATTGTTTTCTGACTGTCTTCTAGGCCCTGTTCATTCCTGGCATTTACACGCTGGCTGATCCGATCACAGGTGGACAGCGCTAGATATGTCCGTCTCTGTGTCTCTGCATGCGTCTCGACCGACCGCTCGTAATCGGATCTCACTTTCCCACAACTCATTTAAATAGGCACATAAATCATTTCCATATGCGGAATCTGCCAAACATCGAGAGAAGCAGAAATCAAAAGCATTCCAGGGTAAACAGAACTGCCTAAGATGTTTGTAATGAATGCCATAATACTCAAAATGAAATAAACAAATATATCTATAAAAAAAATAAATGAATAAATATTTCAGTATTTAATGTGTGCTTTTATTTTTAAATAATTTCATAAAGGGTATTGTATTTCTTACTAACATTTTTCTTGTGTATATATATAGTCAGTATTATTAAATACTTCATATAATGCCAATGTGATTTTTTAAATAATTCAAACTATATTTCACAATAAAGTTCTTACATTGCAGGCATGCATTTTTATAGCGCATCAACACAATACAAATGTTGGAAAGGCCTTTCAGTACTTAAGTTAATGCTTTTCTATACATGGCAAAGGTTCAGTCTGTAACGTATTATGTTGTTGCCAAAAGATAATATTTCAGCTTTTAATCATAACCAATGAAGCTCAGAATTTGTGAAAATTTTAACGGAGAGAGTCATTGTTTTGTCTGACTGAATTCAATGTCTGACTTGGAGCAAGTGTAGTAAAAGATGCAAAGTAGTCAGGGTCGGAGTGGGATTGAATTTCTGACTGGGAGTTCAAGCTCCCAGACAGTCCAGTATAAAACCATATAAACAATGAGACTATTATTATGTTTCCATTAATAAATCCATTATCTAGGCTATTGAAAGCACATTCTTACCTACACGCTTTAATTTTGCATTCCTGTCATTTTTACTGACACATTTCCCCAGGTCAGGTCGGGGAGCATGTGCTGATTCAGTGCAAGAATTTCAAAGGGCATTAAATTAGAAAATTTACAGTGAAATATCTTCAAACTCAGGATACTGATGTGTGTTGTGTGAAATGGTGTGGCCAAAACTGACAAGAAAACAATAAATAATATCTGAGAAATCAAACACATTAAACAACTCAGATTCCAAATTGAATGAATAAACATCAGTTTATTAGTTATCATGTATTTAAGATCAGTCTTAAATATGCAGTATGTTCATTTGCTGTTATGTTGTTTTATCGCTTTAAGGCAATACAAAATACAACAAAAATGTGATTAAATAATTATTTTCATTTGATATAGGTATTATAGATATTGTGTGGTTAAATAGTATTTTTTTAAAAAAATAACATGTAAGTGAAACTTAAAAATCTATGAAAATAGATTATCACTACAAGTGATGTTTTCTTATTAATAAGTAATGTTCCTGTGAAAATGCAAATATCAAGCAATTCACATATTGCTACTAGCACATGTCTTGCCTCTAGCAGAGACATTTTGGTAGCAGTACAGAAAGTAAAATGAGACAAAAATACAAGAACACGAGACAGAAATTAAGGCGTCATGTAGGAATATCACATTCACTCAAGAAATGTCTTAGAGCTACTAATGAACATTGACAATAAAGCTGACAGGAAAAAATTAGTTTTATTGCAAAACTGATCTTTTGTTAATCCGTTCACCCTAAATATTTGCTAGATTTTAGGACGTTAAGAAAAAAAAGGTTAACATTCTATATTTAATCCCTGGGTATTACCATTCCCTTAATAACAACACGTCAGGCAGAAAATAATCTTGGAGCCTTCGCTTCAGCATACACAGTGCCCCCTAAAGGATTCTGTCGAAACAGTATCCCCTATTTTTAAGGCGGCATGGATCTGGCGAATAATAAACTAAATTCAGCTACATGCATTTTTTCTGTGTGATACTCTTCATCATCCTTATAACTGAATTATTATTTTCCAAAACTGTTTGGCAAGTACTGTTTGACAATGTCTTTTATTTGTTACTTGATTGCGGACCAACACAAGATAGCTGTTTAACCAGATACTGCTTGCTAGCAGACATGTTCAAGATCACATAAACTGAAACATAGCATAATGCAATTCTATCCATTTTGATCCGTTTTCTACTTTTTCCTCTTCTCTGTTCCAGAAGCATAAACTCATTTTAACATTATTTTGTAAAGCTGCGAACTTACGCTGCGATCTTATCTCGTAAACGGGAAGCGTAAACTACCATTGCGTCATTTTCAAACTTTGCGCGTTCCAGCTCCGAAGTGGGTAAAATGGGAACGGGGCCCCCTGCTGGTTTGGGGGCTCTAAGCAGCCGCTTATGTTGCTTATGCCTAAAACAGTACTAAATAAATCCAAATCGTTACATTTTATCTAATAATTGAAGTTTATTTGGGTTCAGTGTGTGTGAGTGTGTGTGTGTGTCTGTGTGTGTCTGTGTGTGTATGTGTGTGTGTGTGTCGGGGGGGGGGTGAGGGTTAATATAAACAGCCTGAAACACACCAGCACACACTAGTTTTTCCTCTTTTGCCTATGATTATATTATTTCTGTATTTACAGACTCTTTGAAATTAGATCTTTCAATGTTTAATAGATTACGACTGTTGTTCCTGCACCTTTGGTTCTGATCAACTGTTTCAGTCTGACTTCTGACTGGATTAATGATCTAGAATATGTGTCTTCTGACATCTTTCTATCAATGCCAGCATTAACTTTTGTAGCTCTTCTGTGAGACTGGACCAGACGGGCTAGTCTTTGCTCCCCTTGTGCATCAGTCAACCTTCGGCACCCTGTTGCTGGTTCACTGGTTGGCCTTCCTGGGACGACTTGACCACTGCATACTGGGAACACTCTGGCATTTTTGAGATGCTCTGATCCAATCCTCTAGCCATCACAATTTGACCCTAATCAAATTCGCTTAGATCCTTACACTTGCTCATTTTTGCCATTGTAATGAGATAATCAACATTATACACTTCATCTGTCAGTGGTTTTAATGTTATGGCTGATCTGCGTGTATACAAATACGCGCACATTTGAGATCGGAGCTTGGATCCAAGTGACCCTGAAGCACTCTATGTGATTAATTCTGCCAAATGAAAGTACCGCAGTCTAAAGAAAACATTGTTACAAGCCTACATACACACTCTCCCGATGTCTCCAGAAAAAGTGACAGGATTAAATTCTCCCACAATAAATTTTGGTGAGTTCACATTTCATCAACGAGCACCCGGACTGCTATACAAGATGGCGGCTGCAAGCTTCATTTTTGCTCTCAGCTGCCCTCTGTTCACAGTTCCAGTTTTGGATCTGATAAAATGTACTTTCCTTCATATAATGTTTTTGTGAGGTGATAAGATCCATCAAAGATCATATAGGGTAAATAGAGAAGCTGTGGACAAGGATAAGCCTTTAATCATCTCATCTTTCTTTTAGCTGTCATTGCTTCAATTATGGCACAATTTGTGTCATGATCTTCAACCTTACAACATATCTGAAAAGGTGGAAAAGCCTGTTAAATACTCTTTGAGTTATCACGCTAATGGGGTAAAATGTCTGAAACTACCCTTTTTTGCTATCACTATGCAGTGTTGCTTCACTTGGGGCAATCTGTATTAAAATTTGATCACTTTCTGTTTGTGCTTGCAAAGCTTTCAAAAGATCTGTTCAATACTTTTAGAGTTACTGTATTGTGTTCACAAGTTCAAGTGTCTTCTACAATGTTTTTGTGAAGCAGTAATAAGATTCATCCAATAGTTTTTGAGTTATGACATTCATAATGTCAAATATCATTTGCTTTCACCCTTCTTTTTGCTGCCACCAAGCAGCATTGCTTCAATTTTGGGGTGATCTGTCTCAAAATTTAATCAGTTCCATTTTGCACTCCCTTCAATGCCTCTGCAAAGTTTGAAAAATATCCATCAAATGGTTATAAAGTTATCGGCTTAATGGGATCAAGTGTCAAAGCTGCCCCTTTAAAAAAATATTAGCATCCAGTGCTGTTTCAGTTTTGGGCGATCTCTCACAAATTGTAATCAGTTTTATTTCCTCACCTATACAATGCCTGCCCAAAGTTTGAAAAAGATCTGTCAAATGGTTTTTGAGTTATCCATTCTCTATTTAGTGGATGCTAAATATTATCAGGAAGGGCATTCCTACTTAATATCATGCTACCTTTTACAATAAATTACTGCAAACTGCAACAGAAGAGCTACTATGGCAGAAATTACAGATAATTTGGATAATGTGTCATGACATACACTGCTTGGGGCCCTGCTGTGTATGGGGCTATGTACACATGGATTGGACTTGTTGGTCCAATACATCCCATAGATCCTCAACACCTATCTGGCCACCCATATGATGCAACAGAAAACAGGGTTCATCAAACCAGGTGACCTTCCACCATTGATCCAAGATCCTATTCTTGCATCCCCAGGTACTTTCAATGGTGAACAGGGGTTAGCATGGGCACTCTGACTAGCCTGTACTAGCAGAACATTGATGTTGCATCTTTTTAAAATTCACTTTTGTTTGACTTTCTGTTCCAAAAAATGCTCAAGCCAATTTAATACAGATGTTTTCATAATGTTTCTCTTCAAAGTTTTATTAGACAAAGGCAACATGATGTCCATTTAATTGGTTTGTCAGCACTCTATTCAGAATACAGCTTTACTGTCTGTTCAATTCTTCACAGGGTGTAATTTATATCCATGCTTCTCAACCTGGTCCTCGGTCCCCTCCAAATGATCCACTTTTTTGCTCCCCCCGGGACAGTCCACGTTTTGGAGAGATCAAAACCTTGGACTGTCTGGGTGCCCCCGAGGACCAGGTTGAGAAACACTGGTTTATATTGTCCTCATATGATCGTAACTAAAATCATAATACTAACAGGAACCACAATGCATGGTCTTTCCATGGAAACTGTCTCCTCTGTAAGATGTAAAAACAGCCATGTCTATCTTGATTTTTTTTATGTTTGTGACACCTACAGTTTTATAATAATACCATTTATCTGATTGCTAAATCAATTGACATTGATATTTTGGGCACTGTGAAGTGCATGTTCGTTAATGAATGCACATTATTGCATATTATTAGTCTTAATATCTGAAAGACAGGTGAAAATGGAACGACGGTTTCAAAGATGTATGCAAATGGCACAACTTATAGGTTTCCTAGCAGATTTTCTTAATAAACTGCATATTTTCAGGGGAGGTCAAATTCATTAATTAAATAATAATAATAATAAAAATAACCCTGCATTTTGTGTTTCAGCTTTGACGATACTTTTGTATTCATATCACATTATACTGTATTACAGTTTTATGAAACTCTTTATATTAAAAGCCTGGAAAGTAACTGTACCACTAGCAGAAACCTTTATTGCTAACACAAAACATGGGCTTGTAAAGCTCTTCTGGTTGTTTGCACACATCTTCACAGCCCTTTGTGAAGGACAGACTAAAGAGCAGTATCCATGGTTGTTTAAAACTGTTTAATCACTTGGCAATCTACTATGATTCTAGTACCACTACAAAATCGAATACAGTTCTAAGTGGTGTCTGCATATCATGCTTTTCTTCCTTGTGAATAATGCAACATTAAAGTTGGAAGTTTGTTTGACATTGCTTTATTTTGCCTCCCAGTCTAGCCTAAAAATCGCCATTTGTTGTAAACATGCTTTACAAGTAGTCCGTGTGCTTCTACCCGTTTTTACCCAGTGATAACTTGTAACACTTATGCTGTCATATTAGCACTTCAAAGTGTATTAAGTATATCCACTTTCTAGTCACTTAACTCTCTGATGTGTGTAATATGTTAATATATACAGTTCCAGGGATTTAAAAAGAACAGAAACAATGGTCATAAATTGGATAATCTGGAAGCACTTCTCCTGCACCTTCATGGCCGACACATTTAAACCAATGCGCACTGAACGCCTCATTTTGGGTCTCGAGATTACAACGTTAAGGGAGTGCCCGTTAGTTATTATAGGAAGCTCCGCGTGCTCTCGCGAGCTCGTTGTTTCCTACTCAGCGGTGTAAGATGGCGGAGGCAAATTAAGCCGCAGCCCAGGTAAGACATTGAAATTGTGTTTTTCTTGCATGGGTTCAGTTCGAGATTGTGTGGGAAGTTGTTCGAAAGCAGGAAGTGTTCATGAACACTTATTTAAAAAGGTCCGCGTCGTAACAAGGAAAACGGGACCAGACATTCTGTATTATTTTACCGTCCAGGGTCGGCCAGCCTGCTATGTGAACCGCCATTTTTAATTTGCAGTTCTACTATAAATAGTTTAGAGATAGTGTCGCATAAAGAGTCGTAAAAAGTGAAAAATTCCATTTACACACAGACTGGGTTAGTGGAAATAGCCAGTTATGCTCATTTGATTACTGGAGACTAGCTAAGGCAAGTCATATGAAGAATACAAGAATACCCGAGAAGGCGACATACAGGCTTTTCTTCGGGTACAGCAAAAATGATGACAGATCCCATTCACAAAATGCATGAAGTGTGAATATTGTCTCAGGCTCTGTGTGTCTTACTTAACCCCCCCAACCACCACCCCACCAAGAAATGAGTCAGCTGGTTAACTGATTATTAATCTGTCCGTAAAAATGAAACCATGAAGGCCCAGTGGATTGTCACAGGGCGAGCATTGCAACTAAGTCGAATTTTAAAATGTCCATATAGCCGTTAAGCCGCATAATTGTACAAACTTGTGATTTTCTTAGACCGTGGCGATTACTTTTGCATGGACTTCACTCCGCTATATACGTTATAAAAAGATGACCGCTGCAATTATTTGCTGGTGCTGTACCGTCAGCGTTGCTGCTTGGCCGCAGCTCTATGTTTGCCGCAGTAGTGCAAAGTGCTTATATAGGAATGCAAAAAAGTGGACGGTTTTGTTTGTATATTTTTAACGCAGCTTATCTGTTAATAAAGTCCAACCTCAGCCATATTTAAAGTATGTTACGGGTAGCATGTTTAAAAACGGACCCTTATGGAATTAACTAATAGTAAATTACACATCACTGATGTATTTGGTTATTTGTCTATTAACTATCTCAGTTTTAATGTTCTAATTTTAATATTACGATTGACAAAGAACAAATAACTTTTACACACGGACCCAAAATCATAATTCGATCTTTTTTTGTTAACCATTTAAGGTTTGTGCTGCTGATCTGGATCTTCCTATGTCTGTGCCAGACTTCTATCAGCTGTAGTTTCTGACTGAAATGCAGGCACTTTCATGCTCGTTTTCTTGACGTTTCAAATATCGTTTCTGGTCGTTTTATAGCAATAACGGAATTGTAAGTCTGCTATCTTTAAATGAATTATTACATTGGTTATCCTCATTGGGCCATTAACTTCTTAAAGTCTCAAGACGGTCTGTGCTGTTGAACTTGAGGCTTAAACACTTCAGTAAAAATGAAAGTTCTGAATATCGTCTAACAGGTCTTTAAATATACTATACTGGTATTTTACATCCTGTGAGATCAATTTTCTGGGGGTGGTGTATGGCTCTGTGGACTAAGCCTCTGTGTCTGTGATCTGAAGGTCGCTGGTACAAGCCTGGCCTCAGCCGAATAGTCATGTGTCTGTGGGCTCTTGAGCAAGGCCCTTAACCCCCAGCTTCCTGGGGGCCGCAAGGTGGCTGCCCTTTTGCTGTGACCCTGAAGCCTGTATGGAGGGGGAGATGGGGCAAAGTGAAAGAGAATTTCCCCAATGGAATTAGTATAGTCACTATTCACAATTCTGTTCAATTGTATTTTCATGTGATAATTTCAGTAAGTACATATTGGTTCCTCTATATGTGATATGTAAACTTGTGTATGTATGAGTAAATTTGCATAGTCTTTAAAAATCTTATTCTTGGTTTCTTCTTATCATTCACCTGATAGAAATTAGGACTTATTTTTGGCTTGAGTTGACTCATGTTGGTCATCAGTAGTATAATTGTGAGTTTCTATCTTTTGACAGCATACGTTATGCAGTTCATACCAAATCTATGTTGGAAATGTTCTTTTTAGTCAAGTATAGGTACTTTTAACTGTGCGTATTCTACTCAGTGTCATGGTGAAAGATCACTAGATATTCGTGTAATTCTGTTGAAGCAAGCCATCTGATGAACGTTTATGGTTTGTTTTGCATGTTTTAATGGATAATGGTTGGGATTGAAATTCACCAGGAATGAGTGCTAGTCATTGCAAAGCAAGATCATCTTTGGTGGATTAGACCTTTAACTAACTTTGTTTTTTTTGTCTCACACCATTATCGCTGAGGTAAACTAAGGTGCCACATTGTATGCAGCTTTCTTTTTTTTTCAATCTCTAACAATGATTTGAAATCTATACTAAATATTTCACAGCATTTGTATCCAGCTCAAGTTCTGCTTCCTAATGTAAACACAAATTTCACAAGATGCATAAGACGACAATGTCTCTGAGGTAATTATTTCCCATGTAGGACCATATTTTTATAGAATTTAAGTGCAACAGAGATCTATATATCAGTGGTTGAGGTGATGTTCAGGGAGAGCAAAGATGCACTGTATTTCATTCCAGGAAGTTTCTTTATCAGATGCCTCAAATATTTCAGGTCATTCTGTGCAAAAATATGCTGAGTCCTGCAAAGTGTTAGCAGAGATGTGAATCACTGAATTGATTTTCTGTGAGTAAGTCTTGCTGTTTTGTTACATCATGAAAGTACCAGTGAAGTAATTTGGTTTGATTCAAGGGTACAATCAAAGACCGGATGTTTTAATTGGATTCTCAGTTAGAAATTGGAGTTTGCTTTAGAACCAATAAGGGAAAGGAAAGAATGTTGCCGAGCAGGAAGACCACCGTTTGAATTCCAGATACCCTCCATGGTGCCCAGAACCGCATTATGATTTAATTAGAGTAACTGTGCTGGACCCTAAGCCAGGAGATGGCTGGCAGGTTGACCATCACATACTCGCATAATGTTCTGCATTAAATTTATGGGGTCTGTTGTGGCAAGAAGATGTGTGTGTGTGTGTGTGTGTGCGCGCACGCGCAGTATCTTGAATTATGTCTTTGCATGAGTTTCTGCTGCTTCGGAAGATGTCAAAGTAGCCTTTCATTAGAAGCCTGAGTGCAGGGTTAAGATATACCCTAAATATTTTCATTGTGTAGGCTTCAATGGTACACAATTCAAGACTCAAGATTGTTTGTCCCATACATGTTGTACATGTATTACCTAAGTTGCTCCTACTGACATGAGTAAGTGGTATGAGAATTTCCATGACTGTGTTTAAGATTTTAACATGAAGGACAACCAATAATGGTGTGCTGGGATGAACGGAAAATCACCATAAACGGTGAACTGTAAGACTTACTACTGCTAATTTCAGTCCTTTTTTTAAAAAAATGAACTAATGCATCGAGGTATTCTGTTATGTTGTGTAAAAAAAAGTGGGACGTGTATATAGCCATATTGCTCAGCTCGTGCATAGTAAATTTATCGTTATGTGGGTATTAAAATACTTTAGCAATTTCTGTCTAGCAAGCTGTCTGCTGAAAGCAGAATATTGAGCTGTAAAGTGGCACATCATTTGTCTACAATATTTAGTAAATGGTTGGTGTCTTCTGTATTACAGTGTGTTGGCTATTGTTTATTCTGCCTGTATAAATCTGTTGAAGCTTATAAGAAGCAGTTGGCTCATAGGTGTATTGTTAAGCTATTCGCATGCAGTTTCAGTATTTGACCTTCAAGGTGGTTTTAAAGTTTGAATGGCAATCTTGACATTTGACCACCTGCATTAATAGCCATTGTAGCTCCTTTCCAATTCCTAAAGTTGATCCATTGTAAACCATATGTGACTAAACTCATTTTAAAGATTTATACTAGACATCTGCAGAAACCTCATCTATGCTGTGTGGAATGTGAAAGGGGTCCTCTTTTTGTTAATGTTTTTATTGCTAAGACAATTAAAACACTTAATTACATAAAATAACACAATTACACTTAACACAAAACACTACAATGCTTGATATGAAAGAAGTAAAACAAATAAATACGTGAGCAGTAGTGAAAAAGAACAATTTAATGATAAAAAGGGGGGGGGGTATGACAAGAACACACTGCAAGTCATTGACAGTCTGTCTTACGCATGACTTGGACATAAGGCTTATACAAAGGGAATTATAATATTGAACCTTTGAAGAAAGTTATAGCAGCTGACAAGTTATTGATTAGCCTTAAGGAGTAGCCTTATGGAATTTTACTATAGCATGTTCAAGAATCAAAATGTCCAGTGTAGGAATGTCACACGGTGGACAGGTTAACATCAGGCTCAAACCAACCCTTCAATATGGCTTTTTTGAGGCGGTCAAAGCCATCCGTAAAACCCTCTTCTGTTGTGAGTTAAGGAGTAAGTCAGAGTCATCTGGTAATAAAAGTAATCTAGCACATAAAGGTATGAAAGGGGTCCTCTTATACAGTTCATACAAATTGTGTAATCCCCATGTCTGGGTTTGCATCTTCAAAAATATTTTAGGTCTGTGTTTCTAAGGCATTTAATATATACTGTTACCATTAACAAATGGAAATAATTCTAATATTTTGTTACAAGATGTGGTCTCATGAAGTGGAAAAGGGTGTTTCTTCACATCTGGATCGAGAGGAATTCTTGGCCTGTTTCTGTGAAGATCACTGTTCATTATTTTCATCCTGTAAATTTCACTAGGAAAACTGACTATTGCTACGAGGAGCTAGATGGCCAGTTTTACCATGAAATGTATAGATGAACCAAGGGTGTTGGCTTCTGTAAACTGGATAGTGAATATAGGAAACAGTGATAATCTTATGATAAATGTCCTTTTTGTGCTTCACATACAAAACATTTTTTCCCAAAATTTCACATCTTTTACAGATCTCTAATTTGCACATATGTATGATATATGTGCCAGCTGAACCTTTAAGTAGAATATGCTGTCTTAGGATTCCAGTCAACATTTACATCAGAAGTGTCACAATTACTTGATAAAATCCGCCTTGTCAATTACTCTGCAATATAGAAGGAAGATGGCGCATAATGGAAGAGGTCCAAATATAGACCGAAAGCCTCAGTTGTGTGGAAGTACTTCACATTAAAAGTGAAAGAAAATGCAGTCATCTGTCAGAATTGCAAAGCAGAACTTAAATATCACCACAGCACAACTGCAATGCAACTACATCTTAAGACATTCAAGTTTGAAAACTCCCTTAGTAATCTGAGGTTAGCTGTAGATATGTGACATTTAGCCTCCCAGTGAAGCCTAGAGTTTCTTTGTAATCGCTTTAACGTAAATCATTTTGCTTAATTTACTTTCTATTATTCCTGTCTCAAAATAATCACTGCTAAACCGAAAGTTAACCTCGTTGCTTAGCCACACCATCTTGCATAATACGGTACATTAGGGGTGGCCATCAAGATCGATCACAATAGAACTTCGTCAGAAGATGTCTACATTCTACTTTTAATCATCATAGAGATTGTGACCTGTGATATCCTCCCACTGATGTTTCCAAACTTCTCATAAAACTTTGATTGCCAGTAATAACATGGATCCATTCTACGTTCACAAACCTACCGAATGATTTCCTTCTAGATGGCTGTGCTGATTGGCTGAGTTACATCATGCATCTCTATCACAGAGTCTCTTTCAAGCATGACATATTTGAAAAACAAATTCAATGTGAGTTATTGACATGGCCAACAAGGAGCTGGTGCCAAAAAAGGACTCTATGTCAGTGCTGAAAAATCTGTGCTATTCAATGGTTGTCTGACTGCTTTTTACCACCATTTTAAATAATGTTTAACTCAGGTTCTAATGGCCATTTTGAAAGCAATATTGCAGACTTCTATGCTTTAAATGGTTATAATTCAGGCTTGTTTGAGTCTGTATATTTTTGCAGTATATTTCAAAATTGGGAAGAAATATCACAATTGATATTGTGGATTGCAATTGTGTGTTTAAAAAGATTTTTGTGATATGATTTTTTCTCTCTGGTACCTAATAACCATATAATACTTATTAGTTTTGTGAACGTATTGTGTGTGAGTAGGACTAAACGATAATTGGAAAAGTTCATTGCAATTTTTGAAGTTTTTTTATATTTACGAGTTGAAAACTAGCTATAGCCAAATAGTCTTTATTGGTAGATAAGTTTTATCAAATAAGTTGGTGGTGTTTGTGCCATCAGACACAAAGAAGTGCCAACAAACCACTTGCTCTGCTCAATTTTGTCTCTATGGCATCCGTAATATTCCATACAATGAAAGACAAATGTCTTTTTCCTCAAGTTCTCATTCACTTTTTTCCTCCTCAGCCATTTTTGTTAAATGCGTATGAGTGAGTCAAAAAACAAGCATGAGAATGATTATGATTCAGAGTGTGCATGCAGAGCTCATACAAAAGTAGTGATGGTAAACTTTATACTTGCTTTTAAACATATACTAGATAATGTTGAAAAGGAACCCTCATTAAAATTGCAAAGCTTGTTAAGTTTTGTTTCCTGTGACAGTAAAAATGTTTTAGCGGAGCCTATTGATGGTCTCAACCTACCTATCATGGTCCTTGCAATGTGACAATTAGATGTGCACAACATGTATATTGTGCAATAATGACATTGCAAGTCTTGTATTGAGGGAGGCACAGTGGATAGCAGTGCTGCTTTTGTGTGTGCATGAGTTTATGCTGGGTCCTCTGGTGTCCTCCCACTGTCTAAAAATGCAGCTTGAATGAATCGGAGTGCCTAAATAGACTGTGTGTGTGTCCTGCAGTGGGTTGGTTCCTGTCTCACTCCAATTGCAGTACATAATATAACATTTTATGTTTATTGGACTTATTGATTAATCGTCAAATTAATAGCGTAATATACCAATTGCTATAATCGATAGTGACAGCCCTGAATCAGAGAAATCTGCACTTTGTGAAATACATCTGAAATCCAGCATATTTTGATACATGAAGTGGTGTGACTGCAGAGAGGGTCACCATTCTCAGTGTTGATTAGGGGACATAAGAATGTGAGGAAAGGTATATTAGACGTTTGTTGTGCAGCGATCAGGGTTTTCAGTAGATTTGTGTGTGTGTGTGTGTGTGTGTGTATATATATATATATATGTGTGTGTATATATATATGTATATATGTATATGTGTGTATATATGTATATATGTATGGGGGACTGGAAGTAAATTAGCGGAGGAAACCAGATGAGAGCATTTTTCTTGTGCAGTGGTGAACTGATTGAACTTGTGATTAAGACATTTCAAGTCTATTATCCTTTGTGTCACACTGGCATGGCTGCACTGGGGCTTGTATAGCAATGTTCTGGTGAAATGCTGTTTTGTGTATGTAGTTTCCAAGTTTGCGATATATCGTAATTGGCAAGTGGTAATTCAACATATTTAATAAATATGTGAATGTAACGAGTTTCAATCGGTTTATATTAACTGCAGACAGAAAAACCATCGTTGAGGAAAAAACATCATCCACTGGAATACCAAAAAAAAAGAAACCGTGGAAATGTAATGTTTGATATACATAATGCCAAACATGATTGCAGTGTATGCAGCTGTACGCAGACGTACGAGAGCGCCTCAACTAAACAAGCATTACACACACACGGACACACAGACAGCAAACCGACACATTCAGTGACATGATAGGCCCTTGTGGATGATTCAGCGGATGCACAGCACGCTCCTTTCCATCCTTCCCCAGTGTATTTAACGTAAGAGTGAAGTTAATGGCTGAACACTTAACCGCTTTTGTTCCTGGCGATTTATAAGCGCCGTGTGTACGTGTTCGATTAGTCTGGCTGTACTTGTGTGTTCGTGTTTATGTGCTGATGGAGGGGAGGAGTGTCGGACAGGAGGCCTAAATCGAAGCCGGGAGCTAGAGTAGAGCCTTTAATTCCGAGACCTCCGGACGTGGGATACTTGGCTGGCGCTGGCTGGTTCCGCGTACGCACATTCTATCACAGGTTAAGATCGCTGCACCCTTTCGAATGAATAATTACACATTACGGAGTTTAAAAAACGACAGAATGAGAAATAGGTGCCGTGGTTTACCAAGTAATTTTGACGACTGTCGTGTTCACTAGCTGCAACGGGGCTAAAAGTAGCTAGCTAGCGGCTAATGGTCGACTGATGCCGATTTGACAGCCATGAGAAGTCTCTTCTCCGGAAGAGCATAATTACCGTCCGATCAGTTATTTGCTCCCAGTCGGATGTTTTTGCAACTTTACACTGGCGGTATGTGTCTCCCTGCACCTGGCTACGGTTATTCAGCGTAGTGCGGAGATCTAAATGTGGCGGCTCGTTGGCTAACACGGAGGTAGCAGTTTCGATCGGGAGGCTAGAATGTGATGGCCATTAACAGTGCGTTTTCCACTTCTTTTCTGCTAGAGTGGTTTAAATATGCCTCTTCTCATGGAAAGCCAGCTGGTTTTCGATTTACTATAACTCCGACACCAGTGTGGGCCGCTGCTAATCGTAGCACTTAACGTTTGTACCGCATTGTTGCATACGTGTTTAAATTGCGACGTTAAGGTTAAACTTGTATTTCGTGACGTTTCTTTTGTGTGTGTGTGTATGTATGTGTGTGCGTGCGCGCGTTTGTGTTTTTTAAACTTTATCTTTATTGTTATTATTGAAACAATTACACATGCCTAAGATATAGTGAAATCATGTGTTTGGGCGTGAACTGATTTTTAAAAAAAATCTTCTTGCATTGCCAGTGGTATTTGTGAGGGCCCGCATATCTGTAGTTTATCAATCGTTTGAGACCTGTGAGGTACCTCAGGCAACCTTACCAGCACGGTAAACCTGGAGGGTAGCGATACGAGAACGTGGGAGGGAATGGTGGAATCTGCTGTGTTAGAGGCCCATATTGATCTGAAAGGACAACTAGTTTTGCCATCCCCCAATATTTTCCCCTCCCTCCTGCCTGTAAGACCTCAGAGTACACTGCAGTTTAATTTTATGTAGCCCTGCAAATGCCAGTGTTTAAAGGGCTGTGCGACATGCTTTTTGTCTGTCAGGATTTGTGTGTGAGAAGACTGTCTGTGTGCTTGTCTGCATGTGGTTGTACCACATGCAGTGTGGTGTTGGAATTTAAAGGACAGGCTGTCCGATGTGGCTGCCCTGTCACACCTTGCAGCCAGGGTGTAAGCTTACCTTTTGGATTCTTACTACTGTTTGTGTAACACTGGTACTGATAAGTCGTGCGACATTTCCTGTTTATAACATTGTGACGGTTTTTCAGACAGTTAATACAAATGAGCATGTATGGAGATGAACCTTGTTCACTGTTGTGGCTTTTTTATAGGGCCTTTCTTGGTGTTTTAATAAGCCTGTAGAACTAAAAAAAATACTTATGACTTAATATACCCAAATCTCTCTGTAGAATGGCCTACATTGTATTATAGTTTAACCATGCTCATGTGGCAGTACAAGCGATGTCATGCATCTTCGCGCCTGTACTATTGGTCCGCATCTTAACATCGTAACTGGCCTGCCGGACATGCTTCGTGGAGCTGCACGGCTCACACGCTCTATGTCCCCTCTGTGTTTTAGGTTTTGTGAATGAAGGCATGCTGGATTCATGTTGCCAAATAATTCACAGTAAGTGTTTTGGGAGTACAGTCCTAAAGTCACTTCAGTCATCACGTTACAGACACTGTGATGAGTATATTCTCTCTCTCTCTCTCTCTCTCTCTCTCTCTAGGAGCAGGAAGTAGGAACTAGTTAAAATGAAAGTTGACAGAACCAAGTTAAAGAAGACCCCCACAGAGGCGGTGAGTTGCCTGTGTTGTCTTTTTGGATTGTGGGGGAATCGTACATGTATTTCTACGTCTCTGTCTTGTGATAAACTAATCCAGCTCCTTTGTCCCTGACCCCAGCCTGCCGACTGCAGGACGCTTATTGAGAAGCTAAAGGGATGCAGCGACGAGCAGCTGCTGCTGGAGCTGCAGCACATAAAGACATGGAACATCGGAAAGGTGAGGGAGGGGAACAGAGGCCAGGCTGCAGCCTCAGCACTGTGTCTGCGCAGACCTTTGGAAGTATAACACAGGCAGGGCTATAAGAGCAGGATGTTTTTTGGTTCACAAATATGCTTTGGTGACTGTTTGAAGTTTTAATATAGGAATTGAAATCTAAGAATGAGACCTCTTTACAGTATATATTTAAAATATGCACAATACCCACACATTCAAAATGCTTTATACCTTATATTTGTAATTATTAATTTTACGAATTGCAAACTATTTTTTAATACTGACTTAAGATCAGTTCTTTATATGTTATATAGCCATCTAGCCACCTTCAAATCTGAAGAAACTAGTATTCTTAGCTGAAATACTGTTAAAACTGGCAAGAGCTTCCATGGTGTATTAAAGTGGACTCCGTTTTCCATCTGGCCAATCTGAATATAATTCTCACATGCCTGTCTGACTTTCTCCAATGGTTGTATTGCGATCCTTCTCTTTCTCATCTACTAGTGTGAGCTGTACCACTGGGTGGACTTACTGGACCGCTTTGATGGGATCCTGTGTGATGCCGGCCAGACTGTGGAGGACATGTCCTGGCTGCTGGTGTGTGACCGGGTGGACAATGGCCAGCTGAAGGCCTTGCTGCTGGCCGTCCTCAACTTCACAGCCTTGCTGATAGAGTACAGCTTCTCCAGGCACTTGTACAGCTCCATTGAGGTATGGGTGACTGTCAAAAATGCTCACATTCTCACAGCTGCCCCCTCTTTTTTGCCACAAGGACTTGACATGCTTCTTTACAACTATAACCGATGAAATTAGTGTGTGAAAGTGCCATTTAATGAAATATACGGTTAGTCCTAGTGTTTAACACGTTTCTCCTTTTGGTCTTTGCAGCACCTAACAACCCTTCTAGCATCATCTGACATGCAGGTGGTCCTGGCCGTGCTGAACCTGCTGTATGTATTCAGCAAGAGGTCTAATTACATCACAAGGCTGGGCTCTGACAAGAGGGCCCCTTTGTTGGCGCGCCTGCAGCACCTGGCAGAGGTCTGTCTGTACAAAGATCGGGGGGGTGGGGGGTTTGGGAATGGCAGATATGTCAAATATAGACTGGTGGAGTTGGGGGAGCAGTGGTTCTCAGATGTAGGCCAAATATAGATTGGTTAGGTTTGGGATTGTCGAATATAGGTCATGTGTTGAATGCTGGGATTTTGAGATAGGCAAATAGAGAGTGTGCATCCACTTCCTGTTTAACTGCCACAAAAGTGTGTTTAAACATTTTAGGCTTTTTGCTGCTACTTTGGTTTAAGAATTATGAGAATGAGTTCATGTGCGGTACCCCGCCAGCCTGACCTTGGTGATCGAGTTAACTAAAACTTGCTGGTCTGCCTTGTCTTTTTAAAGAAAAAAAGCCATGCTCTCTGTCCTTCTTGTACGTGTCTTAGTGTCGCTGGTTTATATCCTTTTGTCTTTAGAGCTGGGGAGGGAAAGAGAATGGATTTGGTCTGGCTGAGTGCTGCAGGGACCTGCCCATGGTGGTGAGCTTTGTAAATGATTACTATTGTAAATCTGTGAGCTTAACTGGGCACTACATTCGTGTAATAATGCTCTGTGACCTTTAAACAAACACCACACCAAGCTGTCTAACCATGGTATTCCTTATGCAGGTAATAAGGCACTCATTTAATTTCTTAATGAAATTTCAAAAAAGTGTCTCTTATAATAATAATAATAATAATAATAATAGTAATAATTACTACTACAACTACTACTACTACTACTCTCCGTTTCTGAACTTGCTCTCCTTCTTTGTGAGCAGAAGTACCCTCCCAGTGCCACAACACTGCACTTTGAATTTTATGCCGAACCTGGGTCTGAGGTTAAAGCAGAAAAAAAGGTATGGAATTCGGGCTAGCTGACTGTCCAGAGGCAGTGCTGAATGTTGTTTGAACTGAAAAAGATAAGACAGAGAGAGAAATGGCATTAAGTGTTTCTCTGGTATTTGATTCATGCCCCACTCTGTCTGGCATTTAGTCAGTCAGTAGATAAACTGACGTAAGTTTGCTTGTATCGGGGGGGAAAAGGTGCCCAGACTGTGACTGAAAGGATGGCAGTATGTCTGCCCCATAGTGCATTTCCAACTAACAATATTTTAGCTTAATTTTAATATATAGTGTTCTGTACATTTAGTACTTGCTTAATTTTTTTTGAATAATATGAAATGCTTGTATGTTCCTCTGCCTTTAACTGATTACACATGAGACCTTCTCATAGTGGTTGATCTCTGAGCATGAAACAAACGTTGCCTCTCAGTGAATAGTTCAGGGCAATATAAATAATGGTTCTTGGATGACAACATAAATGGTGATTATCAGATTTTGAGCAGCATTAAGTTTGATCATCAAATAGCAACATAATTTTTCTTCTCCTCCCACAGACGAGTAGTAATACACTACACTACATTCATATAGAACAGCTCGACAAGGTAACGTGAATTATGATGACGATGATGAAGTGTGAATGTGCAGCTTTTGATACATTTTCTTGTGGAAAATCTCCTGCAGGAGATGAATGCTTGAAAAACATGTTATGAGGATCTGTCCTCAAACAGAACTTCTTGTTTTAGAACTTTATTTTTGTTTAATTCTGTTGGATGAAATAAATGTTATGCGACAATGTAGAATATTTTGTGTGTGTGTGAGATGATAAAGGAAATTCTGTCTGCTTCTGTTAGAACTCAAAACTACTGTGTCATCTTAAAATTAAATGTATGAAGTGGGTAACAAAGGGCTGAACCTGACAGATCTCAGAGAGTCCGTCGGAGATCATGGAGTCTCTGACCGTCATGCACAGTATCCCCAAGGACAAGCAGACACTGCTCTTTACTCACATCCGCCTGGCACACGGCTTCTCCAACCACAAAAAGAGACTGCAGGCCGTTCAGGCCCGCCTGCATGCCATCTCTATTCTTGGTGAGTCTGCGCACAGCTGTCTGCTGGCTGGGTCATGGCTGTATGCTGGTCAGGTCCCTGCTTTGAGTAGTGCTTGGTGTCGATCGGTCTTTTGTGTGAAATAGGATGAGGCTGCAGCTCATTCAAACAATAGGCTCACACGTACTCTTTATAGGAGTTAAAAAAAAATTGTGGCAGTGTTTGATGTAAAACATGCTTTGCTGTGCTGTTTTTAATGGCAGTTTGTGATGTGTCTATGGTAGTTTATTCCAACGCGCTCCAGGAGTCTGCAAACAGCATCCTCTACAATGGACTCATAGAGGAATTGGTGGATGTTCTGCAGATTACAGACAAACATCTGGTGGTGAGATATTATTGACATAGATGTAATTGAAGTATTAATACCAGATTAATCACTTCAAAAATTTGTCAGAATGGCTAATGTTCTTTAAATGGTTCACATTTACTTGGGCATCTTATAACCCCCTGTCTAAAGATTGATTCTTTTTCTGGGGTAAAGATTGGCATGGTACAAATTTGCATATTTCTGCATAATCATTTCTGAAAAATGTAATATTTTTGCGGTATTGGTTAGATACCGTACTGTGTGAAACATTGACAAGTAAAGTCAATGTTTAGGGCTGTTTATCTGGGTAGTAAGTGTATATTTGCTCTGGGGAGAAAAAAAAAACAATTTAACATTAGAACATATGCAAATTAACAACAATAAGAACTAAATTTCTTGTTCTCCAAAAAGTTACTGATATCTTCTTGGATAGCTAGGTGAATACCCCTTCAGTTCCCCAACCTCTCCTCAGGGACACCCCTGTCATTCCATGTATTTGATAAGTTTCTCCACCAGCTCATTTAAACTAGTTGACTCTGTGCGGTATTTATTAGCAGAACCAGCTGGGATAGTGATTGCGTCAGATATTTTGAACTTGGAAGTATTGAGTCTCTTTAGTCAGTTGTAGCCGAAGCTGTGTACATAAAATGCATGCCATCGCCCTCAGGACATCAAGGCGGCTTCTCTGCGCACTCTGACCTCCATAGTGCATCTCGAAAGAACACCCAAACTCTCCAACATCATCGATTGTACCGGCATGGCCTCTTACCATGGCTTTCTGCCTGTGCTGGTGCGAAACTGCATACAGGCCATGATCGGTGAGTCCCATATGGCATGCTGAGGTTCTCTTCGGTGGGCCTTACAAATAAGCATTTGCTTTGCCGTTCGCCTCAGACATTAAACTGAGTCGGTTTTATTTCCACGGTGGATCTTTTTGACTCCTGGCTGTTTCTCAGACCCCTTAATAGAGCCGTACCCACACCAGTTTGCCACGGCGCTCTTCTCCTTCTTGTACCACCTGGCCAGCTATGATGCTGGTGGAGAGGCCCTTGTCTCCTGCGGCATGATGGAGGCCCTGCTGAAGGTATTTTATTTTGCCTTTATTTAAATGCTTTCTTGCAGTGTATGTGAGGTCGCCACGTTCGATCACCACATTCTGCTTTGCCGCTCTCACGTTGTGCTCCTTTCAGGTGATAAAATTCCTAGGAGATGAGCAGGACCAGATCACGTTTGTGACACGGGCGGTCCGGGTGGTTGACCTCATCACCAATCTGGACATGGCTGCCTTCCAGTCCCACAGCGGCCTCTCTATATTCATCTGCAGGCTGGAGGTAATGTGCCCCCCAACCACACACCTTCTCATTCGCCACCCATCAGATGGTCTCCAGTCGCTCTTAAAGCGAGCGTCGTCTTGCTTTTCTGCAGCATGAGGTGGACCTGTCCCGGAAGGATTGCCCATTTATCATCAAGCCAAAGACTCAGAGGCCTGGCATGGTTACAGACACTGAGGACATGGATACAGACACGGATGGTCAGCCTGGTATCCACTGCCCTCTGCTACTCCTATTCTCAAGCTGCAGCCTCTGTTGTACTTTGTCCTGCTTAGCCTATCCTGTTTATTGCTTGGTATCTGATAGCTTATTCGCTCTATCCCTGGCACTCTGATGGGTGCTGTGTTTAGTTCTATAGCTCAAGAAAAAAGTTTAAAAGTAACTTTCCTCTAAATATTAGACTTCCACTCTCAGCATGCCTATTATTTCTGACTACAGAGATGAGTGGATTTGTGTCAGTTATTGATAGACGTATGTGGAACACGTCACGTATTGACTTACTCTTTACATTAACCCACTTAGAAAATGGTATCTACACATTTGGTTAACACGTTTATACCTAAATTTTCTTTTACAAGTTGAATACATGTTTAGCTACTTTATTCCATCAATAACTTAAATATTTCCATTTAGTTTCTGTTGATTTTTAAATTGTTCTACGTTTGGAATTTTATGTAATTTTAGAATAAATTCTAATGGCGCATTTATTTACTAGTGCGACTTTCCTGGCTGGCATTATTTGTGTGGTTATAGAACATTAATATTCTTTTGACCGTTCGGATTTGAGAGTTTTGCAGTGTCGTGGTATAATAGAGTATAGCAAGATAAAGCAATGGGGAAAATAAGGCACTATTTTCAAACTGTCATGTTGAGCAGCAGGTGTTAAACATCTGGTGACTGTATGGGACCTTTGATGGCTTTGCAGTGCCTGATGTTGCCATGGAGAGCAGCCCTGGACCGTCCACCTCTGCTGAGTCCCGCCCCGAAGGAGAATCCCGTGCGCAGAGCAACCCTGCATACACACAAAGAGCAGGTAAAGGTTCAGCTTGTTTTCTCAAACCCAGTCACATGTTTTTGAAGTTAACTAGCAAAGGTAACCAGCAGGTCAACCAGTGGCCTCCAACGGTCACGTTTGATTTTCTGAGAGCTGATTGCCGAATCCATTCCTTCCAGGAGTGCAGTGTATTCCCCAGAGAGCGGCTCTGCTCAAGTCCATGTTGAATTTCCTGAAGAAAGCCATTCAGGATCCTGCCTTCTCTGACGGAATTCGCCACGGTGAGCGTGATTAGAATGGCAGAGACCAGTACTGGGTTTGCGGTCCTTGGTTGTATTTTTGTTTTATGGTTAAACTGACCTGCCCCTCTGTAGTGATGGACGGGTCCCTGCCTACCTCACTCAAGCACATCATCAGTAATGCTGAGTACTATGGACCTTCCCTGTTCCTCCTGGGTGAGCATTTCAATGGGTATCCTACATCGTTATTCTATTGTCTGTGTCATTTGTGGTACCTGGTCAGTCTTGGTGTCTATGAATATGCAAACATTGCCTGGCAAAATCAACAGCACTAGAGCACTAGTCCTGGCATGTTTATATGCAGCCGTCTGACATCTGACCTGTATCCGCTGTGTGTCTCTTCCCCCCCCCCCAGCCACGGAGGTGGTGACCGTGTTCGTGTTCCAGGAGCCCTCTCTCCTCTCCTCCCTGCAGGACAACGGCCTCACAGATGTCATGCTGCACGCATTGCTCATCAAGGATGTGAGGCTACTTTATTATTCGCTGTTGTTTCTCTTTTTTCCGCACGTTTGGTTATTATTCCCGCCTCATTCATTTTCCATTATACAGCTCTGGAAAGAATTGAGACCAAAGCAAAATTTTCAGTTTCACTCATTTCTCTATTCATGGTTATGCGCCTGTAAAAAATGCATTTTTTTTTTTTTTTGCAAACTCCAGCCTGGCTCTTCCCTGCTTCTCATTAATGAAGGGCTTCTTCCTTGCTTTATGGGTCTTCAGTCCTGCTTCTAGGAGCCTTATACGAACTGTCCTAGCAGTGCACTTTACATCTGCACCTAATGTTTCCTATTCTTTTTGATGGTCACTTGAGGTCATCCTCTGATTTGAGGCACTGCCGGATTAATTGACAGTCATTTCTCTGGCATTAGAAAGTTGCTTCTGCCCTCTGCCTGGCTGGGTTTTGGTCATTGCCAAATTGTCTCCTGCTTCAGCTTGTTCTTGTGTGCTGCTGTCTTTGAAACCTTGAACCTGAAAGCAACCTGCTTCTCAGTGTAGCCTTCTGCCAGCAGAACCAGGATTTAAAAATGCAGATTATTAAAAAAAATAGTGGTTTGTTAATTTTTTTCCAGCACTGTATATCACCCCCAGGCTGCATCTATATGTAACTGTAAAAAGTAGAGCTGCATCATAAAATCATCCCCGTGACGTGTGCAATGTGCAGTAATTAATTTGTCAGCACCGCGTTTGCGTCTGACGCAATTTACAACACATCACCAACTTATTTATTTGCCTCTATTGATTATAGAGTCAACCCTTCTGCATCAGTGACTTTCCCTATGCAGTTTCGATATATCACAGGGTCAGCATAAGAAAATGGAAACATTTTTGGGAGTTTTGGGAAAGCTGTAGATGATGCAGGAAGGCCAGTAGAGGACACAAAAAGTTTAGTGATTTATAAATGTATAAGATGTATGTACAGTGCTGATTTGGAGGATGCCAAACGTGTGTTCGGCAGCCTTTCACGGGCTCTCAGTGATCTGGCAGGCATCTTTGTATTTCGTGTTTCTTGTATCTCTTTGCTTGCCAAGGGGGGCAAAAAATTTGTGGCTTTACCAGTTGGCGGGGTGCCTGCACCCTTATCCCCTGCGGTATGGAAGGGTCAGCTGTACTTTATTTCGGGTAATTTCACCTCGTGTTTTGTTTTTGAAATATCCCGATATTACTCACGTAAGGTGCACATATCGCGATGTGATATCCTGTACCTTTGGTAAAAAGGAGGATTCTCAGGGAAATCAGTCTAATGAAACAGCATTCTGGTTGACCATCAACTTTGTTTTCTCTAGCAGAAGAGTTTTCGTCTTTTCAATTCTTTTTAAACTGGGAAAGTAGAGCTTGATGTGGTCTTTGATTCCATTCTGTCAGACACCCACTACATGTATCCCCCAGTTGTCCCATTATATTTTTTGTAAATATTGTGTACTATCATTATTTATTCCTTATTAATGTCTAGTTTTAGGTCCTCCAAATATTTGTATTTATTTTTTATTTTAATTATTTTGGAACGCTGCTACTTGACTCACCTACCAGCCTTGATCCACATGGCAGGGAACAAATGCTTTTTATTTATGGCAGTTAATTGGCTGTTATGAGTACTGCAACTCAACCTGAGAAGCAACATTAAACATCCTTGGAATTCCCTGTGAAATATTGGCTTTTTCCAAGTCTACCCTTTCCCTGCCATCTGTCTCTCATTCTCTTCCTCCACTGCTTTCTCTCTTCCTCTCTCTCTCACAGTCTCTCTCTCTGCAGGTCCCTGCCACACGGGAGGTACTGGGCTCGCTCCCCAATGTCTTCAGTGCCCTGTGCCTCAACGCCCGCGGCCTGCACTCCTTCGTTCAGTGCCAGCCCTTTGAACGCCTCTTCAAGGTGTTGTTGTCCCCAGATTATCTTCCTGCTATGAGGCGCCGTCGGAGCTCAGATCCTTTGGGTTAGTCTGAGGCCCGCCATTGACCCTTGCCTCTTGAGTCCTTGTTTGGCCTCTTAGTCCTGAGGCTCATCTTTGGCTCCGTTCCAGGTGATACTGCTTCAAACTTAGGTAGCGCAGTGGATGAATTGATGAGACACCAGCCTACTCTCAAAACAGATGCAACAGCTGCGATAATCAAGGTGAGAATGCCACAATTGTCAAGTGTAAGCGTAAAGCTGTTACCAAATTGGATTCGGTATCTATGCAAGATGCATTGGTCAAATTGGTGTAATGACGGGGACGGTCACCTGGACCACACCGTAAACGGCATATCTCTGCCGCAGCTGCTGGAGGAGATCTGCAGCTTGGGGCGAGCTCCGGAGTACATATGCCAGAAGCCTTCCATCCAGAAGTCGGACGGTGCTGCTTCAGCACCGCCTGCCCGGTCCAGCCATGCTGCTGAGGAGGCCTCCAGCGAAGATGAGGAAGAGGAGGAAGCTCTGCACTCTTTCACGCAGCAGCAGGGAGAGCTGGAGAGCAGTCGACAGTGGGTTTACATTGAATCATTCCATTTGTGTGCTTGTGGTTTTGAAGAATGATGTATGTATTTAACTAACCTATTTTTAATTTTCAGAGTTGTTGGCACAGAAGACAGGATACCCATTCCCCTGATGGACTACATACTGAATGTGGTGAGTGTCTGACCACCTGCGGTTGAATAAAACATTCTGTTCAGAAGGAAGATGCTTGATAAGTACTATACCTATTACACTGTGCTATAGAAACACATTCTAAATAGTGCTAGTGAATTATCGGATATCATAATCGCATGTTGTTCTGCTTCTGCTGCTACTCTGGCATGTTGCCAGTGGGCCTGAGGGAGCAGCAAATTCTCTGAGCAAGTGATGGCCAGTATATTGTGAGAGGCCAGTCACCACAGTGCTCCGTTTCAGATTGTCTAAATTTGACAGGTTTTCCCAGATTTTAGGAGCTGTGAGCGTCTGTCAGCATAGGATAAACACCTAAGGGTTTACACCCTCTTGCTTGGTCATTTTTCACCTGTTATTGTTTTTTACTGCCACTCTGTCTATAGAATTTTTAACCTCATTTGTTTCCAATTCTGGGAAGAATCTGTCATTTGGTATACCTGCCCCTGGTGTTCAGATGAGTGTTCTCCTGACAGCATATCCCTGGGGAATACAAATGATGAATGCGAAAATAATGCCTTGCTTAAAATCTCCAGGTTTACTTCTCCATTCCTAGTGGTTGCTGGTGGTGAAATAAAATGAAATCAAATGAGAATTAACTCAAGCAAAACTGCTGACATATAAAGTACAGAAAGGAACAGAATGACTTCAGCAAGGCTGGTCTGAGGTTCACAAATAGAAGTGATACATATATAAGCCGCCAGCATTACCCTCCACGTCCTCAGGAGGTGTGCCAGGTATTTTCTTGTTTGACGGTTTGGTTTTTTCTGCTCCTTTCTCACTGGCATAAATGCTCCAGGATCAGTAGTAAAGCCAAAAGTGACGTTTGAGCATTAAGATGACGTCATGACCTACCCAGCAGTACTTCTTCATAACTGTCATTACAAGTGCATGGAATCTTTTCTGTTTACAGATAAAACTACTTAAATTGCTTATATTGGTTTGTGGAAATGCCACTGTTTGATGGTGAAGCACAGAAATGATGGTTCAAGACTAGGGCAGGAGATATAGCAAAATATTTTACCATGACAATTCTTTCATGTTATTCAGTATTGATTAATTTTCACTTTTGTTTCACTATTATTTGACAACACTGTCATTTACTTTAGGGGACCATTTTGTGTAAAATTCCCTTGGAATTCCCTTAAAACTGATTCAAAATATGAGAAAAAGGCTACGGTTGAGCGGATTGCCAACAGTTCTAATTTTAATGAATCATACAAAACCTTTTGGCACAGGGTGTAACACCAAAAAAAAAAAACCAATGTGGTTTGCTGCTGGGCTCTTTGTGTGACTGCCTGCCTGTTTGTTCCAGGGAATGGGATTTACATTGCTGGTACAGCTGCCACCCATCCCATATTTTGAAAAACTCTGTCCAGTTGTTAACAAATATGGGCACTTGAATTCTGTATTGTCTACTGGTTGACAATGCTTCAGATTGCAGTATTTCCTGTTTTAGTTGGCACAAGTTTCTGACCGTTTACAGTACACAGTACCAGTCTGCTGCATGCCGCTGAAGTCTTTTTACCTTGTATCTCTATTTAAAAAAGATGTAATGACTACTGAGCTGTCACTTCACCAACACTGAGGTTTCCTCTGAGGGAGAGCTCATCTTTTCCATATTGCCAAAACGACAGCATGTAGTGTGCTTCACCAAGTCCATTTTTGCTGTGCATTGTCAGTTCTTAAGACTGCCGTATGATTGGTTGGAATTACTTTTATTTGCATTCATAATGCACTGATAAGGAAATATCTGGCTGAGACTGATATGCATTTATTTTGAAAACAGATACCGATTGTTTTTGGGGGGGTTGGGGGGTTTGTTTAAAGGTACATATCACCCAAACTACATTCCAAAAATATGAGAAATCAAAATAAATTTTTCATAGGAAAATACCAACTCAGGAAATTATGATTTTATCCATCAAATTTATAAATTTAGTTACACATTTCAAATAACTACTTGTTAGACTAGTTGGACAGTTTAGTATTTGCTGTTAGCTACACATTTGAAATGTATCATGTTGCTTAGTTGTTAATCGCTGAAAGCCGGTTCCCTTAACTACAGAAAAACCGATCATCAAGTGAGGTGAACTGTAATTTTCCGAGATCTTTTGGGTTTCCTTTGTGATGTTTCACCCAGTCCTATTGCAGACTCCTTGTAGCATTCATCCTGGCTTGTCCTGAACTCCTGACTCCTGTCCACCCCCCAGATGAAGTTCGTGGAGTCCATTCTGAGCAACAACACTACAGATGACCACTGTCAGGAGTTTGTACGGCAGAAGGGCCTCCTGCCCCTGGTTTCCATCCTGGGCCTGCCTAACCTGCCAATTGACTTTCCCACCTCTGCTGCCTGCCAAGCCGTCGCAGGCGTGTGCAAGTCTATTCTGGTGAGAGTGGGAGTGCGGGGCAGATATAGATACTGTTTTATTCCTCATCCATTCTTGGGGTAAATTTTGATCCCAGCAGTTAAGATTTTATTAACGTTTTTAAGCAATCGTAGTTTCTGACGAAGAACGTCCTCTTCCCGCTCTAGACACTGTCCCACGAGCCCAAGGTCCTGCAGGAAGGCCTGTGTCAGCTGGACTTAATTCTCTCTCTGCTGGAGCCCCTGCACCGGCCCATTGAAGCCCCCGGGGGCTCCGTCTTGCTACGTGAGCTGGCCACGGCAGGTCATGTGACTGATGCCACGCTGTCTGCTGGGGCCACGCCCCTGCTGCATGCCCTTACCGCGGCGCACGCCTACATCATGATGTTTGTGCACACCTGCCGAGTCGGTCAGGTGAGACTCTAAGCGTGCTTGTCATGCTTCTTTACTAGTCATCTTACTCTGTACTGTTAGAGACTCGTATACTGAATGTGGTTCTTTGGTCTTTTCGTCCGACGGCAGAGTGAGATCAGGGCCATCTCTGTGAACCAGTGGGGCTCTCAGTTGGGTCTGAATGTCCTGAGCAAGCTCAGCCAACTGTACTGCTCCCTGGTGTGGGAGAGCACAGTCCTGCTGTCCCTCTGCACACCCAACAGGTCAGCACTCACAATACCCACGCAAAACAAACGTTAGCCCGGTAGCTCCAGCCCCCCCCTTGCGGCCCGGCTTCGGGTCCTTGGAATGGCACAGCCCACGTAATTGTGCCATACGGGTCTTCTGGAGAAAATTCTGTCCTATGGTGTCATGATGATCCGTGACAAAATAAGTCGGTATATGTTCACTGTCACAGTGATGTCCTTAGTAGTCAAATAAGTATGTATGTTTGTGAACTGATAATTCAGCGTTACAGAAGTGGTGGTATAAGCCTACATGTGTATTACCTGTGGTGTCGGAATACTCCTCATATTTGCTTATCTGATTAACAGCTACACAAAAAACGTGTGTGTCTGTAATATGTGTTTTACATTATAGAAACATTTCAGTTTCAGGACATCTTGGAGAAAAACGTGCCCGTTGTGGAAATATATTAACATTCTTGTTTTGTAAACCGAATTAAAATGGTGGCTGATGTGTGATTGCCTGCACCTCTGCGTTCGTCAGCCTGCCTCCAGGCTGTGAGTTTGGCCAGGCTGACATGCAGAAGCTGGTGCCCAAGGAGGAGCGGCCCGGAGGAAGCAGCACCACCAACAGTACGACCCCCGCCACCCCCGCTGGAGTCCGCAGAGCTGGTGAGGGGTTCTGTGCTGAGACGCTTGACATGCAACTGCAGCGCTCGCTAAAATCAAATGTCAGATACGTTTGCTCAGTGATTCGCTTCTCTACTAGTCTCATTGCTCCACAAAAGCATTCGAGGAATACTGGCCTTTTTAATTGTCTTATTAGTTTAATATTAGTACTTTAATAGTTGTGTGTTGTTGTATAGCTGTTGTGTAGCTCCTGCTCCAGAACTGCTTACACTTGTTCCTTGACATTCATTGCAAGCTCACTTGTGTGTTGCTTCGGACAAAAACATCTCCTAAATATGTAGATGATTCACACGCATGTATTCACCTCTGGTGCTCTTCCCCGCGCCACCAGGAGAGGGCGAGAGCGACAGTGGGGCGGGCGTGGACCCCTCCGCGCAGGTCCTGCTCGAAGGCATGGGGTTGGATGGAGACACGCTGGCCCCCATGGAGACCGACGAGCCCACGGCCGCCGCAGACCCCAAGGCCACGAAGTCCAAGCTGACTCCTGCCATGGCTGCCCGCATCAAGCAGATCAAGCCACTGCTCTCCGGTTCGTTCTTTTTCTCCAGGGCTTCCCATCCGACGTCCTCCCGCTGCTGCAGATTGTGTACGTGAGTTTCATCTTGAGGACTTCCAAACTCTGCTCTTACCTGCGGCCTCCTTCCCCCTCCTCCCGGTTCCCAGCCTCCTCGCGTCTAGGGCGAGCCCTGGCGGAGCTCTTCGGTCTGCTAGTGAAGCTGTGTGTCGGCTCCCCGGTGCGACAGCGACGCTCCCACCATGCCGCCAGCGCTGGGACCGTGCCCACACCCGCCGCCCGTGCCACCGCATCCTCCCTCACCAAGCTGCTCACCAAGGGGCTCAGCTGGCAGCCGCCTCCCTATACACCCACGCCCCGCTTCCGGTGAGTTCTGGGCTGTAGGAAAGTCCTCTCATTTATTTTTTAAAGTTTGCTTTCTTCTCTTCTGTTGCCTTTTCAAATCTAGTCCATTCTCGCTAGGTGATCCATACCCTCCCTGAGTATGTTTGACCCCCAGAGTCCAGTCGGTTTTAACTAGTATAACCGCTCCGTACTGTGCCTGGGCCTGCTTGTAGAGGTGGGTCCGGGTATGGTATAGATCTGGGCACGGTACACGTCTAGTCCGATTGCTAAATGTGTTCGGGCACGGAACTCGGATATGAAGTCGGTGATGCGACAGGCCATTTAACAAACATGGCGGCAAAGGAATCAGTTTGGAAAAACACTGGGTTTCATACTCGATAAATCTATCACCGGGTCGTGTGTCATCGAACGCCAAAACGACTCCCAGTAAGCTGCAAAATAAGGATATTTATCAGGAATTCCATTGTGCCGTGTGCTAGCCATTCCTGTTAGTCATTCAACACAGAAAAGTCGCACAGTGATGACGAAAGCATGTTCAGGCCCAGAATAATAAGCGCAGTGTGAGCACAGACTGGCAGGGGAATGGGGGGGGGTAATCGTGCTCGGGCATAGTACAAGGTAACCAGGCCGAGTGTGAGTAAGTGGGCTTGTTGATTGCATTATAGTGTTTGCCTTATGTAATATAACTCTGGCTGCTGGTGAGTGTTAGAGGGCGACTGCACTGGCAGTCAGATCATATTTAATATTGAACCTGCTGCATCTCTGCTTTCCCCAGGCTGACGTTCTTCATCTGCTCAGTGGGCTTCACCTCACCCATGCTGTTTGACGAGAGGAAGTACCCCTACCACCTCATGCTGCAGAAGTTCTTCTGTTCTGGGGGTCACGATGCCCTGTTCGAGTGAGTGGTGCTGGTACCGGTCGGTCCAGAACTCAGCATATCGCTATGCTGCCGCGAGGGATGGGGGTGTTGGAGCCACGGAGATAAAAGCCCACACTCTGTAGCAAATTGTAGCCTTTTCTGTTCCCCGAGGGGCTACTTTGAAGCCCTTACCCCTGAACCAAATGTGTGCTTCTTTCTGTACCCTATTGTACAAACTCAAACGGCCCATTTGTGACCTTCCATCTGCAGGACGTTTAACTGGGCGCTGTCCATGGGAGGTAAGGTGCCAGTATCTGAAGGCTTGGAGCACCCGGAGCTGCCAGATGGCACTGGCGAGTTCCTGGACGCCTGGCTCATGCTGGTGGAGAAGATGGTGAATCCTGCGACAGTTTTGGACTCGCCCCATGCCCTGCCTGCCAAGGTGCCTGGGTCGGGCCCTGTCACACCCCAGTTCAGCGCCCTGCGTTTCCTCATTGTCACTCAGAAGGTGGGTATGATATCAGTAGCCTCACGTCAAGGCTTCGTCCACGCCCGTTTGAGTATTGTTCTGCCGTTTTATACTTAAAATCCAAGTTTAAAATCCACCTAGCAGCTGTATTTGACTTGACAGAAAGAATTTGTTGGGGAGATCCACCCTCCAGCTGTTTGTACACGGAGCACAGATCGTGCTTAACTTGCATCGTATCTTTTTGAGTGTTTCTCGATTGTATGTTCTTGGCTTAAATGCGCCTGAATGAAGTTTCAGCTCGCTGTTACACAGCACATCTGCTCGAATACAGCTATTATCTTATGCGGTTTATGTTTGCCTTGTAATGGATCCTGAGCCGTTTCTCCTTTTTGGACCCTTTGGAGCTGGCCTGTAACTGTCAGTGGGTGGGGTTTTTGGCTTTGCTGGATGTTTATCAGGAGGCATGTCGACCTGCGGCGTACGTGACGCGCAAACCCCTCTCCTACAGGCCGCGTTCGGCTGCATCCGCAACCTGTGGAACCGCAAGCCCCTGAAGGTGTACGGCGGCCGCATGGCAGAGTCCATGCTGGCAATCCTGTGCCACATCCTTCGGGGAGAACCTGTGATCCAGGAGCGACTGGCCAAGGAGCGGGAAGGAGGGGCGCGTCCGGAGGAGGATTCCAGTACTGGTAGCGCAGCAGGCCCTGGGGGAACTGGGACGACTAGTGCAGCAGGTGCTGGGCCCACTACTGGAGGGACTGGGTCCGGGACTGGGACAACTGAAGAGGCTGGATCCTCTGCCTCAAGGAGAGAACCTCAGGTGAACCAGCAGCAGCTTACTCAGGTAACGTGCTGCTGATCTAGGATCAGCATTGACAGCACCGTACTGTGATTATTTGTTGTCGTAACTTAAGTTTTCCCACAATGCACGAGTTGTAGAAGCCAGGATGCTGCTAGAGCTCAGGCTTGTAATGAATGTAAGATTTAATGTTTTATAGAGATGCTCTGATTGAAAATTGGACAATTTAAATTGGTTGCCAATCGGACTTAAGTACTTCATCGACTTTTAAGTGGAGCGATCTCAAATACCGATTTTTGTGGATTATGTACAATTAGGGATGCTCCGATTATCTGCTGATATTCTCATTGGTTTGATCTGAGCTCTCTATAGAGGCCAATCAGAAGAGCCAATCAGATGATAAAATGTGATGAAAAAATAAATTTGAATCTAGTGGGAAGTTGGTTTTATATCAGACTGTCGCAACTCGTTCGCATAGAAACATCAATGATTAATGTTCTGTGCAAATTCGGGAAGTATTAACCTAAGTACTGAAAGATGTTTTTAATGCGTACATTTGTATTTTGTTGACATGGTATAAAGATGCTTGCCAACAATGTGAAAAGTTTTTAGCTTCATTGTGAAATAGTTTGAATTAAGAAATCACATTTGCATTATGTGAAATATTTTATAATACTATCAAATGAAAATCACAACGTTATTACGAAATACAGTTGAAAGATTTATGCAGTTATTTAAAAATATAAGGACATTAATAAACATTTATTAATATGTTTAGGCATATATTCATTTGTTTCATTTAGAGTATTTTGGCATTACAAACATCTTTGGTGGTTTTACCCATGAATGTGCCAATAGCTTTTGATTTCTCTTTTTAATGTTTGGCAGATTCTACATACAGAAGTGATTTGTGTGCTTATTTAAGTTGTGGGAGAGTGATTACAAACGGTCGGTCGAGATGCATGCAGAGACACATGTTACTGCCAGGTGCGAACAGGCATATTTAGCGCCGTTCGCTTGTGATCGGATCACCCAGGATGCATGTTAAGACCAGGTGTGAACGGGGCCGTAGACAGTCAGTAAGCATGTCCTCTGACACCTCTTCTTGCCTGTCCTACAGCTGATGGATATGGGATTCTCCAGAGAGCATGCCATGGAGGCCCTGCTCAACACCAACACGATGGAGCAGGCCACGGAGTACCTTCTGACTCACCCCCCACCCCTGCTGAGTGGCACAGTCCGGGTACACACTCCTGAGCCCCTTACTGATACTCTGCCTACCTCTTTAGTCTTAAACTTTCTTTACTTAGAATATGAAGTGGATTAGAAATGGCCATACTTCTGAAAGCATCTAAGTTTCTGATTCTTTTGAGACTTGTTAGATCATCAAGCTCTGCACTTTCTTCTGTAGGATCTCGCCATGTCTGAGGAGGACCAGATGATGCGAGCCATCGCCATGTCCCTGGGACAGGAGGTTAGCATGGAACAGCGTTCTGACTCACCAGAGGTGCGCAACCACCTGATGTCTGCACTAGCATCCTGTAATGACAGCATGCTTCCAGATTTGATGCTCGGCAATCAATTCTCCAAAAAAAAAAAAAAAAAAAATGGCAGTGTCTTGGGTCAGCCTCAGTCTGCGAGGGAATGCTATTTCTTTGTGATTGGAAGGTTGCTGGTTCAAATCCTCTGGACTACCACAGTGATGCCACCTTTGGGCCCTTCATCAAGGCCGATAAAGCCAGTTGCTCTAGGGATGCTATGTAACTTGCTGTAGTGTGTGTGTGTGTGTGTGTGTGTGTGTGTGTGTGTGTGTGTGTGTGTGTGGGAGAGAGAGAGAAAGTGATGGACTGCAAGATGCGATAGGCAAAAATAGTTTCAACAAGACTGTATTTCAGGGTTTGGCAACCCTGACTCGGAAGGGTCAGTATCCAGCATGCTCTCTGTCTTATCTGATCTTGATCTTATCTTGAGATCAGGTGTGATTCATCAGAGACCAGGTAGGATAGAAAACCTGCTGGATACCGGCGTTCCAGTGTTAGGGGTTACCAGCTCATGCCCTATTTTGACTTTTTATGCAATTTTGAAAATGTTCTCTTTCAAATGGCCAGGAGGTGGCGCGACGTCGTGAGGAGGAGGAGAGGCGAGCACGAGAGCGGGCGGAGGAGGAGGAAGCTCGCTGCCTGGAGCGTTGCCTCGAGGCAGAACCTCTGGACGGGACGGAGCTGCAGGCCTTCACAGACGCGATGCTGCCTGGGTGCTTTCACCTGCTGGACGAGCTTCCCGACACGGTGTACCGCGTGTGCGACCTGCTCATGACCGCCATCAAACGCAGCGGGCCCGAGTTCCGTGACCTCATCCTCAGACAAGTGGTCGGCCAGGTGAGCACAACTTCAGCGGCTGGCTCTGAACCCTGCCGGCTCTCCCCGTCTGCCGGGACTGCGAGTCTTTACCCGACGCCCTTCGTGTGGCAGGTCTGGGAAGCGGCCGACATGCTCATCAAGGCCGCCATGCCGCTCACCACGAGCGACAGCAGGACCGTGCTGGAGTGGAGCAGCCAGATGAGCACGCTACCTCAGGCCTCAAGCCTGGCCACACGCATCCTGCTCCTGACGCTGCTCTTCGAGGTTTGCTAGCCCCCGCCACCGTAATGCTTTCATGTACCGTTGACGTGCGCAGGCGTATGCAGGACTCGTGTGGTCCACGGATGGTCACTCCGCGAGTGTCGTTTGCGTACAGAGCGGTGCCCCGCTGACCCCGTTCTTACGCTCCGCGCAGGAGCTGAAGCTGTCGTGCGCTCGCATTGTGGAGAGCAGCAGCATACTCAGCGTGCTGGTGAAGCTGCTGGAGGTCGTGCAGCCCTGTCTGCAGGCAGCCAAAGAGCAGAAGGATGTCCAAACTCCCAAGTGAGTCCCCCCACAGAACCCCAGACGTTTTTCTGGCTATAGAAACTTGCGTAGGAGTTCTCGTTTTACCAGGTTTTTCACTAATACAAGGTCTAACAAGTTAGAACTGGCAGGTGTGTTTGTAAAAAATTGTTCACTGTAGTGAATGTGCTACTTTGCTCTACAAATGCTCTACATTTGTCTGTTAGCTGTAGTAATTGATTTGAGGAACTCTGCTTGATTTTAGTATGAACTACATATGAAAGGATATTGAATCACTTCCCAGCTGACATGTACAGCGACTGGCACTGTAACACCGCACACCGGCAGGTGTTGGTGTCGGATCCGTGTGAAACCTTTCAGCATGAAATGAACACAGTGTCTCTCTGCTGTGCTGTTCCTCTCACAGGTGGATCACCCCAGTACTTTTGCTGATTGACTTTTATGAAAAAACAGCGGTCTCTTCAAAGCGGAGAGCCCATATGAACAAGGTAATATGCTTTTGACCTTAATTGTCAGATGTGGTACTCGAGACCACATGTAAATGGACTGGGTCTTGCTATGCACTCAGGTGAATTTTTACTCTTTTGACTCAAACTCAGTTTGTTAAAAATACGATCTTGAGTCGGACTGGAACACGGCACGGTTTGTTTAACTTCAGTTTTGTTGCAGAAGTTCCCTCAGTATTTAACTTCTTAAGTACGTCTTAAAAGTTCTTGAATTGAAGAAATCATGTGAATCATCTGCACGTTTGTACAGTGAAGGGCAAGCAGTGAGATGTTTTTCCATTCCCTTTGTCCTGTCATCTTCTGAACTTCCCGCTTGTCCGCTTTTCTACTTCCCTCTGCTAGTACCTGCAGCCAAATGGGAACAACTGGCGCTGGTTTGATGACCGTTCTGGTCGCTGGTGCAGCTACAGCGCCAGCAATAACAGCACCATTGACACGGCCTGGCGAGCTGGAGAGACCAGCGTGCGCTTCACCGCTGGCCGCCGTCGCTACACCGTGCAGTTTAACACCATGGTGCAGGTATGGTCTTGTTGCACTAGGCTGTGGGCCCACCTCAGTGGAGAGCACTGCTCTGTACCTCTGTCTGTGCTGAGGCTGGGCAATTAGTTGAATTTTAATTTGAATCATGAATTTTGCTTCTATTGATCATCAAAACAAAACTATGCGGAACTATTGTTCCGCATTTCGTTTTGCTGTAGTCCTGTTTTGTTTTAATTATTTTAGTTCAAGGAAATTCACTGGTAGACATTTTTTGAAGTTCAAATCTGTTTCCAAAATCAATAAGTATTCGCGTTAAATAATTGTGATCCTCAGTATTGGCCGAATTAATTGCGATTCGAATTTCCACTATAATCAAGGAGCCGTAATCTGTTCCCCTTTCACCCCTCAGGTAAATGAAGAGACGGGGAATCGGCGTCCTGTGATGTTGACCGTGCAGCGAGCTCCCCGCATCCCCAGGCCCTCCAAGAGTGACATCCCCAACGACACGGAGCGTGAGAGGGAGGAGGTGGAGGATGAACATGGCAGCAGGACCGAGGATGGCCCAGCAGAGACAGGTGCTCCAGGGAAACGCGGGCCACGGCCGCCAAGGTCACGTGATGCACGCAGAAAATCAGCCTGAGAATTCTAGACAGGAATGCACACGATCACAGAACGCAAGCCTGCGAGTCTCACGCCTTGGTACACTGCTGGTGTTAATCAGATGAAACGGAACAGATCGATCCTCCTTTGTCAGGAGTGCTAAGCTGCGGTAAACAAACCCCGCCGTCACTTCTGACATGACTAATCTTTCATTGTCTAGAGTCGTCGTCTTTTGCCATTGAGATGTCGGCCACCAAAGAAGCTGCCCCAGACCAGAAGGACCCCATGACTCCAGGGCCGCCCGCTCTCGGCGGGCCTCCCCCTCCGAGTCGGGACCCCGCCGCGACGCCGGAGCCGGCCATCCAGGGCCTGTCCGAAGACATGATCACGGTGCTGATCCGTGCCTGCGTCAGCATGATCGGCGTGCCTGTGGACCCGGACACGCTGCACGCCACGCTGCGGCTCTGCCTGCGACTGACGCGCGCCCACCGTCACGCCATGACCTTCGCCGAGCTGCGCAGCACGCGCATGATCCTGGGCCTGACGCAGAGCTCGGGCTTCAGCGGCTTCACCCCGCTGGTCACGCTGCTGTTCCGCCACATCATCGAGGACCCGGCCACACTCCGCCACACCATGGAGAAGGTGTGTCCGGAGACCAGAGGCGGAGAGTTCGGGTCCAGAAAGTAAAAATCCAGACCGAGATTTTCAACCCACCAGCTGTGTGATCTGACTGTGACTTAGCCGGTTGGTCGAAATAAAATCTTGGTCTGGATTTTTACTTTCTGGACCCGAACTATCCACCTCTGACAAAATCAAGCGAACCAAATGAAAGGTGTTTGTTGTCGTCGTGAAATGGTTTCCGGCAGTGATGCATTTAAAATATTTATATTTTTGCAAAAGGAAAGATGTGACATGGCTGTATCATTTACTATAAAGGGGAGAAATCTGAGTGAATGTTACTCAGGTTTTGTAAATGCAAATTGATATGTGGCCTTAGTAGCCAGGTGAGTCATTGGAGTCATGCCCCCCCCCCCCCCCCAGGTGGTGCGCTCTGCGGTGACTAGCGGCGCCGGCAGCACGACGTCAGGTGTGGTGTCTGGCAGCCTTGGCTCACGAGAGATCAACTACATCCTGCGTGTTCTCGGGCCGGCAGCCTGCCGCAGTCCTGAGTGCTTCACGGACACGGCGACCAGCTGCATGCGCATCGCACTGCCCGCCCCCAGGGGCACAGGGACTGGTGAGGAAAGCTCTCGTAGCATAAATAATTCGTGCAATTCTTTCTTTGCTCAATCTGTGCAAACGTGCTTATTCTGCATGGTAGTCACAATTCTCCAGTGACTCCAGCTGAACATTAAAAAGTAGGGAAGAACCTTACGGTTTGCATTCAGTTCTAGTCATAATGAAATCTTTGTCATTGTGCAGATGAAATCCTACGGTCAGCGCAGGGTCAGGCAGATATTACGGCTGACAGCCTATCAAAAGGGCCCAGCGCTGATATGGTTCTTTTGGCAACCATAGGATTTTATCTGGGCGTGGGCAAATAAGTTCTAAATTGCAGAACTACACACTGTACCAATTTCCTATTCCAGCAAGACACGCCAAATACCTTAAGTTAATCAAGGCTAGAGGTGGATAGTTCAAGTGTAGAAAGTGAAAATCCGGAACAAGATTTTATTTCAACCAATCAGTTGAGTTCTCTGTGACAGTGACTCTTTATACTCAACTGGTTGGTTTAAATAAAATTGTGGTATGGGTTTTTACATTCTGGAGCTATCCACCTGATCAAGGAGTACTGGATGTTAGAAACACTCTCGGCTTAGCCTGATGTTAAGTTTTGTCTGTCGACGTTAAGCTGACATTTTGTCCGATGCGGTCTCCTCACCTAGCCTCTGATGATGAGTTTGAGAACCTGCGGATCAAGGGGCCGAATGCTGTCCAGCTCGTGAAAACCACCACCCTGAAGCTGTCTCCCTTGCCCCCCATCCCTGATCCTATTAGGGAGGTCATCTATGACATGCTGAATGCCCTGGCTGCCTACCATGCCCCAGAGGAAGGTGACGCTGCTTCATTAACTCTTAACTTGCCGTTTTGCCTTGCTTTGAAGAAAGGGGGAGATTTCCTGAGTTCCAGATTAGTTTGTCTCGCTAACTCCATTTTACTCCCGTCCGTCTAGCAGAGAGAACGGAGAGCCGGCTGACCACAACACCTGGGAGCCAAGACCTGAGCCAGATCCTGCAGGATGTCGGCGATGACGTGTACCAGCATTACCGTCTGACGCGGCAGGGCAGTGACTTCGACTCCCAGACCGCCTTCAACATCAATGTGAGTGTCTGCGGCTGCGCTGGGCTGCAGTAAGCGTGTGTATGAGCGCATATAGACTCTGTGGGCAGGGCGTTCACGGGTCTCTGCCCTCCCTATCTTCAGAGCCAGGTGTTTGCGGCAGATGGAGGTGCGGCGGAGTCGTCCCAGTCGGGTACACCCCAGGGGGAGGGTAGGAAACCTTCATTGGTTCGAAGTGATCTCTCTCCCACCCTCCTCAGTGTAAAATGGCTGCCCTTTAGCTCCGCTCTGTTGTGAGGTTCTGTTTGCCATTCAGATGAAGCTGTAAAGGTGAACTCCAGCCTGTCATTCACTAGTTTCCATGTGTTTTATTTTTTAGCTTCCACTCCAGAGGAGGCACGGGAGGGCAGGAAGGAGCGTGAGAGCGAGCGCGGTTCTCCCTCAGAGGATGGCCGGGGCGCGAAGGGCAAGGCCAGCAAGCCTCTGATGCCCACCTCCAGCATCCTGCGACTTCTGGCTGAGCTCGTGCGCTCCTACGTGGGCATCGCCACACTCATCGCTTCCTACAGCTACACTGCCGGCCAGTCTGAGCTCATCAAGGAGGTGCAGCTCTCTATCTCTCCTCCTTTCTCTTTACTGTCTTATGGCTCTCTCACTGTCTTTTTTTTCTCCTCCTCTGTTGTGGCTTGCTCTTACATTATCTGCTGCATTTTTGTATTCCCACCATATCTGTATTTTTTATTTATTTGTTTTTTGTTGCTGGTAACCCCACTCTGAAAATGTTTTCAATAGTATTCTGGTAGCCAGTTGGACTAAGTATTTAAGGAAAGGTATTTGCATTCTGAAAAATGTTGCGGCAAACTTGCCCCACCCGCCTGACGAATTGTATTGTGGGGGAATTTGGTCGTGTCATTTAGCTCTAGTCCTGGTCAGTGGTGGCACCTGAAGGAACAGGTGCAGATCCAGTGAAGCTGATGACACAATGTGCTCCAGGGTTGCTGGATAAATGGCCTGAATCTCCTCTGCACTCATCCCCAAAGTTGGGGTGGGGGGGGGGATGGGGGTTGCTGGTGGTGGGACATGCTGGCACAGATTAGCAGCATCAGGTTACATCGTTTCTTATGTTGTGGCAAAGAGAATATTGATCTGTGGGGGAGATTTAATAATTAATAACTATAAACATGTTGCAGTCCAGTACTTTGAGACTCCTTATAACCGGTTGATGAGCCAACCAAACCCCTCGTCGTCCGCTACAGAAAATGACTGGTCATCCAATATAATCGTCTCCATTATTTCAGTATTTAACTTTGCTGCTGCTGAAGTTGAAATATCGGCAAAGATTGACATTGGACCGATGGCCAATGTCTTGAATTTCAACAGATACCAATATATTGTAAGCTGTGTTCAAGTGTTACTTCAGTATTAGTGCAAAGGTCAGTTTAACTCCTTAACAGATCTTGTTGGTGTTATTGAAATCGGATTCAAACTGCACTTCTCTAGTGTTTCCTGAGCTTGAAATCTGATGTTTGTACTGAGCTTCAGTTGAAGCTTCACAAATTCATATATCTAGTGGTGTTTGAACTATATTAGTTTTTGGTAAATTGCACTTTTACAATTTAAGGGAGTTCATTTTATATTTTGACATTTATATTTGGAAATTTTTTTTGATTTTGTTTGTGAACATTTTATCTTTCTGATGGCATTTTACTTTTTTGGAATTGTTTTTTTTTTAACGGAGTAGTTTATTAGGTTATTCAACAAATTGTTAGTCAGCTAATCAAAAGAAATAATCGCCTGATTTAATCACTAAAAAATAATTGGGTGCAGTCCTAGATTTTATATATGCTTCACTTCCTTAATGTTTTTTTATGATGTAGTTATTGAGTTTCATGTTGTTTTTGTAAATCCCGTTTAATTTGAACTATGATAGTTTAATATTTTGTTCATAAAATCTTTAATTCCTCTCTCTTAAGCAATTACTTATTGACTTACGAAATGCTTTCTCACTTTCATAACATCTGTGCTCCTCCATGTCTGACAGCATCTTTTGTAGTTTCTGGCTACTTTCTGGGTGCCATGAGTAACGACCCCCCCCCCCCCATGACAGGACTGCAGCGTGTTGGCCTTCGTGCTGGACCACCTACTGCCTAACACCCAAAGCTCCGAAGACAAGGACACCCCGGCTCTGGCGCGACTCTTTCTGGCCAGCCTGGCAGCTGCCGGCACGGGCACCGATGCCCAGGTAGCCCTGGTCAATGAGGTGAAGGCAGCTCTGAGCCGCGCGCTGGCCATGACGGAGAGCACGGAGAAGCATGCTAGGTGAGGGCAGCCGTCTGTGTGTCCTCTGCCTCCATCTGTCTGTCACAGGGATGCTCTTATGTTGTGCTGAAAATTTGTGTGTTGCTGTATAGCTGTTTATACAGGTATGTGAAAAACACTTCTCCTTTATAGACAGAACTTCCAGTACTGGGCAGAAGTTTTAGGCAGCTAAGGAATATGTTTAAATGATCTTCATGTTAGTCTAAAATGATGTCTGTTGAAGGTGTCAGCTTAGCTATTTCAACACCTCTTCTAAAGAAACCTTAGTATGTGCAGCAATCATTAGTATATTCATCAGTATATTTTGTGTTCTTTGGCTAATCATTACCTCAGTTATTTAACATTAGGTGAACTGGTGGTGGAATTTCACAAATACATGGAATGGCCTAGGTGTCCCTGAGTTTGGGAACTCAAGAGTTGTTCTAGATATCCAAGATATTGGTAGCATTTTTTTGAGAACATAAGAAATTCCTTTTGTAACTTGGCATATGTTATAATAAGTTGTTCTTCTTGAACAAATACATACTTACTACCAAGATAAATAGCTTTAAACTTTTTCCGTTGCCTAAAACTTTTGCCCAGCACTGTACATGCAAGGCTAGGAATCTGCCAGAAGTATATGTCTGTGTCAGTCAAGCATTAGGTGCCATGAAGTCTGCTTTCCATCTCCATCACAGGCTGCAGGCTGTGATGTGCATCATAAGCACAATCATGGAGTCCTGCCCGTCCACCTCCAGCTTCTACAGCACAGCCGCTGCCAAGACACAGCACAACGGCGTGAACAACATCATCCGCCTCTTCCTGAAGAAGGGCTTGGTGAACGACCTGGCGCGTGTGCCCCACAGCCTCGACCTCTCCAGGTACCCATTCTGTCCTTGCAGTATGCAGCGACTGGAAATAATATTCAGCTCCCTGCACTGAAAGTCTTAAAATCAGGGACTGTGATGCATTAAGCTGAAAATTTAATTTATTTCCGCAGTATTCTGTACAGAGAATACCCACAGCGTAACAAAATAATTAAAACTAATCATTTTATAATGCTATATTTTTGTAATGAAGATTATATTTTTATAATTAAAAATCCCTTGGGTGTAGTTATTTTCCTGGCTTTTTAGTAAAGTTTTAGATTTATCAAAAACTAATCTTAAGCATTTTATTTAGGTTGCTACATAGAGGCAAAACAATTTCTAATGATGATGTTTTTAACCTTTTTCTTGTTCAGTCTGATTTGCTGTCCATGTGCTCACCATGAATATAGGCCCTGGTTACTGGCATGGTGTTAAGTGAACTTCATAATAAAAAAAAGTCTTAGCTTCACAAACTATTATGGAGCAATATTTGCCTGTTCCTCCTTGTAAAATTGCATTGCCTTGCAAAGGTTAGTTGGGGAATGGCCATGAACGGCAGTTTTGAGGTCTTGCCACAGTTTTTCAATGGGATAAAAGTCTGGAGTTTGAGCCATTCGAGGATATTATTTTTCGAGTCCTGTGTTGCTGTGTTTGTGTTTCGGATCATTGTCCTGTTGAAAGGCGAATCCCCCCCGGTTTCAGTGTTTGGCCAGAGGAGCACAGGCTTTCATTCATGACTCCTCTGTATTTTGCCCCATTCATCTTCCCATCAGTCCTGATGAGATTTCCAGTCGCGGCTGCTGACACTCATCCCCCGAACATGAAGCTACCGCTGCCATACTTCAGTCAGCATAGTGTTACCTGGCTGGGGTGCAGTGATTGATATGCGCTGCACATACCACTTAGCGATCAGACCAAAGAGTTTAATTTTTATCTCATCGAGACCTGCCAAATCTTTGCCGTGTCCTCCAGGTGATGTTTTGTAAATTTGTGGGCAAAGATATGGCATTTTTTTTCCCCAGCAAGCACTTCTTGCTTGCTACTCTCCTGTAAAGGTCTTTTATGGAGTACTTTGGTGATGGTTGATCCATGAACAATATCTTGTGAGCACGTTTGAGCTGAAGTTACTAAGGGTATGAGTCCTTTAATTGGATACATATTTTTTGCAATGTGTTGAAGGTGTTGGAGCTTCTTTTGATTTGACGCACCTCTCAAGGCTTTGGAGACCAGTGGGGAAAAGTAATGCGATTCATTTGAACTTCAGAATCAGAGACGGCAAAATGTGATGCATGCTGGGGGCTGAATACTTTCTCCAGCCATTTTGTTGTTCCATCCTGTGTGTATCTTTATTCTGGATCCCTCTGAATGTGGCTTTACTGTAGTATTAGGCATCATGATGTTTAAACCTGACAAATTAGTTTCTTGTCTTTTATTCTGTATAATGTTGTGTCTTCCACCCTGCACCAGTCCCAACATGGCCAACACAGTGAATGCAGCATTAAAACCCCTGGAGACCTTGTCCCGAATTGTGAACCAGCCCAGCAGTATTTTTGGGGGTAAGGGCAACTCCAGCAAGAGCAAGACGGAGCACGAAGTAGTGGGCACAGCCAGGGACAGTAACAGTGCCACACAGGAGCCAGGTAACGCATGTGCGTACACACGCGCACACACACACACACACACACACACACACACACACACGCTTTATGTGCTGGGAAGCATCCACATACTGCACCATTAAACCCATCCACACATCCGTCCATCCATCCCCTCTACCCATCTCCCACTTCATTTCTAGGTGATACTGGAGAGGCAGAACCAGTGGAGGGCACTGCGCCTGTTCAAGGAGCAGATGGCGACCTCATGGATGGGGAGACTGAGGGTGACACCGTGGTCATTGCAGGGCAGCCAGAGGTGCTCAGCACCCAGGAGATGCAGGTGCAGCTGGTGTGGTTTTGTCAAGATGCTTTATTACAATGTAACATTGTGAAGCTGCATATTGAAGCATTTAACTGGTTTGTTCTGTAATGGGCTGCCACACAGATGAGCTGTGACCCAATCACAGCTCAGGAAAATTTGGGGATAGGGACCCCCACCGGCATGATAAATCGTGAATAGCCGGACCTTGTGGTTGGAAAAGGCGACAAACCCATCTGTAGAATATAAAAGCAATTTACTCTCAGGATCCCAAATGCTGAACTTTCAGCAGGGCTAACTGCTTCCCTGAAACATGGAATGTCTCATGTCATAATGCAGAAGAAATGAAGTACATATCATATTGCCAAAGCTTAGACAGAGTGCTTTTGGAATTGAGGAGTCGGCCATCCATTCCCAACGGTCGTTCTTCCATTTACGCTGTGTGCAGGTGGAGAATGAGCTGGTCGACTTGATAGATGAGCTGTTGGAGAGAGATGCAGGAACGCTCAACAGTACCATCATCGGTAAGGCTCCGCTCAGGAAATGGGAAGGTCACTTGTGGAGTGCCCTCCTCCCCACGGAGTTATCAGAATCTGATACACTCTATATCGTGCCACTTTCTCAGTTGGACGGACTGGTGAGGATGAATCTCAGGAGGATGTGCTGATGGATGAGGCCCCATCAAACCTGAGCCAGGCATCGACACTGCAGGCGAACAGAGAAGGTATATGTCTGTGTGCTTTTGTGTGTGTGTGTGCCTGTGCTCTGATTTTGTAGCTATTTAATGTCTCTTCTCTGCTTTTTATGTGCAACATTCTTTTGTGTTCATTGCAGATATGAATGCTGTATCTCTTTAAAAATTTTTTTGGTGTTGCTTCTGCCTCAGACTCCATGAATATCCTCGAGCCTGAAGATGAGGAGCACACGCAGGAGGAAGATTCCAGTGGCAGCAATGAAGATGAAGATAGCCAGGATGAGGAGGAGGAGGAAGAAGAGGAGGAGGAGGAAGAGGACGATCAGGTTGGTGTTGAGTAAACATGAAGGCTGCTAAATTTGTGGAAAATGATTCTCTAGTGAGGACTAATCTTATATGGGAGAAAGTAAATTTCTTTGGGCTGTTGGTTGATTAGTTTTAAAATTGCGATTTATCCCATACACTTACTGATTAATCACATATTTACTCACCTTATTTGTTGAAAATATTAGTGTTCAACTCCAGGAAAACAAGTTATTGTTGGTCAGATACATTAATGCTTTATGGAAAAAATAAGGCAAAAGCTTGATAGTTAATATTGCTCAAGTGACAAGAGCAGGATTTTCCTGTTTAGATCTATAACAGACCTGAGTTTGTATAATCCTGAAATAAATGCTAAAATTTTGCAAAGTAAAATCATTATAAGTGCTATAACATCTCTCTAAGGGGAAGAAAGGAAAAAGGCTGAGCTAGTTGGAGTACAAAGTAAAAAAGCGAATCAGAGTGAAAATAAACTATGCAGAGTTGTTACATTGTCACTTCTGCATTTCTTCAGTGACTTAAATGTATCAGGCAGAATTATGCTCAGCAAATGTACATTTATTTAAAATGGCCTGAATTATTAATGACTTCCTAATCTGCAAATTATACAGAAATGTTGGTTCAAAATGTACAGATTTGAAAATGAATTAAAGAACTGGCAAATTTATTTTCGCTACCAGTCAAAAGTTTTTGCACGTCACGGGTTTTTACTACTGCAGTTTATGAAATGGATTTTTTTTTATTCTTGTTGAGCATTGGAAAGTTGTGTAAACAGCTATAAATAGTCAAATGAAACAAGTTTCCTTTATAACATGGAAACAGTATGTAACAGTGCATGTATGACATCCTGTTACCTGGTTGTGGTGATGGCAGAGTCAAATTCTAGGCTGTCCTTTAACTTTAAATACACTAAGTTTCATCCCATGAAACAGCAATATTTAATGTCCCTTGTAGAAACAATGCCTCAGATTTTCTCTGTTATAACTGCTCGGGGAGGCTAGTTTGATGTATCAAAGATATGACATTTTCTTGCTAGTGAAGGTACTTGAATGGTGAACATATTGTAAATTTATATACTACTATAGAATACTTAGTGTGTTTCAGTAAATGCGTAACATGCAAATGCAGAAAATCTGTGCAAAAACTTTTGACTGCTATTGTACTTATGTTTTTAACCTATTTATGAATACTTTGGATGAAATTTGAAGACTCGATTAAGTTTTACATGCTCACCATTCCCACTGGTGAAGTTAAATTCACTATTTAAAAGATACATTTGCATATGTAACGAGAAATGAAAGACAAAGGACTTCATTCTGTCATTAAAAGATCTTATTTTTATCATCAGACTTAATTTCCAAAAAATGAGTTCTTGCGCATGCATTGTCCAGATCAGGCTTCCGGTCCGAAATATGCAGAATTGACTCCAGTAACCTCAAAAGCCCCAAAAATATGACAGGAATAGATTGAGTGTGGTATAGGAAACTTGTTCAGTGCATTATCCTCATCTCAAATGGAACTCTACATTAGGCTATGCATTACTGCAATTAAAAATAATGTTTTAAAATTATTTGCACGTGTTAAATTTGACGGCCCTAGAATTTATATTAATGTCCCATGCTTTATAGGATGATGAAGAGGGCGATGAGGATGATGATGACGAAGGCTCTGAGATGGAGCTGGATGAAGACTATCCTGACATAAATAGCGCCCCTCATATTCGCTTTGAGCGATTTGATCGTGATGATGACCTCATCATAGAGTTTGATAACATGTTTTCTACAACAGGTGCGTTTCTTCACTTTGAGTACCCCGACTGTAGTCGGTCTCTTTTTAAACGTTTGTGTATTTAGTTGTTTGACGGCTCATTTTTACGGCCACATTTTAATGGGATCAGCGAACTGATCGGATGGACTGTAACCCCTTCTCTCTTGATTTGTCTCACATTGACGTTTCCTCCTCTCCCCCAGCTGACATCCCTCCCTCCCCGGGTAACATCCCCAGCTCCCACCCCTTGATGGTGCGGCACGCAGACCACGGCTCGCTCACCCTCGGGGGCACGGGGGCCAGTGGCCGCCTGACACAGGGTGTGGGGCGGAGCCAGCGCACTCTGCGGCAGCTCACGGCCAACACTGGCCACACCATCCATGTACATTACCCTGGCAACCGGCAGCCCAACCCTCCTCTCATCTTGCAGAGGTCAGCTCATGTTAATGGTCACTTGCATGGTCCATCCCCAGCTTTGGGTCTGTGTTGGTTAATAAACAGAGTAACACTTGTGAAAGTCGTGTGATGTACAGTGTAGAGCAGTGTGCCGTGTGATGTACAGTGTAGAGCAGTGTGCCGTGTGATGTACAGTGTAGAGCAGTGTGCCTTTGCTCCTGTGCTGTAGGCTCTTGTGAAAGTCGTGTGATGTACAGTGTAGAGCAGTGTGCCGTGTGATGTACAGTGTAG
>JAODLC010000042.1:3076481-3088687 GCA_026781145.1 Hippopotamyrus pictus | reverse complement strand
GGGTCTGTGTGTCTGTCTCTGTCCATCGGGCTCCCTGCGTCGTTGGGTCTGTGTGTCTGTCTCTGTCCATCGGGCTCTCTGTGTCGTTGGGTCTGTGTGTGTCTGTCTCTGTCCATCGGGCTCTCTGTGTTGTTGGGTCTGTGTGTCTGTCTCTGTCCATCAGGCTTTCTGTTGTTGGGTCTGTATGCCTGCATGTTACACTCATTAAACAACAAGCTGGCTGCTCCCAACAAACTGCTGTCTTGCTCTCCTATTGGGGGTCTGTTTGAGCTAATCAGCGCTCAGTGAGTGAATGAATTCAGGAACTCTGATTTCTGTTACCCCTCTGCCATCTGTCACTGTGACTTTTTAACCCACACTGGTACAGCTTGAAATACTATCGTTAACAATCAGCTAGTTCACTGGTTGAGACAATATGGAAATTTGAACTGTCTTGAAAATTGTGTGATTTGTTCACGACCAACCATACAAAATAGGCTGAGTGTCTATGTATGGGTGAGAGGGCTCAACTAATGACACAAAAAGGAAAAAATTGCAGCTAACCACATAGCAGAAGGGAGACTGAACAAATAAGAAACCAAGACAGGTGTTTGGAGCCGGCAGAGAAGGAGCTTGACTTCGGTGAGAGAGAGGGAGAAAGCCATTGACGAGAATAGCACACACCAAGATCTGGGCATCATGATAAATGGTGTAATTAGTTAGATTGCTAGGAGGCATATGTTTCATATAAATGGCAACGCCTTGTTTTTATTTTGCCAACTTTATACCATATTTGCTAATAAGAAAGAGACAGAAACTGATTTTGGGACCAAAGGAGTGGGATCAGAATCTGTGCCTGTGGATCCGCACCTTGTGGCTGGTAGGAAGCTCCAGCTTCAAAAGCCGCTTCTAATGAAGCTTTTCAAGATTCTGGAACAGTGTACCTACACACTGCAGCTTTACCCTTTTAAGGAGTATCTTACGACAGAGAGAGAGAGCTGCCAGTGTTATCCTGAATTTCACCCTCTGACTTGTCCTTCTGTTGGTTTTTGAGGCAAACGCACGCAGGGTCACACGGGTTCTATTCTAGGCTCTGCTCACCCTGGAAATCGAACCGGCAGCTCTCTGATCACAGGCACAGTGGCCAAATACACCCTTATATCTGCGGAAATACAATGCTTCTGTTTGGCTGCAGGTGTGAAAGAAAAGCTCAAATCAACTATCTGTCTGTCTGTGTAACGAATTAATTTACAGATTCATAAATTCTTCTGTAGAGATTTTTTTTGGGAAAAAAACAATCAAGGAAGTTTGGGTCTCCCTCCTGAGACTGCTGCCCCCGCGACCCGACCTCAGATAAGCGGGAGAAAATGGATGGATGGATGGAGATTTTTTTTGTCCATTCCTCCAAGAAGAATGCCTTTGACTGTGATGGCGGGGGTTTCTTGTGTTGCTTTTTTAAGTTCTTCTATGACATTTCAAGCTTCTTATTCTCAAATGCCGTTTTTTTCCCACCCAATATGATATCTGGAATTATGTCCAAACAGCTCCACCTTTGACTAATCTGTCCACAACACATTGTTTCCAAAGTGTCTTACTTTGTGCTGATGTATAATGGTAAGCTTCAATTGCGCGTTGACATTAATTTTCGAGAGCAGAGACTTGTTGTGTTCTGACCTCCCATGTGGGACAAATTTCTACAAATTTCTGTCTCTTTCTTATGGTTGACTCCTGCACTTTCACATTGACTCTGGCAAGAGTTGCCTGTAGATCCTGTGATAACCTTGGGTTCTTTGAGACTTACTGACGCATCTTGCACCCAGCTCTTGGGATGAATTTCGTGAGATAGTCTAGTCTGCACAGATTGCCAGTAGTCTGAAACTTTCTTTAAATTAGCTTCATGCTTGTATAAAACTATGATATGATGTCTGTCAATGCGTGTTAGCTCAAATCTTCTCTGAAAGTCACCCCAGTATTTGCAATAATGATCCAATATACCTAGGAATTTGTACACCACTAACACATAGTGTTTGGTTAATCCCCACCCATAGGGTAGTGAGTGACTTGTTGATGTGGGATGTGAACGAAAGCTATCCTGCCTGGGACAAATTGCATCACAGAGGCAAACTGCTCCTCAAATCAAACAGACTCATTCAATCAGATGTATGTCCAGCCAGTCCAGTCCCCTTAACTGATTTGGGAAAACATCCACTGCTACCTCAGTCTTCCTGCCATCTGTGTTGACACATTTCCCCCTTGAGATGTAAGTGTGTTTTTGTGTGTGTGTGTGTAAATTCAGATTGCTGCCTTGCTTGGGGATTTGTGAATGCAACACTATAAAGACCGTCATGAAAAAGTCACCAATTTTCAGCTATTAATTAGAATAATAAAATAAAATTAAAAGTTGATTGTTTCTCGTTTGTCGTACCAGTGTATTGGCATGTATGTAGGACGGGGTATGCAGTCATCTTAGCCCCCTGTCAGCAGGGTGACATTTACCCCGCAGAGGGTGGGGTTTATGGCTGTGATGCGCCATGTTCTCTTGTCTCAGTAGGAAACCTGGCCCCACCCTTCTTCTCAGACTCCAAGAGCTGATGTACAGCAGAGAGGAAGAGAGGCGTAAACGAGTGTGTTTGTGTAGCTGCACCACCTTTGGGAAGGAGAGGTGCAAATGGAGTGGGTGAGAGAGAGGGAGGGAGGCTGATCCGGGGGAGATGGTTAAATGGTTTGTTCCATTCTGTGGAGAACGTCTGGAGGAATTACTGCTCAGGTCAAAGAGAGGCACCTTTTACCCGCTTTGAATATAATTAACCCCCGATATTGTGGGCAGATAGAAATGTTGCATATGTCCCCACATCAAAGATGGAGATGGACAGGTGTACAGATGGGCGAGACTATTGATTCATATCAGATTTGTGTTTAGTCTTTGGTTTTCGCACTCGGATGCCAGATCGTTTGCCATGTTCCTGCCCAGCCTGCGAATATCTTCACTAATGTTATGATCTGCCGATACTCATGACATTTTCCGTAATACTATTTGTTAATTTTTGTGTTTCATATTTACTTCTTATTGGCTGGTGGGAAGATGACTGATATAACCCGGAGAGATAAATGTGTCGAAAAATTCACTGGATATCACTGTGGAGCTTTAATGGAGACTGTCCAGGCAGGGGAAGAGCTCTGAGGCCGACCCCCACCACAAGGCCGGCTGACCCTCTTATGCCTGTGAGATTTATAGCATACGGACAAGCAGTGTCCCAGTGCACATTGTCACCAGTCATGGCGCGTTTGCTATGCGTGTCTGTCTGCACACGTTTCGAGTGATAATTTCCTTACTGTATCTAATGCATAATGCAAACACAGCATAGGAGTGGGGGCACCAGAATGATGACATGAGGAGGCTATGAGCTAAAAAGCAAGCAGTGCGATCACCATGGTGCTCTCGTGCTTTGGGGAGAGGGGAGTGTTTTACCCATCTCAAAAAAAATAAAATGGTCGAATTTCGATCATGGATAAGATTTAGAAAAACAAGAAATTGAAAAATAGAGGTAGAAGGGACAGATGTGCTAAAAGAGAACGGGAGAACGAGCAGTACACAGGCAGTGGGGGAGGGGAGAAATATTGCTATGTGCTGCGGGTGTCAGGGGTTGCCATGGAGACAAGGGAAAGGAGGTAGGCAGGCAGAGAGAGAACCATTGGCACCTTATGCTTGTACTCACTGTGCAGACACACTCTGACACACACAAACACAGAGAATACACAGAAACATATTGATACATCTACTCACATATTATCATATCCTTGTGATTCTTGCATCGAAACCATAGGCTTGTTTCTCTCTGGTATCTGGCACGACTGCATGCATGCAAGCAAGTCATCAAGAGCTAATGAGCTACCCGAGTAGTCCAGAGAGCTAATGCTTTCGACAAAAGCACTGACCTTTCCATCTTCCGCTTTGAAGACCAGAGTGAGAAGACAGAAGTAACAGTCATGCGAATATATATGGTGTGCGCTGCCATTTGTTAGATAGTGCTGTGGAGACAGAGGTGTGGCAACAAGTGTCTCTGCACTGAGTAACTCAGCTGCCATTAGCAGGATTTTCTGAGGTAAATGGTTTGACTTAAGTGTCGCCAGCTGCTTTCAGTGTTCCTTTTGTCCACATTAATGGATCTCTGCACAGGGAGGTCTCTGGACAGCTAACAAGAGGCAGCGTGTCTGAATTGTGGAGTGCTTCATTCACTGAAAAGCCTGATTTGCATTCTGACAGTGATGATAAGGTTTTATATCAGAGATCTCATGGGTTAATTACAGATGCTGAATAGATGTACTTATAATTCCTATTTTCTTTGAATATTTTACAACAGCATGGAGCAAGAACAGTTAATTTAGTGGTGAACTGTGGGTCAATAGTGAGGATTTCAAGAATTTCCATGTGCCAAGCAGTAAATGTGTGACTAAATAAAGCATGACCTAGATAATATAACTGAATGTCAGGTACCAGGATTGTGCGCCATACAGAATTGAATTGAGAATGGCCTTGGGATTCTAATTATATTTATGAATCTGAATTGGATTTGAATTGCAGTTGAAAACCACAGGCAGAATTACAATACAAATTCAAGTTCAGAAAAATTCATATACAATACAGTTTCCTCTTTTCTTACAATGAAAAACTAGTCTCTGTCACCAAAGCTTCACATTATGTCACTGTACACCTGAGTCGACCGCGTTTAGCACTGGACAGGGAACAATACCAGCTTCGCTAAGCTAGAACAACTTGCCTGCAAATTCCTTGCTAGCGCAGCTTCCACTGCACCTGTTAAGAGAATCTTCAGCGTAGCTAGAAAAAAATTCAGGCCAGAACATTGCAATCTAATTGATAAAACAATGAATCGTGTGTTGCAGTAAAAGCAAAACTGCATTTGGCACAGATTCTCTTTTTGCTATAGTGCTATGGATGAATTAAAAGACAAAACTTATTGTTCTACACATAGGAGAATAAATATAAGCAGCTACAGATATATGAACTAAAGGAATTATTTTTTTATACGTATACTTTCATTTGCATTTCATGTTAAAGAATAAACAAAAAACAAACTGGTAATCAGCAAACAATAACAAGGAGAGAGAATACATTTGACACGACTCAAACGATACAGTGGGGTTTGACAATGAGCTTCAGCCACGGGCCAGTTTTTCAACCGTGCTCACTAAGGGCCAGTATAGTAATACAGATGCATAAAATTGCATCTGTATGTTTTAAATAAGTTTTATTTTAATATAATTTTTTTTTACAAATTATGTTTTTAAAATTAATAACATTAATAAAAAGTTATCATCAGATTTTCTGAGATAGAGATACTATCTTTCATTTTTTTAAAAGGAAAACTAAAAAGGGAAACCTCTTTCAGGGGGGGCAGATATTCTTCTAGGTGTGTTGAATGTGGCCCACGAGACGCTATTGGCTAACCTGCGCCTTGCAGGTACCATTGTAGCCTATGGAAACACACTTAAACAGTTCAATATGCAAAGCAATAACTATGTGCCCAAGGAAAAGGACTTAGCAGGTCAACATAAAGCAAATGTATATTGATAGCATAGGCTAAAAGTTAAGTACAATCATGCAAATATGATGTACACTTTACCCACTCGTGTATACATATATATATACTAAAAAAATTAAAGGAACACTTTGAAAACACATCAGATCTCAATGGGAAAAAATCATGCTGCATATCTATACTGATATGAACTGGGTGATGTGTTAAGAGTGAAAAGATGCCACATTGTTTGATGGAAATGAAAATGATCAACTTACAGAGGCTGAATTCAAAGACACCCCAAAGATCAAAGTGAAAAAATGATGCAGCAGGCTGGTCCATTTTGCCGAAGTTTCATTGCAGCAACTCAAAATCGTACTCAGTAGTTTGTATGGCCCCCACGTGCTTGTATGCATGCCTGACCACGTCGGGGCTGCTCCTAATGAGATGATGGATGGTGTCCTGGGGGATCTCCTCCCAGATCTGGACCAGGGCATCACTGAGCTCCTGAACCATCTGAGGTGCAACCTGGCGGCGTCGGATGGACCAAACATAATGTTTCAGAGATGTTCTATTGGATTTAGGTTATGGGGGCCAGTCAATGAATTCCTTCATGCTCCAGGAACTGCCTGCATACTTTCGCCCCATGAGGCTGGGCATTGTCGTGCACCAGGAGGAACCCAGGACCCGCTGCACCAGCGTAGGGTCTGACAATGGATCCAAGGATTTCATCCCGATACCTAATGGCAGTCAAGGTGCCGTTGTCTAGCCTGTAGAGGTCTGTGCGTCCCTCCATGGATATACCTCCCCAGACCATCACTGACCCACCACCAAACCGGTCATGCTGAACAATGTTACAGGCAGCATAATGTTCTTCACGGCTTCTCAAGACCCTTTCACGTCTGTCACATGTGCTCAGGGTGAACCTGCTCTCATTTATGAAAAGCACAGGGTGTCAGTGGTGGACCTGCCAATTCAGGTATCCTATGGCAAATGCCAATCGAGCTCCACGGTGCCAGGCAGTGAGCACAGGGCCCACCAGAGGATGTCGGGCCCTCAGGCCACCCTGAAGTCTGTTTGCTCAGAGACAGTCATACCAGTGGCCTGCTGGAGGTCATTTTGTAGGGCTCTGGCAGTTCCAACCTGTTCCTCCTTGCACAAAGGAGCACATACTGGTCCTGCTGATGGGTTAAGGACCTTCTACAGCCCTGTCCAGCTCTACTAGAGTAAGTACCTGTCTCATGGAATCTCCTCCATGCCCTTGAGACTGTGCTGGGAGACACAGCAAACCTTCTGGCAATGGCACGTGTAGATGCACCATCCTGGAGGAGTTGAATTACCTGTGCAACCTCTGTAGGGTCCAGGTATCGCCTCATGCTACCAGTAGTGACTCTGACTGTAGCCAAATGCAAAACTAGTGAAAAAAACTGTCAGAAAAAATGAGGAGGGAAAATGTCAGTGGCCTCCACCTGTTAATCATTCCTGTTTTGGGGGTCGTCTCATTGATGCCTCTCTAGTGCACATGTTGTTAATTTCATTAACACCAAAGCAGCTCAAACTGATTAACAACCCCCTCTGCTACTTAACTGACCAGATCAATATCCCAGAAGTGACTTGATGCTATACTCTGATTAAAAAGTGTTCCTTTAATTTTTTTGAGCAGTGTACAATCTCAGTATATACACATATCATCAGTAAAGAAACTGTATTATATAATTATGTGTGTGGCTCACCAGGCTTTCTGTGCCTATGATCAGAGGGGTGGTGGATCAAGCCCAGCCTCACCAGATTAGTCACTTGTCTATGGGTCCTTGAGCAAAGCTTTCTGCCCACAGCTCCATGGGTGCCACAGGGTGGCTGCCCTTCACTGTGATGCCCAAGCTTGCTCTCGTGGGTGTCTCACGGAGAGCAGAATGGGGTGGGTGAAAACAGAATTTGCCCAGGGGGTCCATAAAGTACCATTCTAATCTTTTCTGTTCTATTTGCCAGCTTAAATGACATTCACTGCAAACAAACAACATAGGCATTTCTTCGAATAGAAAGGAATTAAATTCTTCCCGCAATTCCAATTCACATTACATTTCAATCTCCTGTGGGGTGTGGCCAATTCAGCTCAAATTCCAGTTCATGATTGGAATGGGGTACGAGCCAAAAATTCTGAAATTAGCACAACCCTCACATGTAGTGCCGACGGCTTTTTTTTTCTACATGCACCTGCATTCTCTTAGTAAATGATATAATGCTGTAATTTTCAAGATGTTGCTCTGTGGTCCGCAGTGCTTTGCCAGATGTAGGCCACGTGGCCCTGGCTGGCCTCCTCACCAGGCATGCGCTTGTCTACCAGAACCCCCCCTTCACCGGCTGCTAGGTGACTCTTTCCTGGTGGCTGAATCCTGAATCAGAATTTGAAGGGTGTGGAAATAAGGCAAGCACTGCTGGGAGGGGTAAGCCTGGGGGGAATATGGGGGAACAGTTTCTTGCCAGTCAAGCACAAAGCATTGTTCTTTTTTTATAGGAGAAAGGAATATTTCTTGAGAGTTTTTTGGATGCTTCAACCCTCGTGTTTGACTTATGGAATTTTCTGTCCACTGAACGGAATGCTACCTTCATCGGATCAGACCCAACTGCGCTGTCATTTCTCCAAAGCAGGGTGACCACACAATGCAATGCCCTCCTCCACTTAGGGAGGAACTCAAATTCAGTTCATGATATCGACGGAGAACCACCTGCCCTGCATAAGGTCACAGAGGATTGTCTTGGGGCTGAGGGTAAAGACAGGGCTGACGATTCCCTCCTTTAAGGCTCATGTGTCGACCGCAATCGAGCCCTAATCGCTATGCTTCGTGAGCTGTCGCCTCGTTCTTCCTCTCAGATGGGTTGTGAGGAAGCCACTGCCCAGAAGCTGCACAGAGTAGAGCATTAGACACTGTCCAGTAAACCCACCCCCAACCCCTGCTGTCCAGCATAGGTTCTCTCTTCTGCCTGAAGAAGCCATTAACACAGGGAGGGATTGTGGAACACGAAAAGGAAGAAGCAAGGTCAGAGCTGGATGAGGCACACAAGTCAGCAGGCATGGTGGGGGAGGGGGGCACCAAGGCAATAAAAGCTTTTACACACAATTTCATGATGTCATGATTGCTCTTATTTTCTCAAGTTATTATCGTACATTTGAGTCTTCATAAGATGGCCGTGTGCCTCTGACAGCGTCATTGTCCTCCCCACAGTGTGCATGTTAGTGTGTGACTGCGTGTGTGACAGGGACATTCGTGCCTGACTGAATAACGTATTACGAGTAGTCATGTGTTTTTTCTCGTGACTATATGTCTCATGTTAACAAAAGCTTCTCTCATTAGCATCCCGCCAATGACTGTTTTAGTGTTTTACTTCAAAAGATTTGTATTCGTTTGTGCTTTTTTTTTTTTTTTTTATATTTGTTTTTGAATTATTGAAGTGTCTTTCAGTGTTCGAGTGTACTGAGTATTAAGTTTTAATTTTTAAATTGTGATTCTTGATATACTGGTTGATTAGATTTTGAAGGTTAATGGACAGATTGATATTAATGATTTATAATGTTTTTCATTTTTGGTTTATTGGTACCTTTTCCAAAGAAAAATAAATGCAATCTGTCCTTAGTATTTCCAATTTTCTGGTTTTCTGTATAGAAAATAAAAAATTTTTTCTGTATAAAAATGTTTTGCCTAATACAGATACACGTGGAAATTATAGACGGTCAAGCTCACCTATTCCTATTTATCATAAATTGCTGCCATAATTAGTGCTTAGCTGAACATTATCCAGTTGTTTGTCAGGATTATGGTTGGAGATGGCTCTTTGCAACATTTGGCATGGTTACCATCCATTTTACCAATTCCACTGATTAGTCATTCCACTAAGCTGCCATCTCTGTTCATATTATGAGTGTGGATGGTGAGCCGATGGGTTAGGATGGGAGGGAGGCATTATGGGATTGCTGTCAATGTTTTAGGCGTAGGGTATGAGGAAATTATGTGTATGTGCTATTTGCTGATATGACAGGATGTGTGGGATCTTTGTTATCAGACTCGTGATCTGTGTTACAGGGACGCAGATGAGGACTGCAGATTAACGAGCAGATGTATAAAAGGAAATTTGTGGGTATTAGGGTTACCAACTCTAACACATCTGATGGGACACTCACGCTTTCTGGTTTTCTGTAAAAAAAAAGCAGAGATGAAAAGAGTGAGTTTCTGATTGGCTTCCTTCTTGCATGTCGGTTTCTGATTGGCTTCCTTCTTGCATGTCGGTTGACTTGTATGCGAGGCAGGTCGGCAAGCTAAGATGCACAGCGCTTCTCTTCATCATTACAGTGGGTTGACTAGCTGCTGGCTGTACTAACAAGGCTGCTGTTCAGACAGTCTGATACGTGACCACGGCACTGATGTGTCAGGCTCCAGTCTTTTTATGTTTTTTTGTTAATAACTGCACTAAATACTACAAATAATACAATAAATACTGAACTAAAATAAGGAAATCCCACTATTTTTTCAGATTCAGGTGTCAAATGAACTGTCAGGAAAATCTGCATGATTTTGGGTGTCTGATTGCCCTGTCTGTTTCTCCGCCCTTACCCACCCTTTTCTCAAATCCCACAGTCATCTTAACAAGCCCATGCCTCCATTTTAATAATTCAGCACTTGAGTCTTTTTGCTTTTCCTCTATGTTTATTATGTCCAGAGGGCAAAAGCATCAATAAATAAATAATCCTCACTGTTGCACAGCACAGACACAGAAGATGGGGAGGGAGAAAGAAAAATATGACAGCAAGTCACTGAATTACACAGGACTGACTGCTCTTTCTTAAAAACAAAGCATCCGTAACTGTGGATGAACAGGTATGTTCAACTTTGGGCTTTCTGAGTAGTGAGTAATGTCACTTCAGAATGACCTTCTCTGCATCTGCTGACATAAAAGTACCATTTTATTGACCTGTCTGTACCGATATCACCCCATCTTATCTCCGCTCCAGTCACCTGTCCATCTCCTTAGTGCACATTGGCAATACTGCTGTTTCTCCAAATAAATTAATTTATCCTCCTTCTCCATCTCTCCCCACTTTCTCTCTCTCTCCGCTGGACTCTCCCTTCTACTCCACTGGGCATCTGGGACTGTAGCACTTAACTGATATGAAGCCTACAGTGTGACGTCATTGCATTTGCTTCTCTTTTAATCCGCAGACGTTTATTACTTCATCGGAATGACCTTAAGCCTCCATCTTCTAGTATTTAGTTAAAAGGCCTGATGTCCTTCCTCCATTTGGAAAATAACAAATATAACCTTATCATCATCAATTACCTTTTATAAAGAGTGGCACCAAGTTTTTAGATCTCTGCTTTTTTGGGGGGATGTTTATGCAATAGTTTTGTTCATGTTCATGGTTTTACTCATTTTCACATGTATTTTTTTTCTCTTATGTAATTGCCTACAAAAGGGTGGTATTTTGTATTTAGTTGTTGTTCCCTAGGTATTGCCTAATACAGATACACGTGGAAATTATAGACGGTCAAGCTCACCTATTCCTATTTATCATAAATTGCAGATGTACAAAAGGAAATTTGTGGGTATTAGGGATGCCAGCTCTCACACATCTGGTGTGACACTCACGCTTTCAGACTCTCACGCTCAGCCAAGAAATCTTACGGCAAATTTATATTATTCCATTATAAACTGAAAATTAGCTACATCAGAACTATTGGGGTAGTTTGCAAACCCAACATACTATTTACAAAGTAACTGAACTGTTACATACTGTCACGTTCGGCGGGTGAGCGAGCGGGCAAGTAGGCAAGTCCAGCCGGGAGTACGGGGAAACGGGGTTTAATGGGAGCAGACAGAGGCAAGACAGGCACAGCACGATCACAGTACATGACACTACACAATGACTGATCTGGGGAAACGAACTCGGACGCGGACTAAATGCAGAAGACAGGCTAAACTGAACAAGCAACAGGTGAATATGATCAGGAATTAACGGGAGGTAATGAGGGGGTGTGGCACACGCGAGGAATGGCCGGAGCTGGGCGTGACACATACATGTCAGCAGACTTGTCTCAAATTGAAAATCTCATGCCAGCCAGCTGACCCAAGTTGGCAAGCCTAGGGTAGGCCTCAAGCCTGTTGAGATCAGAATAATCTGCTGAGGCTAAGGAAAGTGTACCTGAGGGTGATGAGAAAAGGGGTCTAAAAGAAGGCACCTGTTGTGAGAGGAAGAAGCTATGCTTTTAATCACATATTGCAATATGATAAACAGTGCTAATGCAGAAGAACTGTATGCATAAGGGACATACAAGCTTAAGATAGCAGCAGCAATAATATTGAGCTATGGGGGTGAATAAAAGTGGGTTTTGTGACAAATGTGGAGTGAAGAAAATGGAGGAGGTCAGGCATTGCAGAATGTGGGTGATAAGAATTGTATGTGGAAGAGGGGTTAAATCATGTGGTGATCGTCGGATGGGGTGTCTGGGTAACCACGACAACCAAACACAAGTGATGTACCTCTTGAAGTAATGACCAATCACAGATGATATGCCTCTTGCAAGTGCAAGAGGACTTCATACCTGTTTCCAGCAAAACTAAATCTAGGAAACGACAACCGAGGTGGTTTACTAAGGAAATTAAGAATAAAGTCAGGAGGAAAAGGGCTCTGTTCCACAA
>JAODLC010000042.1:3036209-3057200 GCA_026781145.1 Hippopotamyrus pictus | reverse complement strand
AATCTAAATTAATCCACAGCAACCCTGTGATTAATCTGATTAAAAATTTTTATCGTTTGACAGCAGTAATATGTTTGAGATATATATATATATATACATATATATATATATATGTATATGTATATATATATATATATATATGTATTCTGAGTAATACGTTTAAATTCAATAAGGTAATATGGTTAAATTCAAAAGAATTATTAATGTGAACAGTAATTTCCCAGTGTGAACAATGCATGATTCACATTGATTCACAAAAAAGGTTATTTGACAAACTGTCTTCCATAACTTATATAAATTATGATCAAACATATCTGTAACATCTACCTTAAAAATATTTAATATTGCATGTATAACATTTGCCAAATCAAGTCAACCTCTTAGACATAGAATTTCTTGGAATTTAGTGGAATTCAGTTCTGTTTCCTGTAATTCCAATTCAATTCCAATTTTTTTCCTTTATAGCATGGAGCAAGTCCAATTTCAATTTTAATTAGGAATTTACCATGTATTGTCAGTTCAATTCATGAATGGCCCCAACCTTAATTGTGACCTATCAGCACATGGAATTCTCACTCTTTCTCTTCATTCTCTTCTCCACATTCTGTCCTCATCCTTAGTTCCTTTGGAGGCGCCCCTTGGTGTTGGGGTCGAAGTGATGAACAGCACTGCAGTCAAGGTGAAGTGGGCACCCGTGAACACGGAGTCTGTAAGAGGACATCTGCTGGGCTACAAGGTACAGGAAGGGAATTGGGGGGTGTCTCTGGAACCATCCTAGAGCTCATGCTCTGCTGCGTCAGCTTCAAAAAGTTGCTTTATAAAATCATCTTAGAATTTTGTGCCACAAAAACATATATGTGCCATTCATGGAGGCTTCTAAGTATTTTTAAAGTAAAATTTACATTTCCTTTGTTTTTGTTGATCCAAGCCCATAACGTCTTGCCCCCCATTTGCAGGTCCATCTGAGGAGACTGGGCTCTAGAAGTGGGCGAGAGCGTCGGGGAAAAAGAGAGATGGACAAGGAGAATGTGGTGACAGTGAAAACCGGGGCCAGTGAGAAGCGGAAGGTGCTTGGGGACCTGCAGCCATTCTCACACTACACCACTTCTGTGAGCGCCTTCAACAGCAAGGGGGAGGGGCCACATTCAGAGCCCATAAACTTCCACACCCCGGAAGGAGGTGAGAAGGGGAGGTGGGGCAGAGAGGGGGAGGGAATGGTTAATGGAAAAATAAGCTAAGAAAAAATGACTCAAGTACAAGAAGGGGCAGCATCCTTCTGTTGTGATGTGACCCTGTCAGCTATTAACTAACAGGTTCCTGTTCACCTCCAGTGCCCAGTCCGCCCACATCCCTGCTCCTGGACAGCCCCTCGGACACAGAGCTGACCCTCCATTGGACACCACCAGCCCATCCTAATGGGATCTTGATTGGATACTTCCTGCAGTACCAAAAAAGTAAGCACTGCTGCCAGACTGCCTCTTAATACTTCTGTGTACCCATGAGGTTGAATCCCTTGAACAATCTGAACCTTTCTTTTCAATTACTGTCAGTTACGGTGAGTCAGTCACTGTCTGCCAGCCACTCACTTGCATTTATCTCTTGGTGTCACCTGTGTGAGGTTGTGATACAACCAACCAGAAATGAGTATGGTAATTATACGGTATTTTCCTTAGTCAATCGTGTGGTAAACTGTAGTAAGTGTGTTCCTCTCCCTTGTGTGGCAGTTTCAGACAACGAGGACGGCACCATGCACAGTGAGACCATTAACAACCATACAGCTACTCACATCATGCTGCACAAACTGGACCCTCAGAGCCGGTACCGGTTCTTTCTCCGGGGGCAAACCATGGCAGGAAAGGGGGAGGTTATCATTAAGGAGGGGGCCACCATGCTGGATGGAGGTATGAGTATAAGCCACTGAAGTCGTTTCCTTGTAAGATGTTGTAAAACAGCAGGACACATTATATTTAACAATTGTGGGTGTTTTTTAGCATCACTAATATGTTTCATTAATTCAACCATCTAATAATTCAACTTCATTCAATTCAACATTCAAAATATATTTATGTGCAAACAGTCCCCAGGTTATGAACGAGAACTGTTCCTTAAGTCTGTCTTTAAGTAGAATTTCATCAGGACTATTTCATATTTGCACATTTAAGGCATGGAGGAAAATTGACATAATTTTCCATACTTTACTATTTTAAAAAATAATTTATAACTAACAATGAAGAAAATCAGAAGTAAATACTATTGAATATTATACATTGAAAGGTAAAATATTTAGTCCATCAAAAGTAGAAGAAAATTATATACTGGGACTGATGTTATTCTTTTTTTGTTTAGTTTATTCAGATCTAAGTATTTTATATGATTTGGAAGTAATTTTGTAAAACCATAGAAAAGGTCAGTAAATCCAACAAATTAAGTCCACGGTGTTTTTATCATATCCTTTGATGTATGCATATACCTTTAATAATTAGTCTAAAGTAAACAATATCCAGAGGAACTTATCGTAAGTTAAGCTGTTTATCACCACATGAGGCAAGCACTGTAAGCCATCCAAACTCCCGAACATCATTGACATTGCTTGTTTTCACTGTGTATAGTTTAGCATTTTCTGCTGTGCACTTATTTCCACCTTCTAGGTCCTCCCTCTAACATCAGCATATCTACCGGTCGAACATACGCCAATCTCAGCTGGGTGCCAGGGGACAGACACAGGAATGTTGCCTTTTACATCCGTTACATCAACAAGAACGGTGAGACGCTGCGAAAGGGGAGTGAGAGGCAAAACTCTATATACTCACTATACTTCTGTTGCCTTCACAAGGCACTAGAGTCAGCGCTGCTCCGCGTGGTCGTGAAGCATGCCCATGTGGTGCCTTCGGACAATTCAAATGAACTCCTGTGCTAAAGGAGGGCTTGTGTACTGTCTTTTAATTTTTATGTTTAGCTCACAATAAGTGGATGCAGTCCGAGAAGCTGAACTCCACACAACGCTTTTACCAGCTGCAGGGTTTGGAGCCTGGATGTAAATACCATCTACACTTCATCAGCAATGACACTTTCATGAGGACAGTTATTCAGACCCAGGGAGAAGGTAGTATTGCTGTCGCTCAAAGTCCCTCTTAAATTTCAGTGTGGTCAGCCATCACTGGGGTAGTTTAAGGCCTTACTTTCTGAATAATAGTAAACGTCTAAAAACATTGAAAAACATTAGAACTTTTTATCTTATTCTTTATAAATTAAAAAAATCCACGCTGTGAAGGAAGCAAAATATTTGCATGCATTTTTAAATTCTCTCTAAGCCCTTTCTGCAAATATAAATCTGATCTAATTTTATATACTGATGTTTCTGAACTCCTTTACATTTCGTAGAGATCATTTTCAGTGGCATTATATCCCCCAGTACTAATATTCGCTTACACCTTTAACATGATTTATATATTTGTCTATTCAACATACACTAACACAATGCTTTGTTTTACACAGATATCAGCTAATATACAAGGAAATACTATATTATAATAAACCTGTTACGCTAGAAGCGATGCGATGGGAACCTCATAGAAATGTATAGTGAGTTTATCATTGAGTTTATCGTGCAAATACAGACAGAGTATTACCACATACAAAAAGGAAATTCGGAGTCTTCATCAGTACAGTTTTTGGACTGTATCACAGCATCACTAGAGATTTGCCAGTCAAAAGTCTGGACATATGGTTCTGTGCAAAAGCTTCTACAGTCAAAGAAAATGTTTAAATGATCTTGATGTTAGTATGAAACTATGATTTTATGTGTCAAAGTGAGTGACTTTATCAATTTCAAATTCCCTTAAAGTCACGCCAGGATTTGCATCAACCATCCAATACACTAATATATATTTTGTGACTTCACCAAAAGAACACTATGTTTGGCTAATCAATCATTATGTAACTAATGCATGAATTGAGCTGGTAGTGAAGTTCAACAAATACATGGAATGGCTGGGGTGCCCCAGGATGGAGGTTTGGGAACTGAATCTTCCAATCGTCCAATACGATATCAGTAACTTTTTGGAAGAGAAGAAATTCATGTTACCTTTTATCATGTTGCTATGGATTTGCACACATTCTAATGTTAAATTGTGTTTTCTTTTCTGACAAATTGTAGACTTGCTACCCAGAAAACTAGCTTTAAAATTTTTCTTTGTTAAGACTTTTGCACAGTACAGTATGTGCTGATTTGTAAATACAAGTATATTTTAGGGGGGAAATTGCTGGGAGTGATGTTACCTTGACCTTAATTCAAAAATGTGATCTCATCTCAGGCCCATTCGGTCAAAATCCAGACCAAGATTTTGTTTCAAATACAACCTGTTGAGTACTTTGTGACTGACACTGTTTATGCACAACTGGTTGGTTGAAATATAATCTTGGTCTGGATGTTTACTTTCTGGATCTGAAATGTCTACCTCTGGATGTATGTGTCTTCAAAGAATGTGTCATAAATACCTTTGTCTCTTTCTCCTGTCTGAAGGGATGATACCAGTTCAGGAGGCTTTTGTCACTCAGGGCTGGTTCATCGGGCTCATCAGCGTCATTGTTGTACTGCTGCTGGTACTGATTATTCTCTGCATCATCAAAAGGACCAAAGGGGGCAAGTATTCAGGTATCACAGCCACATAAAATCACTCCATGCCTTCATGGCTAAGCCAATGACATGCCGTTGAGCCGCCCGGGTGAGTTTCAGCTCGCACAGCTACGAAGGGCGTGGCACCACGCGTAGACAGTAGGCAACCTATACCCCAACATACAGCCTTAAACTTACCCGTAATGCTCACTTTGCAGGTTTTCCTTCATCTTATCTCTTTCTCCATCTCTCTTTCAGTCAAAGATAAGGAAGAATGTCAAGTGGACTCTGAGGCCCGCCCTATGAAGGATGAACAATTTGGGGAGTACCGGTGTGTTTATATTCTTAGACTACTGATATGATTGTGCATATATATACACACACACAACCATATATACCCATGACACACTGTACTGGATAAGATGGACGACTGGATGAACACGCATAATCTAGCAATAAGAAATGTAAATCTCTCCAATAAGTATTAGGGCTGTGCAGTATTGTGATATTTATAAAACAAAAATGGAGATTAAATAACCAGAAATACACTATAGCTAAATGGAAGGTTATCTACCAATAGAGTATGTCAGGTTAGTTGGTGGTATTGCTGCGAGTTGTGTCAACAGACACAAACCAGTGCTAACAAACGCAATGTGATTATCATCGTGATGATAATGCTGAAACGATATTATGTGCAGCCCTGATAAATATACAGCCTGAGGATTATCAAATCATTTGTTACAAGTCAACAAAATTATAGGGCATTAGATCAGTATTTCCCAACCCAGGCCTAGGGGAACCCCGGACAATCCACATTTTTGCTCCCTCTCAGCTCCCAGCACACCTGTACCAGGTATTCGGTGTCCCTGATTGGCTGGGAGCTGGGAGGAAGCAAAAATGTGGACTGTCTGGGGTTCCCCGAGGACTGGGTTGGGAAACACTGCATGAGATATATAAATCATTATATTTAATATAATTCATTGAAGTAATAATACATGTACAGACTTACACTCTCTCTCTTTCTTCCAATGCTTTCGCACTGTTTGCAGATCTCTTGACAGGTATGAATTGCGTTGCTAGTGAGTCTGTGCTGAAGCCCTCACCCCTAAACACCTCCATTATCACAGTAGTTCCGCTGTTCACTCACCCTCTGCTTGTTCATAAGGAGCTTTCGCGTAGTGTTTGTACCTCCGCGACTCCCTTCCTTTCCTCTTCCTTCTCACTATACTTCTGATTCTAGCTCCTGTATTCATCAGTCCCTTCGAGTTATTTAATCGGCCTCTCTTTAATACTGTTGCTCTCTCTCACCAACATTTTCCCGCTCGCAGCGACATTGAAGAGAAAAGGACGCTGAGTCAGCGTTCCCTGTGTGTGGAGAGCAAGCTGGGAAGCGAAGGCAGTCTGGCTGGCCTTGCTGAAGTCATCCAGGTGGACGGTCACAAAGATGACTCAGGCCTTGAGGCACAAAGCAGTGTGGCAGATCCTCCCGCCCCTGTCAGCCAATCAGCTGAGCCGCCCGCTACCCAAGCTGCTCCCAGCTCTGTCACTGGAATTCTGGACTAAGTGTACGGGACCAAATAGAGTAGCTCTCCACAGTCCAACACACCTGCATGCCAACACACTTGACCCAACCCGCAAATACACTAACTGTTGCACTCATACAGAAACTTGGTGGAAATGGTGACTAATACATCAGCTTAGGGGCACTTTCTAATTCAACCGTGACTGACATTGTCTTCATGGACTGAGAGTCTTACAGATATAGGGTGGCAATCAATCACTGCACTGACGCCTGTGCTTAACTGGGGCGACGGAAAGATATGCTGATGTACCAGCCACATGCAGAGGGTTGTATTCTGGAAATAATTCATAAGCCCTATTCAGAAGGGATTAGTTTTACCCAGCGAGGTTCGGTATTTAATTTGCAAAGTGATCCGAAAGGCCGGTTCGGACTGGATCAAAAAAACGTGTGTAATGTCCCCAAATTACCAGAGATAGTGGAGATAGAGCTAATTCCATCCAGATGTTAACGTCAGAGTTAAGGCATCTAAAGCGTAAGGGGAAGAATTTTTGACCTATAATAATGCTTTAACATACTAATCAAACAGAAAAACATGACTTTTCCCCCCTCCCACCGTACTGTAACAGGGTGCTCAGTAGTGTTGTACTGCTCTGCGTCTACAGAATCGCTTGATGCAGGAGAGGTTGTAGCTGCAGGTTGTCAGATGTTTATGTGGAATCCTCAGTAGCCATTCAAGCTACCTATTTAGCTGATAAAAGCTGTTTCTGTCTTACAAAAGAAAGAGGCTGCCATTAAAGATATGACTTTATTACCAAGATGAGAAATCAGACTGGACTACTATTACTGAAAGAGATCCATGTTCACAGAAATACAGAAGGTAATTCACTCCTGAGTTTTTACTGTGGACGTTTGTAATCATTACAGGCATGGCAGATTTGGACCTGTGTAAAATTGCCGTTAATTGCTTAAATTACATTAAACCTCCAAGTAAAGCTAATCCCCTCCAAACAGGGCTATAGACTTCCTGACGTTTATCAAGCAGTAGAAATGCAAATGACAGTCTTGTTCTCTCTTTACTCCCCCCTCCATTTATACTCACGATACTTTCATATCTATATTGCCTTTCTTTAAATCTTGTAAACCGCAATTGGGAAAGTGGGAGAGCCAAATCGGAATCCATTACCAAGGCGACATTCAGTGGAGGTGACCGAAGAAAAATTATGTCTTAATTGCAGGAATGTAGCCCGTAGTGATGGACAAACAAGACGTGAGCGCTGCAGTACAGACAGACCCGAAACATGTTCAATATGAGTATAGAGACAATGTAGTTTAAAGATTGTTGGTCATAGATTGGATGTCTTAAAGTGGTGTATTTCTTTTAAATACTATCTGCCATTTAAGTGTCTTGAAAATCACAGTATGTCTTATTAGAAAATATCTGTGTTTACCATTGTAAAGTAAGAACAATCTTTAATGTTTTTGTACCTGTCCTACGTTTCAAAACTTGCATTCAAAAATTTGTTTTAGCTGATACGACCAGGTTTAATTTAGACTATATACTTGTATAAATAGATCCAGAACGATCACTTTATTTTATGGATCCTTATTGTAGATATTGGCATTTAATTTTCTGTGTATCAATGTAGGACAAATTCACTGAGCGATATTTTTAATAACACACCCGCCAAGTTTGATACTGTATAGATATAGGATGGATTAAAATATTTCTTTTATATCAGACTATCAAAAATGTGGTAAAAATATGAGCTCAGTAGGCAAATACTACAAATTTAATGTATATAAAAGGGACATCTGACTATTTAGCCATAGATAATAGAAGACACTTTCCTTATGGGTATTTTTGTCCTTAATGCTGTATTGACACATCAGGAATTTGCATTACTATTCTCAGATTTTTTTCTCTTTCACCTTTTTTGTGAAATGGTCTGTATGCCTTTCTGTCTCCATGTTATTGTGTATTAAACTATCCGCTATAAATTGACATACTCTCTCCTGCCACTATAACTGCATTATTACAGACCCTCTTCCAAATAAAATAATAGTAGTGAGGATTTTGTAAATGTCTCACTTCCATACACACACACAAAATTACGACGCGTCTTACTTTTAGACATCCTAATGAAACCCATTTGACACAACGTTTGCAACTTCATTACTCACAATTTCGACTTTATTTATCCCGATTATTACTTTATTTCTCATAACTCTGAGTTCTTTTCTAATCACCAAGAAGTAGTCGGAGCTTCTGCTCCTGCTTTAAGGATTCAGTGCAAAGTGCTCAGCAACCATCAGACTGAACATCACCTGTTTAAAAACCTGAAGGATCCCTATGAGTTTGTGACCTGCTAAACATGCACATGCACTTCAAAAGAAGTGAATCAAATACCTCGTATTTTATCAGAAAAGGTGGATAGAGGGTGTGAACAAGAGAAATATGAGCTTAAAACACAGGAATGGATGCCACGGAATGATTAAAAAATGTGTAATGTAAAAAGTCATATATACTGTAATTGTGCAAATTCAGTACTTCGATTGTACTCGATTTCTAAAAAGTATGGAAGTGTTTTAGGGCCACCTAAAAGGAAAAAAGTTGAAAAATATTAAGTTGAAGTCAAAAGCTTTGAGATTAAAGTTTCCAGAGGTAGAAGCTGAATTCTACAGATAGCTTCTCCTAGCACAGCAGTTCCCAAAGTGTGTGTGTGTGTGTGTCTGTGTGTGTGTGTGTATGTGTCTGTGTGTGTGGCTTTAATCACAAACTGTTTTATAATTGTTTTTCCTTTTAGGTGGCACTAATGCTCTTCTATATTAAAGAGCCTAAATAAATAAATAAATAAATGTCACCATAGTCATGCTAGAATATTACCAGGAATATGAAAATAAAAATGACCATCAACTGCTATTGCCAATAAAAAAGACAAAAACAATGACAACAATTCTCAACAAATTAAACCAGAACTAACCAAAGCCAAACCAAAACATGGTCTCCTTCCTGGTTCAGTTTCTTTTGCCCAATTAAACTAAGTAGCTGGTTTGAAAAGTCCAGCACCCCATATAGCAATGTGTTCATGCAATCAAAAAGCATTTGAGAAATGTTTGATGTTATGGTATAGTAAACTATAAGGGGTGTGCCCGTAATCAGTAGGTCGCTGGTTCAAACCCTGTCTTCAGCAGAATAATCACATGTCCACTGGGGCCTTGATCAAGGCCCTTAACCTCCCAGAATGCTCCAGGGCTGCTGGATAAATGGCCTGACCTTGTGCTCAGACCCTAAGCTTCACTCTCAACTGAATATATATGAGTATGTATGTCTCAAAGTAGAGAAAGACGGGATATACAAAATGCAGTGTACCTGTACTCATACTTGTGCAAATAGCAAATAAAGCAATGTTTCATTTCATGAACCTGATTGATGAATTGGGGGGTTACTCTTATTAGGATATATATTCTCCCATGTTTACTATATCCCAACACAACTGAGCGGAGCAGGGAAAAGCTAAGCGAGGGAATGTACTAGTCATTCACGTAGACGAATATATTAATTAATAAGACCAAAACCAAAGCGTGAATCCAATACCGAGGTTAGTAACGAACTGTGAATTCTGAGTACTGTTAGACCACTAATTTAGGTGATTGACAGCTTACAGTTAAGGTGCATGCCGTGTTTGTTGTTGGTACCTTTTGCTTGACCGGCGGCTCCAGTTTCCAAAGTGCCGCGGAGTCTGACATCACAGAGGCTGCTGTAATCCTCCAGTCTGCACTTCTGATCGTGCCCGGCTTGTCGAAGCGACCTGGGAACTCCCAGGTCTGAAAAGGTCCCTGATCTCCGAGGAGAATATATGTCTGTGTGAGGGCCAGAATGAATTATTAACGCCAAGCATAAAGGCATGTGACTAATTTAAAAATAATTATGCTGCTGCATTATTTTATAATCGTGTTAATGCAGACTCACACAGCCTACTGTAGACACTTTTGGGGTTGGAACAATGCGTTTCAGTTTTCTGTACCATGTTGTTCATCAGCTTCTGTCACGGTTCTTGGGCCTTTTGAGGTTACCGTAGTCAGTTCTGTATATTTCTAACCAGAAGCCTGATTTGGACATCGCATGCATGAGAACTCATTTCATGCTGTTGATTTAATCATAAAGCAAGATGAAAACAACAAATCCTTTAATGACAAAATGAAGTCCTTTGCTTTTTATTGCTCATTACATACACTGTATGACACATTACTGTATAAATAGATCTTTTATATGGTGAATTTGACTCCACTGTTGGGAATAGCAAGCATGTAAAACTCACACCAGAGTCTTCACATAAAACATTTCCTTGTCACTTCTGCCACTTCTTTAATTCATTTATAAACTTTAAAGTGAAATTACACATCACAACTTTGGTCTAAAATCCAGGTAGGGATTATGAGGTCTCACTGACAATTATTCTAGCCATGTGTTTGTCCTGGTCAGATCAGTTCCTGAACCACGATGTGATGCTCATGGTCAGGATACTCTCTACGGCAGCCGAGTAGAAGGCCTTAAGGACAGCAGGAGAGACCTTAAACCTCCTCAGCCGCCTCAGATGGTAGAGCCTCTGCTTCATCTTGCTGACCAGGGTGCATGCATGTGTGGACCAGGTTCTCCTGTAGGTGGAGGCCGAGGTATTTGAAGGTGCTCACCCTCTCCACTGCAGCACCATTGATGTGGACTGGTGTGTAAGAGCCCGGCTGCCTCCTGTATTCCACAGTCAGCTCCTTTGTTTTGCTGACGTTCAGCAGGAGACTGTTATGCTGCCACCAGCTTTCCAGGTTCTCCACTTCCTTCAAGTAGGCCGAGTCATCATTGTTGGAGATGAGTCAAGTCAAGTCAAGTTTATTTCTATAGCACATTTACAGCAGTTGTAACATTGCACCAAAGTGCTGTACAAGAATCAGAAAAGAATCATAAAAACAAAATCTATGAAAAATAAGCAACAGGTACGTTTTAAGCCTAGATTTAACAGCAGAGGTAGTTGGAGCAAATTTTATATCATGTGGTAACTGATTCCACAAACGAGACACAGCAATTGCAAAGGCTCTATCACCCTTATGTTTAAGCCGAGACCAGGGGATGTGTAGGAGGCCGTTACCATTAGGATCAAGGATCTAGAGCAGGGTTCTTCAACTCTGGACCTCAATTCCAAATCCAGGCCGTGTTTTCAGTTCTCCCAGGTAGTTTAATAATTACTGATTCTGATTGGTCAGAGGCTTCACACCTGACTGACAGGTAAAGGAAGGCTGGAAAACCAGCAGTGCTCGGACCTCAAGGACCGTGAGTTGAATAACCCTGATCTAGAGGGTGGCTGAGGACTGGCTGAGGCCAAGCACTACTGTGTCATCAGCAAATTTCACATAGGACACTGTCCAACCTACAAATGACTGACAAAGAAACAGGTTAATGGCAGGTGTATATATACATTGATAACGACGGCTACATGGGGGCAGGTATGCACAATGAACTAATTCCAACACATTTGGGCTGGGAATAGGGAATGAAATGGGATGGCCAGTGACATCTGTTGGTAAAACTGGGACATGACAGACACGGTAAGCCAGATCCTCATGTCAAAAACAAATCTAATGTACCAAGACATTTCCTCATTCTGCAGCTCCTTTAATGCAGAAAAATAAAAATGTCAATAAATATCATTTAAGTTAACCCAAATTCGGTTTGACTTAAGATATGCAAGTGATTTTATCAGCACAGAGATCCTTTTAGTAACTTATTTATTTATATGTGTGTTGTTTGATGTTTGAGACATTGCTACTAGAGCCTAATATGGACAGATTTACAGCTCCCTCCACAATTATTGGAACCCCTTGTAAAGATTTGTAAAAAGGGTTTGAAAAAAATCTATGAATCTTTTGTTGAAGTAGCCTCACACACTGAAAAAATGACAAAACACATACCTGAAGCACTGCCGATCACACAGACATGTTAACAATGTTCATTTTAGATGTGGGTATAAAGATTGTGGAAAAAGGTTTTTCATTTGACTCCTTTGCTGTTCATCTGTCATGAACACACAGAGAAACAAAGACCAGACAAACTTGGAATCAGAAAGTGTCTGTACAGTTGAAGTGTTCATTGAATTTTTGTAGTAGAGAATATGCAGATGTTAAAGGGCTTGAGTCTCATTTGAGTGGCCACATACAAGAAGGTCTGGCTGTAACTTGCCCCTTTGATGGATGTGCTAAGACCTTTAACCTAAAGACATAATTTTCATCTCATTTTCCCAGATATCATAGGGGGTGGAATGTTACCCAGATTGCACCTGCTCATATTTGCAAAGTTGCAGAACAGTCTTTTCCTGATGAGGGAGCACATATTGCAGGGAATGTACCCGAGGATTGATTGATGTAGAACAAAGTATGGATGCGGGGAATGATAAAGTGCAAGCTAGCTACACAGAAAGCCTAGCTCTGTCTTACTTGGGTTTGCAGGCAAAGTATTTGGTCCCAGCATCCACTATTACAGAGATAGCAAATGAAATGAAAACTCTTCAGAATATTCAACAGGAGTATACAATGGCTGTACTCTCTCTCTCGAGAGCTTGTACCATATGGTGTACCAACAAAGACATTGACATGTCTTGGAAAGAGTACATATGAGCAAAGTCTTATGAACGAGACATTACATGCAAATGATCCTTTATCTTCCCACCATAGAAGGCTGCAGTATTATAAGACACACTTTAACTACGTTCAGCCTGTTGAAGTCACTCTTGGCTACAATGATAGAGGGCAGAAGAGGCACTATCATTACACTCCAATTCTAACCCTAACCCTAACCCTTACCTGTCGAGACTGAAGTTGGATCCTTATCTGCAGCTCCCTGTTCGGATTTTCCGGTCCGCCTTAAATGCTGTGCAGTGGATCCCACAACAGTTTGACAGAATGCATGTTTTAATTGGAAATAAAACAGATTTATCTATATCCATCTGCTATCCTGAAACATTATGAAATTCATTTATCCATGCCACTGCTTTTGAAACTCGATTGTGATCTTTTAAAAATTGTGGTATCATCCACAAATTGGCAAAGTTTTAAGTCTCTCCCCGCTGTTTTTATTTCTAAGTGTGATTTTTAACATGAGCAGCCGTTATCTGGGTGACTAACAAAAATAAAAAAGGAGATACTGCACAGCCTTGTCTAATACCATATCCATCCATCCATTATCTTCCGCTTATCCGAGGTCGGGTCGCGGGGGCAGCAGTCTCAGCAAGGAAACCCAAACTTCCCTCTCCCTCGCCACTTCATCCAGCTCCTCTGGGGGAATCCCGAGGCGTTCCCAGGCCAGCTGAGAGACATAGTTCCTCCAGCGTGTCCTGGGTCTTCCCCGGGACCTCCTCCCAGTGGGACATGCCCGGAACATCTCACCAGGGAGGCGTCCAGGAGGCATCCTAAGCAGATGCCTGAGCCACCTCATCTGGCTCCTCTCAATGCGGAGGAGCAGCAACTTTACTCTGAGTCCCTCCTGAATGACCGAGCTCCTCACCCTATCTCTAAGGGAGAGCCCAGCCAACCTGCGGAGGAAACTCATTTCGGCTGCTTGCACTCGTGATCTCGTTCTTTTGGTCACTACTCATAGCTCATGACCATAGGTGAGGGTAGGAATGTAGATCGACTGGTAAATCAAGAGCTTTGCCTTTTGGCTCAGCTCCTTCTTCACCATGACAGACCGATGCAGCGCCCGCATCACTGCTGACGCCGCACCGATCCGCCTGTCGATCTCCCACTCCATTCTTCCCTCACTTGTGAACCAGACCCCGAGATACTTAAACTCCTCCACTTGGGGAAGGACCTCCTCCCCGACCCAGAGAGAGCACTTCACCATTTTCCGACTGAGGACCATGGTCTCGGATTTGGAGGTGCTGATTTTCATCTCAGCTGCTTCACACTTGGCTGCGAACTGCTCCAGTGAGAGCCGAAGGTCACAGTCTGATGAGGCCAACAGAAATACATCATCTCCAAAAAGCAGAGACCTAATCCTGAGGTCACCAAACCGGACACCCTCAATGCCCTGGCTGAGCCTAGGAATTCTGTCCATAAAAGTTATGAACAGAATCGGTGGCAAAGGGCAGCCCTGGCGGAGTCCAACCCTCACCAGAAACGAGTCCGACTTACTTACAATGCAGACCAAGCTCTGACACCGGGTGTACCGGGACCGAACAGCCCATATAAGGTAGCCCAGCACCCTATACTCCCGGAGCAGAGGACTCCCCGAGGGACGCGGTCAAATGCCTTCTCCATGTGCACAAAGCACATGTAGACTGGTTGGGCAAACTCCCACGCACCCTCCAGGACCCTGTCGAGAGTATAGAGCTGGTCCACTGTTCCACGGCCAGGGCGAAAACCACATAGCTCCTCCTGAATCCGAGGTTTGACTATCCGACGGACCCTCCTCTCCAGCACCCCCAAATAGATCTTACCAGGGAGGCTGAGGAGTGTGATCCCCCTATAGTTGGAACACAGCCTCCGGTCCCCCTTCTTGAAGAGGGGGACCACCACCCCGGTCTGTCAATCCAGAGGTACCATCCCTGATGTCCACGTGATGCTGCAGATGCGTGTCAACCAAGACAGCCCTGTAACATCCAGAGCCTTCAGGAACTCCGAGCGGATCTCATCCACCCCCGGGGCCCGGCCACCAAGAAGCTTTTCAACCACCTCAGTGACCTCCGCCCCAGAGGTAGGTGAGTCCACCCCCAACTCCCCAGACTCTGCTTCCTCATTGCAAGGCATGTTGGTGGGATTGAGGAGGTATTCAAAGTATCCCTTCCACTGACCCACAACATCCCGAGCTGAGGTCAGCAGTGCACCATCCCCACCATAAACAGTGTTGATGCTGCACTGCTTTCCCACCATGAGCCGCAGGATGGTGGACCAGAATCTCTTCAAAGCCATCCGGAAGTCATTCTCCATGGCCTCACCAAATCCTCCCATAACCGAGTTTTTGCCACAGTGACCGCCGAAGCCGTGTTCCGCTTGTCCTGCCGGTACTCATCAGCTGCCTCCGGAGTTCCACAGGTTAAAAAGGCCCGATAGAACTCCTTCTTCAGCTTGACGGCATCCCTCACCACTGGTGTCCACCAGCAGGTTTGGGGATTGCCGCCGTGACAGGCACCAACCAACTTACGGCCACAGCTCCAGTCAGCCACCTCCACATTGGAGGCGCGGAACATGACCCATTTGGACTCAATGTCCCCCCTGGGATATGGGTGAAGTTCTGCTGGAGGTAGGAGTTAAAGCTCCTTCTGAGAGGGGATTCCGCCAGGCGTTCCCAGCTGACCCGCACTATACGCTTGGATAACAGCCAGCAGCCAGGTCTGACCGGCTTCCTCCCCCATCAGTGGAGCCAACCCACCACCAGCTCTCTCCTTAAACGGAGCAGCATCCTCAGGCCCTCCGCCATCTTCTCCATATCACCAGGTGGGGAAGTTGCCGTAAAGGTGGTGAACTCCCCTTGCAGCCATTGACAGAGTGTTGATCTTGCACTGCCAGATCCCCCATCACCAGCCAATATAACCCCTGGAGGGTTACAATTGCTTGGCCAGGGTCTTGGGTGTAGGCGGAGCAACGGGCAGACGGACCTTCGGCACAGATGGAGCAGCAGCAGCTTACTGTGTCATGGTTGGGAAGAATAGGAGGGTTCCATCAGACAGGGTTATACTGTATATCGCAGCTGCATACTTTTAGCACATCCTAGTGTGTGTGCAAGCAAAATGAACTCTAATGAAAGCAATTTATGGCTTTAACACCCTTAGCTTACAGCAATGGAATTACATCATACAGTGTCTCTGCATTTAGCTGTGTTAATTACCATTATGTTTTTATTCGACATTATAAAGCTATTTAATGGTGTTTCCAAAACTGGCTCAGCACCAACGGAAAGTGAATGGGGGGCAATTGAAATGCAGAGAGGGGGCAGTGACTTAATCCAAAAAAGTTACACACTCTGCACACAGCTTTACGATTAATTAACAAGTGCGTCAGTACAGTAGAGCGCACACACACACACAGACACACACAAACAGATAAAAAAAAAAATACAGAAAACATGTACCATGTACCACCAACATTCCATTGCACGATAGAGACTCTGTAAGCTTGATTTCAACAGAGCTAGTAAACACATGAAACTGAAAACTGAGAATCAGTCGCTGCTGAGGAACAGGATATAACACAGGCAGGGCAACACAGTAGGCAGATACTGCCTTGCAGGCTGGCTGTTATAAAACTAACAAAAGTATCGCTTGACCAACCCAGCACTCCAATACATTAACAAAAAAAAACAGTTCAACGCTACCTGAAATCTTTGGTTTGCTGATGAGCTGAAAACTCCAGGGTAGTGTGAATGAAAGGCAAAAACTGAGACTAATATCTATGTTTTTAAACAAAAAATCAGCCCTAAATCCATGAGTACCCCCATGCACCCCCCCCCCCCCCCCCCCGCCGATTGCTGTTCTTCGTAGTGACTGTCATGTGATCCGATCAAAGTTCACTCAGTCAAGGACCGCTACAGCACTATCTGGTTGACATCGCTTGCTTGAACATAAATTTACTCAAAGGACTGGTGACAGAGGACATACGCAACACATCATCCTCCACAGTTTCTTGGTGAGAAAATGTCGAAAGAACAGCCAGAGCTGACCCAGACACCCCTGCAGAAGATCTGGGTACCCTGGGTGAGGCGTTCATTGTCGCAGAGAAGAGGGTGTAAGTGTTGTTGATCCTCTTTGTCTTCACCATTCACTCTCACAGTATTGGCTCCAAAGGAAGTCAAAGTTTCGAGATGCAGTGATTTTCACAGAAGACTAATTGAGAACCCTGTGCAGTTGTCAGATGCAGGGTAGTTTAACATAATTCTCCAAAACACACCATTTCCTTTCAAAACCTGCAGCCTGTGTGCAATGTAATTACTGCCCACATAGTGACAAACAAATATCAGATGGGAGTCGGATGCCATAGATCAGGGCTGCAAGGTGGCTGGCAGTTTGCTTGGTGAAGTTTGTATCCCTCCTTATGAACTAAGGCTCTCAGTACCACTATGGTAGATTCTGCCCTCACCAAACCTCTTGAACTGGTACTCACCTACACCCATCAATACCGTGAATACACTTTGGGATCGGTCAAGGTGGCTGCTGCGTGTTTAAAGTTTTTTAAATCAGTAGTGTGCTGTAATCCACATATGTCTGGGGGCTTGCTGTAGCATTTAGAAGGGAAACAGTAAGGGTTACTAACTGAATTATTTATGTACTTGTGTTTCTGTACTTTGTGGTGTTTTGTGGCTTGATCAGTGTTTCAGTCACCATCAAACCTTTTTACATGCACACAAGACCTAGTTAATTTATTTTTTTTGCGCCTGAGGTAGAAGTGGACCGATTCTAAAATTATGACTTTGATTTCAATACCAGCTTTGGTGCCTCGATAGGCTGTAAACATCTGCTAGAGGTGGGCAGTGGGCAACAGTGGTTTCCATCTTCCAGCTTCTCTGCACAAGGGATACGTGAAATAAGTGTGTCTCCTCAAAACGCAGATTCTGCGTATCCACTATGTGACATAACTAAATATCGAAATTTGTACAATGATAGAATCATATTGTTGTATTTTTTTGTATTGCAATATATATATTGAGGACTCATAAGATTCAGGCTGCAAGCTAGACCTTTCGCAAAGCAGCTGTTAGTATGCTATTCTGTAGCAGCAATCTGCTGACAGACCCCTCTGGGCCAGTGACCTGTAGGTGGTTTACCCCCGCAAGTCCAGCAGACGTGGCTATGGGAGGCTTGCCAAGGGCATAGGAGTCTGATTTTGGCCTTTCTAAGTCACCATTGAGGACCAGTGGAGGTAGACTGAGGGAGTTCAGGGAGTTTTAAGCCTTTGATTTCGTAATATGGTTCTTTGAATCATTTCAACCAATGATATATCAGGATCTGTTCCGGCCTTGTCTGTCATTTCCCTGTTTGCCCAGCTGGTGCCGCTGGCCATCTTGTTCTGTGCTCTTTGATTTTGCACCCTAGTGTGTTTTCCAGCCTCCTGTGCTGCCACGTGGCCGAATGGGCTGAGCGTGTGACTAAGGAATATCCTGCATTTCTGGGTTTGAGAGTAGCCTCTGCCTCAACTACATTGGACATATTGTGATTAGATTTCTATTCTGCATGTTGTTTGTTTTCTTGTGTTTTAGTATTTTAGTATTGGTTCTGGTTGTTGTGTTTTAGTTCCTGGTTTTCCCTGCCGGTGTTCGCCTTAGTTGTTTTGTGCTCCATGTATCTCCTGTGTTAGTGTTCCCTAGTCTTTAGTGCCTGTTAATTATGGCCTGCACCTCTTCCATTTTGCCATGCAATGAGTCTTTTGGGAAAAGCACCCTGGTTTGATTGTAGCTGGGATTCTGTGCAACATCACGAGCAAAGCTTTCCTGTTGCTAGAACAAGGAAAGAATACTTTTGGTCTCTATTCAAAATATTAAACAGAGCCCTAATTTTAACATGTGGTAAATCAATATAAACAGTATTTTGTCATTATATCACCCAACTCTAACGATCTGCGTCGCATTCTCTAGCTGAATACTTTACAGCCATGATCAGCGGGTTGAATTCTGCCCCTGTGGCATGGAGCAATTCTGCTTTGAAAACCGCAACACATTAAGAGAACACATTTAAAAATGAATAGCTTCATTTTTTGTCTTAATGTTTTTGCATAGTGTTAATGTTGGCATGCTTTGGGCTTTCAGGGCCACCGTACAGCAGACGAGCACTGCGTAGCATTTACCCTCCCCAAGCACACAGAGGATCGCCACATAATAGTGCAAGACAATGCACAACCATATCGATGAATAACTTTGAAATTATATTCATTATTTTTAGCCGTGTACAGCACAGTCTATGCATCTTTTGGAGTCAAATCCACACCTTCATTTAAATAAAACTGCAGTGATATGTAATTCTATGGCTGTGTATATTCTGCTAACCTGGTGCTGAATTCACAGGGTGAATAAGAGGTAGATGAGATGTAATAAATGATTTCTGTTCACAGCGACCTATTCTCTCCTCTAACGCTTCAACATTGTGTCCTACATTATTATTACAGACGAGTTTTGACAGTGAGCCATCTTCACCGTGGTAAGATGCTGAAAACAGCTTAGTGCCAAACAGGGGCGTCAGTTTTTGACCCCTGTTGCCAAAACTCGTCCGTCACTCGATATGCTTACGATAAATTAATGAGTATATGCTGCAGACAGGTTTTTACCTATTATTTCATCCTTTATTTAACTCCCTTCAAAGATGAATTGAAATTCAGCGGGTCTGCTCGCCTATAGGTACACTAATAATCACAGTCTTGCCTGTTGTACACAATTCAGAGCCCATAACGCAAAGTTATCTGGACGCAACGTTTGTGTAAGTTATTTAGAACTTAACCAGAACACTGCTTTGTCACTGATCAGACTCGCGTGCACCCACAATATTTTCTGGTTTGCTGACCCGAATTAGTCAGCAAGTGCCCAGCTAGAATATAAAAATATTATTCTGGTAAAATAGAATATAAAAATATTATTCTGGTATTGTAATGCACTCTGAATGATAAAAAACCGACTTTAAGAATCACGTTCACCTCACAGGTCTCCGACTCACTATTTGAATGATCAGCTTTCGAGGGGCAGCCCTAATACATTGTATGATTTTATAATTTGGTACTTCTTCTATTTATTGATCAATCAGTAGTCAACAATTTTAGGTATTTTCTACGTGACTTACTATCATTGTGGCACATTATTTCCTATAGGCAACACAATATTTAGGGGTACATTTTATAATAAAAGTGGCCCTAAATGAGCAAAAACATGTGGTGGAATAATTTTTACCATGCAAAGCCAAAATGTGTGCAGTAGGGTGTTAAGTTACCCATCCTCGTGTGATTCTACTAGAATGCTGATTTTTGTTATGCATCATTATGCATTACTTAGAGTTTACAGAAAGATACACTTGCATATGCAGTTCCAATCATAGGATTGTGTATGCTGGTGAGTTTCCTGGTGACTACCACCTGGTTCGAGTCGCTCTGTTTATTCTATGTCCTCACAGGATCACCATCGTGACTCATGCAAAACAAAGAACGGTAAAGCGAATTAAGATAACTTGTGTTTTTTTACGTGGATGAATGTGAAATGGTTGTAGCAGTAACATGGATGTTGCTGTTGTCCTTGGCAGTACTTACTGTACAGACATCTATCTTACACTGCAGCATCTGTCCCTCAATTTACCAACTCCCCCACTATTATTGTGATGGTGGGGCTTCCTGCCCGGGGAAAGACCTATATCTCCGCGAAGCTCACCCGCTACCTCAACTGGATTGGAGTTCCCACAAAAGGTCAGTCTGCACTTGCCTACACGTGCTGAGCACTTTGACAGTTGCCAGTAATGCAGCAATTTGGCATAGCTGTTGTGAAACAAAAACGAAGCCTTCAAACGAATATGTTTAGCAGTATAATGGATGATAATAGCTATGCGGCTATGTGTCACAGGAGATTTGGGGGCACAAAAAATTTGACAAGATGATAGGGTCCCCTCTGGGCTGTCATCCTCCAGGCTGGAGACATAAGTTACTTGCTTATCCAGGTCTCTCTCTCTGACTTTCTCCAGTGTGAGCTTTAGGGTAGGTTTATACTGCTCCCTGGTGGACATAAGTTTGAGTCCTCCAGATTGCCGTAAACTACGCATTTTTTTAAAACGCCAGAGGTGGAAATTTCAGGTCCAGAAAGTACAAATCCAGACCGTGATTTAGCTTCAACCAACCAGTTGCGCATAAA
>JAODLC010000042.1:2990062-3005355 GCA_026781145.1 Hippopotamyrus pictus | reverse complement strand
GCAGAGTGACACGAAAAAAGAGGGAAATTCGTGTCCATGAACACGAATCAATAGATTAAATTTCGTGACTATATCACAAAATGCCGTGAGACTGGGTTGTGCTGAGTGCTAAATGTTGAGAGCTGCTGATCTGCATACATGCTGTGATCACAGAAAATAAGGCTAAATGCTTTCAGTTTCAACATCCTAATGATACAATTCAATATCTTTTAATAGAGGAAAATCCACTGAGTCAGCTAGCATACAGTGTATCAAACTTAATCAGAGGGGGCCAAAATTAAATATTAGACTGAATTTGAGGGCCAAACCTGGTCAATATTTAAATTGACCATGTTTAGTCAGATGTATTATAACAAATTATTCATATAATAAAATTCAGGAAAATTGGCTTCACCTCTGGTGATACAGCAGTATATAAGAGTGCTGAACACAAAGAATCTATAAAGAATAACAAAAACAGGTTGCACTTTGCTTGATATTGTTTAATTAATTGAACGTCACAGCACAGATTCATCTCGGCTTGATGCCTTCCTGCATCAGAGCAAAAAAAAAGCAAAGCAAAGTAGGATGATCAAAGTAATGTAAAAATGACCACAGTTGTAATTTTTTCCATATGTTATGTTTAAAAAGACCCTAAATGAACACTGTAAACGGACTACTTGATTAATATAAGCGAATTATCTAAATGGTATTTGTACAGGAATGATTCTGTCGCAAGATGTTTGATCCATATAAGCGACTGATCACTATAACCACGACCACTATAAGTGGGTTCCACTGTGTACAGTTACAATAGACAAAAGATATCGCTATCCAACTAAGTATACATTAATAATCCAATAAAACATGTCAGTTACACCATCAAGCTGAAGTAAAGATTTCTTAATAATAATTTATACAAACATGCTTTAAAAAAGAAAAAGAAAAAAAAAAAAGATTTGTACATGTATTTTTTTACATGAACTCTTGCTGCACTGGTGAAAAAACTTGAGGGGTAACCTGGAACTATGAGCGTCAGCATCCATATAGTACTGAGAAACTTAAATAAATTCATCACCCATCATCTGAAGCGCTGGTGATTATTGTGCATGCGGAATGTAATAGGGAGTATATAACAAGGTTACCCCATCTCGCCCTGCTTTTTATCACAGCTGCAGAAATGCTTTCTATCCATGTAAAGAATTTGGATTATGAAAAGTTGACAGTGTTAGGCCAACAATTTTTAATCAGTCAACTGGCTGACGCCACAACCATCTTCATAGAAAATAATGATCAAATTCCAAAAATATTCTACGGCATCTGGATTGAAGCTATATTGCTACCAATTTATCACTCACCCTTACTGACAGTTCACAATATTCCTGTTAAATCGATTGTTAAATACTTAGGTATACACATTTCAAAGGATACTAACACATTAAATAATCTAAACATTTGGAATAATTTAGCTTGTCTGAATTTGTGGTCTCAAAGAGATATCTCTAGTTTTCAATTCAATTCAATTTTATTTGTATAGTGAACTTTCACAACATCACATTATCTCAAAGTGCTTTTACAGCATTCCTGCCCAAAGCCCCCAGTCAGCAAGCCAGAGGTGACAGTGGCAAAACTTGCCAAAAACCTTGGGAGGAACCAGAGTCAAAGGGTGGGGGGGCATCCTCCCAGGACCAGCAGAGGAAGTCAAATGGCAAAGTCCCAATTCATACTGTCCCAATTTTAACATTTGAGTGTCAAAACAAGGGGCAGGCAGATTGATGGCAGGCAGTTGCTGGTATTGCTTCAGATGGTAGGATGAACAGTGGTACGGCAGCAGGGCAATGAGGGCATACAGGGAAGATGTCATAGGCAGAAGGGCGAGCAGACCGGACAAACGCTACTGGTAGTGGATTTGGGGTCTCCAGGCAGCACAGTCCAGCAAGAGCAGGGGAAATAAAATTTGCAATTAGCCAAAGTAGGTGAGACTAGAGGCAATGCAATGCAGTTAGATGAGTGCAATATGTAGCTCCAGCAGATAAAGCTGTGGCAGCATGAGTAAGAGGGAGAGGCAGGTGGGAACGCAGGCATGGGGAGTCCTTAAACGTCAGCACTCCAACTCCACAAGGGGGTGTGAAGCTAGAGTGACAGCACTGACTGTTCAGTTCATCCAAAGCCAATGGCACCGATCCCCACCCAGCTCTACACCTCACACTATAGGTCTAACTGGGAGTGAGCAGTTAGCTAGAGCTAGAGCTAGAGTCCCTATAGGCTAGACTAAACAAGCGTGTTTTTAGTCTAGACTTGAATATTGAGAGTGAGCTTTACTTATGTTAATTTATTTAATTTGTCTTCATTTTAGTTATTTTATTTCCCACCCTTTATTGTTGTATATGTGATCTCCTTTAGTTGCTTGTCCAATGTCTGATAGGTTTGCTCGAAGCTGTTTGGAATTGTACCATGCCATTTATGTCCGTATAAAACTTCCAAAGTCTAAATAAAGTTTGGAAGAAAAAAACAAACCCTCCAGCACGCCAGCTATCGCTTTGCAATCTGGGATTTGTAGTGCCAGTGATGTGCATGCTATGTACACATGGGCCAGTTCTGATAGACATAATATATTATTGTTTCTAAGTATGCTTACTAATGCGATTTTTAGTTTCCCCCATGTTTCTCTGTTTTACCTTTTCTTTTTTTCTTTGACAGAGTGACTTTGATGTGACAAGCCAGACACATGGCAAAGGATACCTGGTTATCGGCAGGGAAACAGCTGGATTTTAGTGCTCCCAAATCTCATATGCTCCTGTCATACTCCTATGACTGAATTCTGTCAAGGATGGAAGACGCCGGTCATCTGTTTAATGTTTAGCTCTAAGGATGACTTCTAATGTTGCTTAATTTGCCATTGCTTATCTGGAATATTAAACTAACGATGAGATTTTATTTGTATTCCCTGATCCTTTTGGGGTTCAGTGGTGCCATCTCTACTTACGGTCCCTACCAAAGGGCTCAGAAGAAGGGGGATATAATCCTGGGAGGTCTTTTTCCAATTCACTTCGGCATTGCATCCAAAGATCAAGACTTGGCAACACGACCAGAATCAACAGAATGTGTAAGGTAATAGCAAAAAATTCCATGTCATGAAATGATTGTCACTGTGGACTTTTGAAACTGATAAAAATGATGTAGCTCATGTTTATCCTGGTAGCATTTCTATTAGGTTAGTCAGAGTTAACGTCTTAATATGTGTGATTAATTTTAAAAGAATAAAGGGTTATTATTTTTTTAATCTTGTTGTCACATAGCCTATCGGAGAACCTTGTTTGGGGTCAGGACAATGCATTTATGGAGATTTCTGTACCACAGTGTTTATTTGCGCCTGTCTTGTATTTGGGGCTTTTGAGTTTACTGTAGTGACTTCTGTATATTTTGGATTGGCAGCCTGATTTGGACACCTCATGCTCTAGATTACTTGTACAACATGATGATACTTTTGCCTTTTATCGCTCATTAGTAGACATAAAAAATGTATCTTTTAAATGGTGGACAGTACTCCATAGCTGGGAAGAGACAACATTAGGGTCTTCAAATTTCATCTTTAAAGGTATTCAGAAATATAATTACAAATGCACATAGAAACATTCTTGCCACTTGCTATTTATGTCTTTATGGCTACTTATGTCTAATTAAAATTTTTAAAATGTTATTTACACAAAAGTTTTGGTCTAAAATCCAGGTATTGATCATGAAGTCTCATTAACAATCTCATTAACAATTCTGGACATGTGTCTTTCACAATTGCAAATTTGTAGAATATAATGGTGTTTGATTGCACTTAAAAATTAACCATAATTATTATTGTTCCACTTCTTGATGTACAAGTGGTTACGTAATGCAGAAGTAACTTTCTGTCACTTTCAGCACAATATACTCTATCTATACTTTATTTTATCCTTATCCTTGTTATTCCACTCTTTTACTTTTACTGAAATACTGTATTTAGGAGCACCAGCAACATTTAGCTGCAACAAGCAACATGCAACCCAATACATTCATAATTTTTCCATCTTAACTGTATTACTAAATGCTTTGGTAATAAACATACAATTTATAGAACTAACAATGTGATGTTTTATTTTAAAGCAAAAATCGATGGTGTCGATGGTAGTCCAGTTGTCAAAACCATCCTGACTCCTACAGTATGTCCTCCAACTTTGGTCAGAGGATACTCTCTCTAACATCTACAGCCACCCACTGCCTATGCAGCTATCGCCACACGCTCTGGGTCATGACACAGCAACAACCCAAAAACAAAACCACTTCCTTTACTAAAATTAGATGTCCAGAACAAAATGGGGCAAATCCTAAACAAATAAATGGGATAAATAGAACAAACGGCTCTTGCTTAAGCTCAAAGCTGCAGGGATTTTAGGAACTGTAGCAGTTTGGATCGAAACCTGGTTAACAGACCGGAAGCAGCGAGTAGTTATTAGAGGCACAATGTCACAGTGGGCGTGCGTTCATAGTGAGGTACCGCAGGGTTCAATTTCAGGACCACTATTGTTCCTAATTTACATGAATGATATTGACACCAATACATACAATAAACTGGTTAAATTTGCAGACAACACCAAGCTGGGTGGTGTAGCAGATACTGATCTAGCAGCACAGAGGCTACAATGGGATCTTGACTTAAATAGCGATTGGGCTGATACCTGGCAGATGAAATTTAACCTAGATAAATGTAAGGTAATCCATGCAGGGGACAGAAATATAAAGTATAGATATTTTATGGGTTCCACTGAAATAAAGGTAGCTGATTATGAGAAAGACCTCGGTGTATACGTTGATGCTTCCATGTCCCACTCTCGCCAGTGTGGGGAAGCAATTAAAAAGACCAATACGATGTTGGGTTACATCTCTAGGTGTGTGGAGTTTAAGACAAGGGAAGTGACACTACGATTATACAGTTCCTTGGTAACACCCCACCTAGAATACTGTGTGCAGGTTTGGTCACCATACCTTAAGAAGGACGTTGCTGCAACGTAGGGCTATGAGAATGATTCCTGGTCTTAGAGGAATGTCTTATGAGGAGAGGTTAGCCGAGCTGAATTTGTTCAGCCTAGAGCAAAGGAGACTAAGGGGGGACATGATCCAGGTCTATAAGATTCTAACGGGTCTGGATGCTGTTCAGCCAAATGGCTATTTCAATGTTAGTATAAATACTAGAACTCCTGGCCATAAATGGAAATTAGCAGGAGAACATTTTAAAATGAATTTGAGGAAGCACTTCTTTACACAGCGTGTAGTTAGACTATGGTCTAAACTTCCTGCTAGTGTAGCGCAAGCTAAAACCCTGGATTCCTTTAAATCAGAGCTAGATAAATATTTAACAACTTTGAGCTTGATGGGCCAAATGGCCTCCTCTTGTTTGTAAATTTCTTATGTTCTCATGGCCTAGTTGCTGATTATGACAGTAATGGCCCAGTTACTCACATCCCTTCCTTTCATTAACACACTAGTAAACTCTTAGGTAGATGATTTGATCTTTCAGTTAAATGTCTATACCAGCAAAATGCCCTTTACTTTTGTAAAGACTTTACATTGTATATCAAGTCTTGTGAAAATAGATTCATTATTGTTATTACTTCAAAAATGAACTGCTTCGGCTAGTTTGAATAGCAATTTGTTATGACCACAACTTTTATTGTTTTAAATCAAAGTCAGCTGCTGTCTTTTTGTTTGGTGCTTGGCATTTCATATGGAGTGAATCTGCTGAATTTGGTTTTCAGACCAAATACAAATATAAATACAAATACAAATCACCTGTGAAAAATTCATGTTTGGAGTAGCCCGTCTCTGGACAGTATCATTTCAGGAAATTTCAGATGTCTTCTCTCATGGGCTCATCCAGGGTCAGCTGTACTTTTATGGGGGGTCCTAGGCATAGCCTTATTTGGGAGCCCCCCCCCCATTTATAAAGGAACCATCTGGGACTTTTTTTGATGCAAAGTCATTAATTATGGCATTACATGACTTCTGCTGGGAGAGCTCTCTATTGATGCTGAAGTCCACTGAGCTGGCTTTGACTTATTATGGCGAGCAGGTAATTCCTAGGAAGCTTCTGTTGAGAAGCTTCTTTGTGCAGATGCTACAGTACAGGCAGTCCCCAGTATGGACTAGATCTGCTTTGGCTTTATGTAGAATTTGTAAATCATAACAATAATAATACACTACATAATAACAGTAATAATAATGTAGTTCCAAACCAATGTGGTGAGCGGAAGCAAAGGCCTGCTCGTATCTGGTCATTAAACAATCTAAATAATCTATAAAATATACCGTACCAGGGGGGATACAATTAAATTTGGTGGAGATTGTCAAATCGCGAATACGGGACAAATTGCTTCCCATCTTGGTTCAAAACAGGACATAACATTTTATTTTTCAATACAGGATGATCCCATACAATACGGGTCAAGTGGCAACTTTATTCCAACCAATAAAATTCTATTAAACTATCTCTGTCCATACCAGCAGCAGTGTTACCAACTGCCACACATCTGGCATGACACTCATACTTTCAGACTCCTATGGTCATGCAAGAAGCCTTACAGCAAATCTAAATGATTCTATTACAAACCTAAAATTAGCTGGCTCAAAAGCATTGGGGTAGTTTTCAAACCCTACAGACTATTTACAAGGTAATAAAATTGTTACATACATGAAAATGTGTGTGCAAACTTGTCTCAAAAGGTTGGCAACCCTGCCCCAGATGTCTAGCGGCCTAAATTAAAGTGATGCATTAGGCAACAAACAGATCATGTAGTAAAATGTGCCCACATTTTAACATATTGTGGGAACAAATTAATAAAATGTGACCATGATTTAACTAAAATGAGGGAACAAATTTGTTTGTGTGTGTGTGTGTGTGTGTGCGGGGAGGGGGACCAACTTCATACTGATGCCTATGGATTTAGAATGGGATGTCATAAAATTTGATGTAGGTGTAATGGCCAGGTGTCCCAGAACTTTTGTCCGTATACTGCATGTAATAATTTTTTATTATTATTTGTATTTTATTTTAATTTCCTTATTTTCTAAGGTTATTTCTATGCTTTGGTTGACAGGTATAACTTCCGTGGTTTCCGGTGGCTGCAAGCAATGATATTTGCTATCGAGGAGATCAACAACAGCAGTAAACTCCTGCCTAACATCACTCTCGGCTATCGTATCTTTGACACTTGCAATACTGTATCTAAAGCCTTGGAGGCTACTCTTAGCTTTGTGGCACAAAACAAAATTGACTCCCTCAACTTGGATGAGTTCTGCAACTGCACAGAACATATTCCTTCTACTATTGCCGTTGTAGGCGCTACAGGATCAGGAGTTTCTACAGCTGTGGCCAACCTTTTGGGCCTGTTTTACATCCCACAGGTAAGTACTACTTTTCCCCCATATGTAATTTGAAACGTCAATATACCAGCTAAGCAAAAGGCCAATTGTTTTTTCTTAGGTACTTTTTTTCATGAAAAAAAAAAAAACATTTAATGAAAATACAATGTGCACTGAGATACTTAACAGTGCAAAAAACTGGATATCATTCTGTCATACACCCATTAATTTGCAATAAATGGCTATCTGAATTGGGTCATGATGATCTGGAGGAAGTATAGGATGTTCAATGAAATTTAATTGAATTTTAATTGAATGGTTAGCCACCCTGGGGGGGGGCGGGGTGTATTTGAAGTAAGCGTCTCCTATCAGCTACTGGCGAACCACGGTAAAATTCCCAATGGTTAGAATCACTGTTTCATACATATCAAATATTTGATCATTAAATTACCATTAAAAACATGGTTGATCACTTGTTGAAAAACGTTAAATACTTTCCAACATCAACAAAAGTTAGCAAGAGTCTCGCAGATGCAGCCGCGCAAGTGAAGGATGCAACATGGCTTTGAGTCAGTGAATACATGATGTTTGGAAGTTCCAGTGCTCCAGAATTTATTCCCTAGGAAAGATTGGGATTTTTTCTCTCAACCTTAGAATATACGCCTAAAGCCTAACAGCTTAACTTGGACACCATGTTAGCCTGCCTAATTTATCTGGTAATGCATTGCATTAATTGTGCCTTCAAATGCCTTTATAATGCATTCATTGAACATTCAGTGCACTTTCATAATGCATTCGTAATAGGTTGTCTCATAAATCATTCATAATGTATAATAAACATGGCTGTAATGTGTTATGCCTTTTGATAAACATTTATAGCCATGTTTATAGTGCTTTATGAATGTAGTATTATTTGTTATGAATGTGTTTATAAATTAGTAAAAAACATGACCTTAAGTAAAGCGTTACCAACCAATCAAACCTGAAATAATTGTTGATAAATGGCATATCCCATTTTCACTTAATAACATTTTTCTCACAATTTAGTTTAGACTTGGTTGGCCACACCATGTAAGATAACTTGTATGAGGAAGCAGCAACAATCGCAGTAACCCTTGTTAAATCTAGTTTTTTTCTTTCAGATTCCCGATAGGGAATTAGTCTTATATTCTAGTGCCATGTTGTTAGAGTGTTTCTGGTTCTTTATGTAAACTGATTTGCGTTAACTATTTTTAACTTTATTAAAAGGTGTCCTTTTCGTTGATCACTCTCTTTTTCACGGTAAAGATCAGCTACGCTTCTTCAAGCCGCCTTCTCAGCAACAAAAACCAGTACAAATCCTTCATGAGGACCATCCCGACAGATGAGTACCAGGCCACTGCCATGGCTGACATAATTGATTTCTTCCAGTGGAACTGGGTCATAGCAGTTGCATCAGATGATGACTATGGACGACCAGGTATTGAAAAATTTGAGAAAGAGGTGGAAGAACGAGACATTTGCATTCACCTGAATGAGTTAATCTCACAGTACTTTGAGGAGGAGCGCATACAAGCACTTGTGGACCGCATTGAGAACTCTACCGCCAAAGTCATTGCGGTTTTTGCTAGTGGGCCAGACATGGAGCCACTCATCAAAGAGATTGTCAAACGCAACATTACTGACCGTATATGGCTAGCCAGTGAAGCTTGGGCTAGTTCTTCTTTAATTGCAAGACCCGAGTTTTTCCATGTTGTGGGCGGCACTATTGGCTTTGCACTCAGAGCAGGTACGATACCAGGTTTCAAGAACTTCCTGCAACAAGTGCAACCCAAGAAGTCATCTCACAATGAGTTTGTTAGGGAATTCTGGGAAGAGACTTTTAATTGTTATCTGGAAGGCAGTCCAAGACGTGATAACATAAAAAATGGGTCCAGGCCTCTTTGTACTGGTGAAGAGGACATTACAAGTGTAGAAACACCATATTTGGATTACACTCATCTACGCATCTCCTATAATGTGTATGTTGCTGTCTATTCCATTGCACAAGCCCTGCAAGACATTCTAACTTGCACTCCAGGAAATGGTCCATTTACCAACAATTCCTGTGCCGATATTAAGAAGGTGGAAGCATGGCAGGTAAACATGGTCATTCAAGAAAACATAAAAGCTTCCCAAGTAATGAGTTACAAAAGTCTTTAATTCTTTTCAATATGCACATCCTTTAATTATTGCATATAGCAGTTGTAATATAGTTTCCATGTCAATGTATCTACTAAAAAGAATCTATAAGTAAATAATCCTACCTAATTATAGGTGGGTGCTACCTATCTCGTCTCTTTTATTTATGTTTAATAACAGTCCAGTTATTTCACAGGTACTCAAGCAACTGAGACACTTGAATTTCACAAACAGCATGGGAGAGCAAGTAGACTTTGACGAGAGTGGAGATATACTAGGGAACTACACAATCGTCAACTGGCATCGGTCCCCTCTAGATGGCAGTGTGGTGTTTGAAGAGATCGGTTATTACAACATGCTTGCTAAGAAAGGAGCTCGGCTCTTCATTAATACATCTAAAATATTATGGAATGGATATCTTAAGCAGGTACGACTATGGGCACCAAGTCCTTATTGGCCTTGAGTATCCTGTAATGTTACAGTTTTTGCAATTATGATGGGCTCCACATTTCAAGCACGAACTAATTAAAAAGATTACAAAAATAGGACGTACCAGAAATGCTTATTATTCTTAAACCACTTCTACTACATTCATAAACATGGTCTGGTTTAAACCCTGACAGTCATGAAATGTTAACAGATCATAAACCAGTTTTTAAAGGTGTTACTTATACTAACAAACTTGAACTGTAAAGATTTTCACACTGCCAAAAAGGTGTCTCAGTAACTTTTATGAAATGTACTTGGTCATACTTTGAGGGGACAAGAATGATGTACTAGTACATGCTTACTCAATGCATTAATTAACCAATAACTAAATGTTAGTTATGCACTGATCTCATGCTTGTTCATTGCATCATTCATTAATGATGACAGTTCATGTTTCCAGTCAGTCACTATATTAGTTAACAGATAACTAATTAGTTAATAATGGTAGGACTTCACGAGAGCAAAAATGACAACTCATTTACTACTCAAGAACAAATCATGAACTAATATAGGTTTTCCCATGAAATACATAAACTCATGATTGATTAATGATGAATGAACATGGGATCAGTACTTAACAAACACTTAGTTAGTGGTTAATTAATGCATTAATGCAATGTACTACGACATTATTCATGTCTCCTCAAGTAAAGTGTTACCATGAACTTTTTAATTTGTATTGAATATTTAGACCAGTGTTTTTATGCATTTTAAATGGTGAAAAGATGATTATCTTTGACTAAATTTTCAGTGCTTGAATTACATTAAGATGTAGATTTGGCCTAATTCAATAACTCAATCAGTCATCCATTCTTCAAAATGAAATGTGGTTATCCGAAGTGGTGCACTGGTCAAAGAATGTGCAGCCTCCATCTGGGAGCTTTGTCGATCCTCCCTCTCGGCATAGATTGTCTGCAGTGTGGACTTAAAATACATTCAGTTCCTTTAAAAAGGTTGTATGTTTCTTATGTTTGATATTTGGTATGATATACTGACTCATTTTAGTAATATTAATATAAATTGGATTCATGAATCATGTGAAACATTTAAAAATATTTTATGTATGTGTATTTTTCTTTAATATATTTATATATATTCAGCCAGCTCTTCTTTTCAAAATGTATTTTTATATTTTCCCAATTTTTCTTCTATTTGACTTAAGAGGTATTGCATTTACATTGAATTCCATCACACTCTTGGGAGTGTCTTTTAACTAGAAATTGCACTTAGTGAGAAGCTGCATACTCAGTGTGGGGTTAGCGCCCCCTCCTGGGCTGTTCCCTACCATGCGGCAATAGCATCTGATAGGCTGTGGACCCTCACCACCCTGAATAGGACAAGTGCTTAGAGAAAATGGATGGATGGAGAAACTACATGCTAATAGATTTAATGGATGTGAGACAAAAAAGATCATTTTACTTACAAAAATAGCAATTAATCTAAATAAAGAATTATCTCTTTCAGGATATAAAACTGTGGATAGGTCATAATAAAGAGGTTGAAATTATATTCATTAAGCACTTTACAGTCTAGCAGCCACGGAGACCTGTTTCAAACCTTGCTAAGGACTTATATCTGCATTCATTTAATCAAAATATTTTACTGAAATACATTTCAAATTAATAAACATCTGAGTGCTTTGTTGTTTTTATACAGATTTTAACTGGTAAATGGTTAATTTGATCTGATCATTAGTGTTATCTTCACCTCTTTCTCATTCATAAATCAGGTGCCTTTTTCTAACTGTAGTGAAGATTGTGAACCAGGAACCAGAAAGGGAATTATAGAAAGCATGCCAACCTGTTGCTTTGAATGCACGGAATGTTCAGATGGAGAATACAGTGATCATAAAGGTGAGACACCAGGATTTGAAATGCTTTGAACATTCTTACATTTAAAAAATGTCATATTATATTTGGAAATTTTTGTTTCAGATGCAAGTGTATGCACCAAATGCCCAAACAACTCCTGGTCAAATGACAATCACACATCCTGTATTCTTAAGGACATTGAATTTCTTTCATGGACTGAACCGTTCGGGATAGCACTGACTTTGTTCGCTATGCTCGGGATTTTCTTGACGTCTTTTGTACTTGGAGTTTTTGTCAGGTATCGCAACACCCCAATCGTTAAGGCCACCAACAGAGAGCTTTCCTACCTGCTTCTTTTCTCACTCATCTGTTGCTTCTCCAGCTCGTTAATTTTTATTGGGGAGCCTCAAGACTGGACGTGCCGTTTACGGCAGCCTGCTTTCGGGATTAGCTTCGTGCTTTGCATCTCATGCATACTGGTAAAGACAAACCGTGTACTTCTTGTATTTGAGGCTAAGATTCCAACCAGCCTGCATCGCAATTGGTGGGGTTTAAAGTTGCAGTTTTTTTTAGTATTCATGTGTACATTGGTTCAGATTATGATATGTGTGGTCTGGCTGTACAATGCACCCCCTGAAAGCTATAGCAACCATGACATGGATGAAATCATTTTCATTACCTGCAATGAAGGATCACTAATGGCTCTAGGGTCCCTTATAGGGTACACATGCCTTCTTGCTGCAGTCTGTTTTTTCTTCGCATTCAAGTCACGCAAGCTACCCGAGAACTTTAATGAAGCCAAATTCATCACTTTCAGTATGTTAATTTTCTTCATTGTCTGGATTTCCTTTATTCCTGCTTACATAAGCACTTATGGCAAGTTTGTGTCAGCAGTAGAAGTCATTGCAATATTGGCCTCCAGCTTCGGATTACTGACCTGTATATTCTTCAACAAAGTGTACATCATCCTTTTAAAACCATCCCGGAACACTATTGAGGAGGTCAGATGCAGCACTGCTGCCCATGCCTTCAAAGTAGTAGCTCGGGCTACCTTACGGCATAACACGGTATCCCATCGGAGGTCAAGCAGCGAAGAGGGCTCATCTGTTCCAACTCCATCGTCATCTACCAGCTTAAAGAGCACAGAAGACGTACCTGGCTACCTCAACGGTCGACAAAAAGGACATAAACCAAAGGTGAGCTTCTGCAGTGGCACAGTCTTCTTTCAGCAGTAATATCTTAAAGGTAGCCCTCATTTTCACTGTGCATAATTTTATTTTTGGGGTCTACTCGATTTACATCCTTCAGTGCTCCAAAAGCACATAATTTTTCTCTTACTGCTGATCGCTATTCACCCTCTATCCGAAACGCAGTGTTAGAGCTTTAGGCCCACCCCGAATGAGCCCAGTATGCTCTGATTGGTCAGTTTGCTCATTTTTCACTTACTGCTGATCTCTATTCACCCTCTATCCGAAACGCACTGTTAGAGCTTTAGGCCCACCCTGGATGAGCCCAGTATGCTCTGATTGGTCAGTTTGCTCATTTTTCACTTACTACTGATCTCTATTCACCCTCTATCCGAAACGCAGTGTTAGAGCTTTAGGCCCACCCCGGATGAGCCCAGTATGCTCTGATTGGTCAGTTTGCTCATTTTTCTCTTACTGCTGATCTCTATTCACCCTCTATCCGAAACGCACTGTTAGAGCTTTAGGCCCACCCCGGATGAGCCCAGTATGCTCTGATTGGTCAGCTTGCCCAAGTGGTCAGCTTACCCTACACATTCTGCCCCTGTCTTGAGGTGTGCAGACAGGTCCTTGCAGGTAGGGGGCCAATAAGGATTGTGTTATGAGGTGACCTCACCAGGTCATGGAATTAAGGACTGGAATTCTAACAAGACGTTTCAAGCAGATTAGAGAAAACTGCTTTCTGTGGTGCGAGTTACACGCTTTGGCATATACTTTGGTCCTTATGACTTTGCAGACTGTTTACATGAACATAAAGCTATATAACATATTAAAGGAAAGGGAAATACCAGAAAAAGCATAATAGTTAATGAAAAGGCTAAACAGCAAAAGCAGCAGTAAAATATAAATGCTAAAAACGGCATTGTTTTCCTTACAGAACAAAGATGTTGGTGGTGATAACTTCAGGACAGCAAGCAACAGCCCTTCACATGACTCTTTTGGAATAAACAGCAGAGAGGAAGATGGAGTGCATGACTAAAGGAACAGTTATTTTTCTGCAGAGTACATTGAATATATCTTAAGGCACATATCTTGACTAATCTCTGGATTACTATAGAATTATGTGGACCTTTATAATTTATGTAAATATGTAGATTTGGTTTTTCAGAGAACCTTTTGGGGATATACATTACCAGTCAAAAGTTCAGACACGCCAAGATACCTACAAAGGAGAGTGATAGGGTCGCATCACATGATCTGGCCACCTGACCTGAATGCTTTAGAAATGGTTCTGGAGAAGTTTGACCAGAGAGTGAAGGAAAAACAGCCAATGAGGGCTCAGCATATATGTGGGAACTCTTGTAGGACATCTGGAAAAGCATCCCAGGAGGCCACCTCATGAAACTGGCATAGAGGGGACAGTAGGGTCAGCCAGGCCCTGGAGCAATTGGAGTTACGGGCCTTTATCAAGCGCCCTGTGGTGAGATTATTCAGCCAAACATGGGATTTGAACCGGCAACCTTCTGAGTCCCAACCCACAGAGCTGCCCACACCCCAACAAATGATTTTTTTTTGGTTAATACTTTTTGGTCAGTGCATAATTACATATATGGCTTTTGTTATGTTTTTATAAGAAGAATAGTACAAAAAAGCGTTTCTATGGGTAGGTGTGTCCAAACGTTTGACTGTTACTGTATTTCTGTAAAACCCAAACATTGTGTAATACACAATTCCATATATAAAGTATTGTGCAGAAGTCTTAGGGGCAGAGAAAATGTTTGCTATTTATCTGGGTAGTAAGTGTATATTTGCTCAGAAAATGAAAACTACAGTATGCAAAATTACAGTAACACAATAAAAACGAACTATTCTTCTTTCCAAAAAGTTACTGAAAACTTCTTAGATAGTTAGAAGAACTTCACTTCAGTTCCCAAACCTCTCCTCAGGGGAACCCCAACAATTCCGTGTATTCATTAAATTTCACCACCAGCTCACTTAATTAACCTAGACAAATATGTTGATGAAGTATTGATTAGCCAAAGAAGGTGCGTTAGCAACTGAGTGAAAAAATACTGGTGCATTGGATTATTGCTACAAATCCTGGGGTGACTTTAGGAGAGGCACTGAAATGGCAGTTTGACAAACATGTTTTAAACCAACATGAGGACCAATTAAACATCATTTTCTTTGACTGCCTGAGACTTTTGCATAGTACCTCGTGTGTGTGTGTATGTATATAGATATATATATATGGAATCGTGTATATGTTTAGCTAGTATAT
>JAODLC010000042.1:2951672-2963126 GCA_026781145.1 Hippopotamyrus pictus | reverse complement strand
AAATTTCAAGTTTTACTACACTTTGGGGACAATTTGGTCCTCAAATGTGATCTATGCAAACCCACACACACACACGCACGCACGCGTGTGTGCGTGCAACGAGCTGAAACATTATAACCACCCTCATGTGAAGCAAAAAACATTGATTGTCTCATAAAAATGGCACATGTGAAGGTCTGGTATATATTAGACATTAAGCCAACATTCGGTGCTTGTGATCAATTTGTCGAGGAGGGAAAAACCGTGATCCACTTACAGGGTGGCTAAGCCACATGTGAGATGTAAACGAATTCTTTTCTGTTTGGTATGAACCAACAGAAGGGCCACTGTGGCATAAAACGTAGATAATTTAATGATGTCACAGGAGTAATGTGTCATGACACAGAATGCATCGAGCCCCGCTGTGTATGGGGTGGGGGGGCCAAGTGCCCATGCTAATCCCTGTCTACCTTCGAAACTGTTCACAATGGGAACTTCAGTACTGGTCCTTGAATCAATGGAAGAAGGTTGCCTGGTCTGATGAGTCCTGTTTCCTGTTGCATCACATTCGTGGCCTGGTACATGTTGGGCAGTTGTGGGATGTGTTGGAACAGCAAGTTCAATCCATGTGACCGTCATTAAAATGATCTGTGATTCATGCCATAATGTTTTGGCTCACCAATAATTATATATGCAAAATTCATATGTGCAGAATAATAAATGAAAGTCTATTTGTAACTGTGTTAGCTTTTAGTATCTGATTAAAAATGCTTCAGAATTACAAAAAATAATTTATTAAGTACATGAACTCCAGATTCACTTAAATATCATTTGTTCAACATTAAAATGGCTACATAACATATTGATTAAAAAATGAAACTATACTTTCTCAGAATGGAATCATAACTTCTTCCTGGTTGTTTATTAGCTTTAAAAAATATTGATTCAGGGAGAAAACAATCACAGTTAATTATCATTACAATTATCATCTCAGAAGAAGTTCTAGCAGAGCAGAACTTCTTGAAACTGTCATATTCAAGTACAATCTACTTTCAGTGTGTATCTTCAAACATACAGAGTAAAAAGCAAAACTATATTAAAGAATCATCTGGCTTTGCATAATACACCATACTAAGATTTTTAAATCCATTTGACAGTAAACTACAATTGTTTTTACTTTATACTACGTTTGATCAGGTTCTCATGTTGTTTACATATATCTCAGTGTCCTTATCTGCTATTTTCTCACTGGTAAACATTCCCTAATTGAAGCCTGTTAATTCCTTTCCCAAAGGATTCTCCTGACAGTGGTGGTGATCTTCCGCATCCTGATTGTGGGGATAGTGGGTGAAAAGGTGTATGAAGACGAGCAGACCATGTTCATCTGCAACACCATGCAACCTGGCTGTAACCAAGCCTGCTATGATAAGGCCTTTCCCATCTCCCACATCCGCTACTGGGTCTTTCAGATCATCCTGGTTTGCACACCAAGTCTTTGCTTCATTACCTACTCGGTTCACCAATCTGCCAAGCAACGTGATCGTAGCTACTCTTTCTTACACCCATACATGGAGAGAGATCATGGACGCGGTGATCATGCTCGCAAGCTGCGTAACATCAATGGAATTCTCGTACAGAACCCAGAGACTATGGGAAAGGATGACCATGAGTGTTTGGGTATGAAAGAGATTCCCAATGCCCCACGGGGGCTCACACACACAAAAAGTGCAAAGGTACGTCGGCAAGAGGGTATTTCTCGATTCTATGTCATTCAGGTAGTCTTCCGTAATGCCCTAGAGATAGGCTTCTTGGCTGGCCAGTACTTCCTGTATGGGTTCAATGTTCCAGGCATGTTTGAGTGTGATCGCTACCCTTGTGTGAAGGAGGTGGAATGTTATGTTTCCCGACCTACTGAGAAAACAGTCTTCCTGGTCTTCATGTTTGCAGTCAGTGGTATTTGTGTGCTGCTCAACTTAGCTGAACTCAACCACCTTGGCTGGCGAAAGATTAAGACAGCGATTCGAGGGGTACAGGCTCGACGCAAGTCCATTTGTGAAGTGCGCAAGAAAGATGTCTCACATCTGTCACAGGCACCCAACCTTGGAAGGACCCAGTCCAGCGAGTCTGCTTATGTGTGACACACGTAGCTCCAGAACTGGAAATTTATCAGATCTTTTTTTTAAGTTTTAAATAGAACATCTTCCTCTTCCTTCCTTATCAAAGAAAAATGTTCTTGTCTTGAATGAAAGCTATGAATGGGAAGACAGTTGAGAAAGAAAATGTTTAGACTCCAAGGAGATGAAGTAACATCGGCATGAAGAATGTATCAAACCGACGTGCATCAGTGTCATTGTGGACAAGTTTTCTTATAGTTACCCAGAAAATACAAGTAACCCCTTCTTTCACAAATTTTAAGTGTCACTGATTTTCATTAGGAGAATTCCTCTGAAAACACTCAGGTTTCTAGTGTTAAAACTGTTTAAAAATAAGCCAGAATTGCCAAAATGAAAGAATTATCTTAACATGGGCTTCATTTTTTATTTTTTATTTTTACTGCGTGCTGCAGTCTAGGCCTCCTCTATACTGTACAAATGTACTTATTTTATAAATTATGTTTGTCTATTTATTTATTTTGTGTATTTATTTATGTATGCATTTATCTATTTATTTGTTTTTGAGCTTCTTGAAAATGAAACCCACTCAAAGTAGGAAAAATAACTTATTTACATTTTCCTTTCCTTTATACTGTACATATGTACTTATTTTATAAGTTATGTTTGTCTATTTATTTATTTATTTGTTTGTGTATTTATTTATGTATGCATTTATCTATTTATTTCTTTTTGAGCTTCTTGAAAAGCCCACTCAAAGCAGGAAAAATAACTTATTTATATTTTCCTTCTTTTTAAACAACTAGCATAAAGATTGTTCTGCTTTGTGCCAACTAGTGCAATAATTAAAAGCGATATAATGCATTGTCAATTAATATATGAGTGATAATGAACTAAGAATATATATTTTGTTGGGATCAGGGCAATAGTATTTTTGTTGGGGTTTGGACGGTACAGAGGTTATGTAGATGGTATGTATGCCTCTGAATTGTCTCATGTACTCATGACAATACATTCATATTCCAAAAAACAAAAATTAAGCATGCTTACAGAACAATAACGGAATAGAAGAACTATAATGACATGTAACCTAAAAGATTTGCTTAACAGATTTGCATCCTGTTCCTGTCTCATTTGCATGCATGCATGAGGGATAGAAAGTAATACACAAGTTATCGTGCACCTTTACATGCAGCAATGCTGAGAAACTCTGTAGCTTCAGCAATAATATTTATGAAGATTACTAAACAATTATTAAAATCTTTGATACTTCTGCTATACATAAGTGTCACTCTGTAATATGACAGAGCGACTTGACTCAATAAAATGTAAACATTTTACCTGTTTACTAAGACAGCAGAAAAAATATATATTATAGAAATACTCTTTATTTACATGATGTCTGTATTAATGTATTTTGCACACATTTTCCACCTGAATTGATAACTTCAATTAATAAAGTGTGACTGGGTAGTCTAATGATAAGGGGGTAGATTTCACAGGTAGTTAAATAACTTTTCAATTTCCAGGGTATCTTACCATGCTGCACCAGTAAAGGACAGAGGAAATATCCCCCTACTAAGACAGAGAGAGTGATAAATAAGAATGAATATTAGAAACTGTTTTTTTGAGGTAGTATTTTTAAGTATATATATATATATATATATATATATATATTTGATTCACACTTATTGTCAATAATTAGGGAGTCTGCAGTTGGCTTCCTGTAAAGTATAAAGATGGGTGGGGTTAAGTTTTAAGTTCCTCTGGGGTTTCATTGATACTGTTATTCTAGGATTGAATGTTTCAAGGAGGGATATTTATGATGCATGAGATTTGGGAACTGAGAAGGCACTCTTGTCTCTGATCATTATGAATCATGTATCTTTCATTTAATTAGCTTATTATATGACGGACAGGTATCCCTTACGAGTCACTGACTTCTGATTTTTTCTGCATACGACTGAACGTTTGCATCAGCAGCCACGCTTAGCTCACTAGCAATCTTGTCCACAGTTACTATCTTTGCACTCAACTTTTTCAGTGTTTTTGTGTCACCTCAGCTCAATTGATCAATTCCATTTTTACCCAGGGTAATTTCCAGCATTAGGCTCACAAGAGGATACCTGTACTCACTTTAACTGAAAAGGGGAGAATCAAATGACCACTTGCTAATTCAGCCCGTGTTGCCTGGACATATATGTCACTTTTTACATTTAATGAAAAAGATGACTTTAGATTAATGAAATAATGTGGTCATGTTAATTAGGTCCAACCAAACAGCATGATTTATAAAGATGTTTTTTTGTTTTTTACTGACAATGAATGGAACTAATTCTTTCAATTCTAATTGTTATAAAACTGGAAGAGACCTTGCATGCCTTTACAAATTTTACTTAAAATTGCTCTATGCACGAGATCGAAAAGCATGGCTTTATATTTACTATATATCTTCTTAATCTTATTTCAAAATATGCAAATTTATTTCGATCTCAAGACACATTAAAATTCAAAAACCAATAACTAATTTTAGCTGACATTGTAGTATAAGCTACTTGCAATTTAACCCAGGTTAAAAGGAAATTTATGAATAAATTACTCATGAAATAAACTGCAAAGTAAATCATAGTGGACTGAGTTCTTGTAATGCAGTTGAGAGGAAAGCTTTTGGCACTATGAAAGATCCAGAGCTGATAACTGAATATTGAAATAGTATTCCACCATATTGTTATTGACTGACAAACATAACATAGCATCTAAAAAACATTCTGGAATTGTGTTTTAATTAGACAAAATGATGAACAGATGAAATATCTCAGAAATTAATAAATAACAAAAGAATCAAGAATCATTGATTTACAAAGAATCAAGAAGATAATGGCTCTACATGACATTACTTTTGAAATCTTACACTCATGACTTAAACTAAACTTAATCTCACTACTTTATTAATGGATACATCTACACATTTTCCATCTTCACCATAGTGAACATTGTGAAGATTTTGATTGCAATAGATGTATAAACTGCTCTTTAATCTTTTAATTAACCTCTATGTGTTTATATGAGTCATGCAATACTTTGTTGAATTAAAAACAGTATTCACAGCAGTTGGTCAATTGCTTGCTGAACCTCAGTCAGAACTACTGGACCTTCTATGTACGCAACAATAAAATTATTTCCATTTCATTAGTAAAGGCAATGAAAACAGTGAATGTGACTTTTAAATTTGTGTTTCATCCTGCTTCTAGCCCCTTATCCTGGAACCTCCCGAAGGTTTGACTTTGGTCAACATGCTTTGAGATATTTATTTATTGATGTAAAGCACTTTGGTCAGCCACTGGTTGTTTGAACAGTGCTATATAAATAAAATGACTTGACTTGACTTAAGCTATAACCCCATGTTAATGTAAACAACATTAAGATAAACTCGTAACAACGTTTAGAACATGTGTTTAGTGTCATGAAATTTACACTTAAGGATGGAACAATCCAATATGACATCCTAAGATCTTGTAAGAAAGGATTTATCTCAAAATTGATATTATGTTGGGATAATGCATAAATAAAAATGATTTTAATCATAATTGTATAATGACTGATATTTAATTACAAACTACAATATCTCTATATTTGCTGGGGTGTTACAGAGAATCTTATGCAAATGTATATACACGCACAGATATTCCAGCCCACGTCTCATTTATGATTTAAACATTTTCAAGTAGCCTTAAATGTAATCCTGGTCTCCTATATCATCCTTGTTTACTTCAACTAATCGTTTCTTGTTTTTTTGTGAAGTGTCTGGTATGTTTGAATTATCTTGTATCTATATGATGTAAGTCTTTTTTCTATACTTTTCATTTAAATAATATTCATGTATGTCTATCTGCAGACCAGAATATCTCGCTCCAAAAATAAAGCAACTGAATGATATGAACGTGCTATCATCTCTGAATGTCCTGGCGTCATTACAACAGATGCAGATTTACAGAATTATAAATATCCCGCCTTTGTTTCAGTTCAAATAAATCCTATAGATATTGACGAATACAGTAACAGGGGGAAGAGACATCTAACTGAAATGTTTATCAAATAAATCAAACTCACACCATCTTCTATAATAACAAGTATGAATATCAAAATATGAATCGTAGCGCAGTGGACAAATTGCACCACGATGTCACCAGTGTCACATCCAGTCATCATTTATAGCGCCTTTTCTCTACCCCTGACCACATCAAGCAAGATAATCAGAAGAGAAAACTGGAAAATGTACACACTTGGTAAGTAGACAAGCAATCTTGTCAGCTTTTAGAATATGATTATGTGATCATGTTCTATGAGAAAGGCACTGACAGAATTCTCGGGATGCTAATTAGTATTAATGGTGTATGAACTTGTGACCATGTACTGTATGATTACAAAGAGGAGAAAAAAAGATTGATTATCATTTACAAAAAGTGGGAAATTATGTGAAGGTAACATAATATGTAAAGTGATAAGAAACATAGAGAGAAGCTAATATATATCTCTACATCATGGTCACATAATACAAAGAACCAGCATCTGGTGAACAGAGTGCTCATGTGCTTAGGGTTTTAAAGGGACAAACTGTTTCACATTTAGCTCTGAATCAAGGGAAACTGATGCAACACAAAACTGTAGTTGGTTTTTTTTTTTGAATCAGCACTTTATGCCAGGTGCAGACAACTGCAGTAATTTAACACCCAGATACAAGACTTACAACAATCAAAACAACAAGGGCCTAAAAAAAGGTTATGGTGCAACATAAACACAGAAAAGAATATGGCTGCAGTGGACGTTTAGTAAAATGTTTAGGATGCCCAAACTGTATAGCACTGTCAAATCAAATCAATGCAGATCTAGCTTTACTGCCAATGGAAGATATAAAAATATCTTTTGCTCTGTATAAAGATTTACATAACATACAGTCCCCTCCACAACTAATGGCAGCCCTGGTAAAGAGTAAAAATGGTTCAACTTTTGGGGCCTGTACTATGAAGCGGGGTTACTGGCTTATCGGGGTAACTTGTCCTTTTTCTGGTCATACCTCAAGTTCTTACGGAGCTCTCAGATCTTTACTGCTTTGGATTCTGGGTAGTTTTCACTTCAAACAAGAGGGCTACAAAATGGATGCAAATTCCTGTGTGTTATAGATAGTTGACGTTATATGTTTTCTTCGTTCTAAATGTCAAGAAGCACCATAGTCTCCTCCTCTGACCAAACTATTCGGCATCCGACATTTGCAGCCATTATTTTTGCTTGTTTCACGGGACTGTACCACGTGATCTGCCTACGGCAAAACTAAAGGGTAAAAATTGTCAAAGCAAGCCAGGACCGCTTCATAATGCGCAAGTTAAACGAACTGTGACGTGGACTAAAAGCAAACGATGTGGTCTCAATTCGGTTTGTTTCAAAGGGGTCTGAGTTTGTTTGGCGTGTTCACAGATATGCAAAAAATGCTGACTAATCGATCTGGGTTCGCTTTAAAGGATAAAGCAGAACAGGTGTGAAAACACCCATAGGCTCCTTCAAATGAGGTCTAGAAATGTGTCCTCCTGTGCAGTCCAATATATTCCAAGACTCATGGTGCAGAGGTTGAGTGGGCAGATCATCCCATTTGATAGTGCTTTGTGTTCGACCTGCGACGAACACAGCTGACAAAGGCTACGCCTTCATAGGTCGAATCCATCGTTGGATGCAGCCCCGGAGTCATCTTCAGCGTTAGTGATTCATCAACATAAGAATCAAATGAGAGAGATGTGCTTTCACCTTCGTGAATCGGGGAATGGTTATATTAAAATAGCTACTCACCCGAAAATGCCCATTTCTACAATAATGGCCATAATTAAGTTCAAATCAACTGGAATGTTGCAAACTCACTTGAAAGAGGACCCAGGTTTATCTTGCCACCAGGCACAGTGAAGAGGATGGAAAAATTCCAAAGAAATACTTTTGGAGAATTACAAGGAAAAAGTAACATTTGGGGGTCACCAATTCACCCAAACCAAGGCAAAGCAAGTTTGTTTATATCGCACAATTCAGGCAATTCAAAGTGCTTTACAAAGGCAGAAGACAAAAGACGTTAAAATCACATTTAAAAGACATTATTATAATAATAGTAATAATAATAATAATAATAATAATAATTATTATTATTATTATTATTATAAATTACCTAAAAGTCAAACAGTTAACTGAAAAGTAGTTATACTGAAGTGATAATGTACGACTTACCTGATTTAATTTATTGAAAAGCTGTAGCAAACTGTAATGTTTTAAGCCCTGATTTAGATGAGCTAACAGTTTCAGCAGACCTCAGCTCTTCAGAAAGCTTGCTCCACAGATGGGGAACATAGAAACTGAATGCTACTTCTCCTTGCTCGGTCTTGATTCTGGGAACGCTGAGTGAACCTTTCCCAGAAGACCTCAGGGGTCTGGGTGCCTCATAATGTTCAAGTAAATCAGAAACGCATTGAGGCCCGAGACCATCTAGTGCTTTGTACACCAGTAATAATATTTTTAATTTAGTCCTATAACCATCAGATGCTGCCTCCATAGCAATATATATTATTTGGAAGGCAGCCAGAAAAAATGCCATTTCTGTCATTTATCCAAAAGCACAAATGCTTCTGGAATTTTGACTGGAACTATGTTATATGATCAGATTAAATGAAAATCGAGGTTTTGCCAGCAAATACTCCAGGTGGGTTTGGCATTCAAAAGAGATGCTTATCCTGAAAGGAACCCGGGGCATCATTTATAAAGGCTTCATATGAACAAAGAAGCCACTAAAGATTGTTACGCACATACAAAGATTTTGGGATTTATAAAGGAAGAACAAAAATAAATCCCCCTGAAAAAGTTTGCACGTCAATGAATGGTCCAGCGCAGCCGTACGAATGTTACAGAGCAAACGGAAAAAAGTGACATCTAGAGTTCGGATAGAAATGTGCATCTATGTTGCATTTACTGTAGTTAGTTTTAGCACTTGGTGAAATGCACATTAAATACTGAAACATTTTTACTATATCTCATATGCAACAAATATGCAGCATTTGTTTTGTTTTTTAAATGAATGACTTTATATGACCATGGTCTCTATTTAATGCATAGAATCTATGGTAAATCAGAGGTTCACATACTGAAAAGTCATAGGTACCAACACGTGTGCACCCACACGTACAATTACTGTAATATGTATCGTGGCCCATGTGTAAGTATGTCACACGCAGCATCATCATGGCATATTTAGCTTTGTTGGATGACGTTGTGCACAACCAAACACAAAGGTAACGGGTATTATGATGTGTGGCGTATCAGCCATCTTGAACAATAATGAGTGATTCTGATGGAAGTCTATGATGTATTGGTCTCAGCTCTTGAACGACCTGCATTACAAAATCATGCTGTTCCTGTCCGTCTTTAAGTACTTAAAAAACCTGGATCACACACTTCCATCAGATTTTTGGCTACAGGAACACGCCAACGGGAATATCATCTCAGGCCATTATTCTTCAAGTTGTGGCTGGTTTTTACTGACTGTCAAGAAAGTTGCCTTAGTGGGGATGTATAGACAATCATCACAGTGCAATTTGCGGCAATTGTCTGGCTATCCTAATGTTATGGGTGCTATTGCGTGCCATTGCAATAAAAGCACCATCAAAGAATGAATGTATAACATGCAACTCATCTGTGGTGCTATAAGCAATTCAGGTCGTCTTATATAACACACACACACACACACACACACACAGAGAACACCATAAATAAAACATACATATATTTGTCAAATATATGTGCAAAAGAGAGTACACCCTCTTTCAGTTCTATGGTTTTACATATTGGGACATAAAAAACTCATCTGGTCCTTACTAGGATATAAAATTATTAAAATCCGAAGCCAAAATGGAGAAGCCGTGTGTGAAAAACTAAGTACACCCCATAATCCAGCTTGTAGAACCACCTTTAGCAGCAATAACTTGAAATAATCGTTTTCTGTATGACTTTATATCAGTCTCTCACATCATTGTGGAGGGATTTTGGCCAGCTCTTTAAAACATTGCTTCAGTTCATTGAGGTTTGAGAGCATTCATTTACGCACAGCTCTCTTAAGGTCCCGCCCCAACATTTCAATCAGGATGAGGTCTGGACTTTGACTAGGCAAATGCAACACCTTGATTCATTTCTTTTTTAGCCATTCTGTTGTAGATTTGCCGATGTACTTGGGATCATTGTCCTGTTGCATGACCCAATTTCAGCTTTAGCTTTCGGACAGATGGCCTCATATATGACTCTACAATACTTTGGTATACAGAGGAGTTTACCATGGTATTCATGTTCGACTCAGTGACGGCAAGGTATCCTGGTCCTGTGGCTGCAAAACAAGCCCAAATCATCACCCCTCCACCACCGTGCTTGACAGTTGGTATGAGGTGTTTGTGCTGATAAGCTGTTTGGTTTTCATCAAACGTGGTGCTGCGCATTATGGCCAAACATCTCCACTTTGGTCTCGTCTGTCCAAAGGACATTGTACCAGAAATCTTGTGATTTGTTCTAGCAGCCCTTCCAAACAAGCCATACTTGTTCACAATCTTTTTCTAATTGTACTGTGATGAACTTTAACATTTAACCTGTCAACTGAGGCCTGTAGAGTCTGAGCTCTTGTTTTTTTTCTCTGACCATTGCAGGGATGACCTTGGGGTGAATTTGCTGGGTCCACTAATGGGAAGATTGGCAACTGTCTCAAATGTTTTCCACTTGTGAATAATCTTTTTCACTAAAGAATGATGGCCTTAAAATTTTTCGGAAATGGCCTTATAACCGTCCCAGACTGATGGGCAGCAAAAATTGCTTCTCTAAGATCATTGGTGATGTGTTTCCTCCTTGGCATTGTGTTAACATACATTCTCCAGACCAGCAAACTGCCAAAACGTCTGCTTTCATAGATGTGGTCACACTTGCTGATGATCAATTAATCAAGTGCATCAAGCACCTGACTCTTACTTATCTTCTTAATTCCTATGGAAGCAGTAAAGGTGTATTTAATTTTTCATCACTACTATATAATACACACACACACACACTGTGGCAATCAGAATTAGAGAACAAGAGGTTTTACCATTAGTAAAAGCTATGCCACATCACACAATGGTTTAAACGAGAAATTTGAAGAAGACATGCAGTAATATATATATATATATATATATATATATATATATACACACACACATATCCATCCATCCATCCATCCATTGTCTCCTGCTTATCCGAGGTCGGGTCGCGGGGGCAGCAGTCTCAGGAGGGAAACCCAGACTTCCCTCTCCCCGGCCACTTCATC
>JAODLC010000042.1:2940277-2951572 GCA_026781145.1 Hippopotamyrus pictus | reverse complement strand
CCGATGTCCACGCGATGCTGCAGATGCGTGTCAACCAGGACAACCCCACAGCATCCAGAGCCTTGAGGAACTCCGGGTACCTTTCAGCTGCCTCTGGAGTCCCACAGGCTAAGTAGGCCCGATAGGACTCCTTCTATAGCTTGACGGCATCCCTCACCACTGGTGTCCACCAGCGGGTTCGCGGATTGCCGCCGCGACAGGTACCGACCACCTTACGGCCAAAGCTCCGGTCAGCCGCCTCCACAATGGAGGCGTGGAACATGGCCCATTCGGACTCAATGTCTCCCGCCTCCCCCGGGACATGGGAGAAATTCTGCCGGAGGTAGGAGTTGAAGCTCCTCCTGACAGGGGATTCCGCCAGACATTCCCAGCAGACCCTCACTATATGCTTGGGCCTGCCAGGCCTGGCCGGCTTCCTCCCCCACCAGTGAAGCCAACCCACCATCAGGTAGTGATCAGTTGACAGCTCCGCCCCTCTCTTCACCCGAATGTCCAGGACATGCGGCCGCAAGTTGATCATCGAACTGCGGCCTAGGGTGTCCTGGTGCCAAGTGTACATATGAACACACACACACACACACACACACACACACACACACACACACACAGCTCTGGGAAAACTGAAGAGAATTAAAAGACTACAGCACTATTTTTTGTTTGAGTCATTTCTTAATTTATGGGTGTGCGTCTGTGAACAATATGTATGCAGCCTGGTTCTTCTCTGCTCCTCATTAATAAAGAGCCTCTTCTTTGCTTTATGGGGCTTCAGTCCTGTTTCTAGGAGCCTGATACATACTGTCAGCGGTGCATTTCACACTTGCATTTAATGTTTCCCATTCCTTTTGAAGGTCACTTGATATCATCCTTCGATTAATGAGAAACTGTCAGATAAGGTAATGGTCATCTCTGGCATTAGGAAGTCACTTCCACCCTCTGTCTGCCTGGTTAGTGGTTATTGCCAGTGTCTCCTGCTTCGCCTTATTTTTGTGGACTGATCTCATAGAACTTTTGAACCTGGAAGTAACCTGCTTCTCACGTAGCCTTCTGCCAGCAGAACCAGGATTAAACCAGGATTTACAAATTCAGATTGTTTTCAAAATATAGAGTGATTTCTTAATCTTTTTCAAGAGCTACGTATGTGTGTCTGCGAGTATGTATAGCACTATATATATATATATATATATATATATATATATGAGACATATGTCCAAGTTTTTCGTATGTGTAAGCTTTCCTTTGATATTTACATGTATTACTCACAGGAAAGAGCGGTTACTCACTTAAACACTGGGTATTAACCCTATTTCACTAACCATATAGACAAGAGAAATGTCGGCTCATGGGATATTAAATCTGTGACCGTTTTATTATTCCTGTCAGCTTGCTTCGCTGACCTCCGTGACAGGAGCAGGGACATGCTGCCATTTGGCTATTTCTTCGTTCGTTTGTCACACCGGCAGACATACTTCCAGATAAAATGATTTGCCATCCCTCTACTTCGGATACTATAAAGTCTGCACTTCACTCAGAAATTTGTTTTGAGAAATATTGTTTGTGGCTCCACCGCTTCTGAAATGGCATTGCAGACGTAGGATGTGCGCGTTTATATACACGGGGCCAAGTTGCATTGCTAATGCAGGGTAAATAGTACTTGGGAAAGAGGAAACCTCTTAAGTGCGCGCGCACACACACACACACACACATACACGATATGTGGGATTTATAACTTGTACAATGTGTATTGCAGTTTACACAAGGTTTCATAAACCTGACGTTTACTTTCGTATGAAAATTGAGTTTACGTATAAATGTTTCCGGAAGAATGTATTAATTGAATCCCGTCGGTGACGTAGGTGGCCGTCTAGGGCACTGAATTGACACCGGATTTCACTTTGCCTCAGAAGGGGGGGGGGGGGGGGCGTGCCAGTGGTGATGAACCACATTAGCCAGGATCGTCACTGGGCTGCATTTCCTCCAAAGGCCCTGGGAACCTCATTGGGGTACATGGTATCATGGGTGTCATGAAACACCAGGACATTTTAAATCAAAATCTGGTTGCTTCGTCCATGAAGCTAAAACGGTTTTGTCATTGGATGTTCCAGCGGGACCATGCTCTAATCAACACAAAAAATTGGTGATTGAACACAAAATCATGCTTCTACCATGGCCTTGACCTACACCCGATAGAACATCTGTGGGCTGAGCTGAAGAGGAGAGTGCACAAGAAAAGATGAAGGACCCTGAATGATTCTGTGAAAGGGAATGGTCTCAGATTCCTTGCTCTGCATTGTCCAACCTTATAAGATGTTATAGAAGACTCAGTGCTATTATACTGGCAAATGGAGGCTCTATAGACTAGATGCAGGGTGCCAATAATTGTGGCTGATGTGATTTTGTTAGAAATAAATATTTCTTGATAAGGGATTTTTTTCCTTGGAATAAATTTACTTCACTTGTAGGCTGGATATTTCCTATCTTTTCAGTGTGTGAGATTAAGCTTATTTACCAAAAGGTTAATTTCTTATAATACTTCTTACTCATCCTTATCAGGGGTGCCAATAATTGTGCCAGTATCAAATATAATAAATTAGTTTAAGAAATCCTGTCAGGCAAGTCAGTACGAGGCTAAAATCATTATGAAAACAAGCAAAAACTTCAGGCATTAGGGTAATAAAAAAACTTTTATTGACTGTGCATATAGAAATGCATGGAATTAATACATTATTCTATCCTGAAAAGAACAATCTGTCTACAATAAAGACCTCGGGTACAATCAGAAGAGTTGAGTTCAGAATCCCAGAGGAATTTCCAAATTCTATTGTTCAAAGTGTAAATTGTGGTTTTTGATGATGTTTTTTCCCCCATGAACGGTGTTACTTGGAGTTCAAGAATTTCACTCTCTTATTGTTCATGAAAACTGAGAGGATAATTCTGAATCTACACTATTTATTTGCAAGTCGTCCAAATACCTGGTCTGCTTTCACAACCAGTCATTTGTACAGATCTTTTAATGTCTGTGAGATAAATGATACTCCTTCATGGGAGAAAATTGGACAAAAATGGACCATGGTAAAAAGCTAAACATACCCTGAAGAATTATTTTTATCTGGATCATTCTGCAGAAGCTCCCCTTCATAAACACATCCCAGCTTTTTAAGGGGATGTTTTTTTGTGGTTTTGGGCCAAAAGGACAGCTGCAGAGAGAGTAGGGGGTTGGAGGTGCCGCAGCCTGTCTGACGTGGTTTTTAGACAGCTGAAGACGAACTGCTCCACCTCCTCCTGTTCTACAGTCTACTGAGGGGAACAAACCGCTAGCTGCAATAACACCCGGCTGGAGTCCGAAAATTGCTGCATACAGTCAAAGGGATGCTTGACCTTGGTCTAGGAGAGTTGCCTCAGCTTCTTTCAATCTCACCCTGGCAGCAAGCCCATTCTCTCCACCACTGATTTCCTCAGGAGGTACTGACCATCTGACCTTCTCCAAACACAAGCGGCAGCAGCCACTCAGTACTTGGCCATAAACATGCAGCGTCCACCCACTAGAAGCTGCAGGAAAATGCCGTTTGCTATTTTGGGCAATTTTTTTTTAAATGGGTAACACATACGTGAAGGAAGGGAAAGAAGTACTTTTGAGGCCAAGCAAGAAAGTCCCAGAGGTGCAACCCTCAACTGGGTATGTGAATTGTGTCTCTCTGTAGCTTCAGGACAGCAAAGAAAACCTGCCGTTGCTATGGAGCAGAAAGGTTCCCATAATTTGCCTGGTCAGTCACCCTCCCCCCCCCCGCACCCCCCAAGCTTGCGGGAAAGCTTTGATCAAGATTGGCGAACAGATGGACAACACATGGGGAGTTGGTAACGGAACAGAGAATTTTCTCTTTTTAGAGATAGGGAATGGAACGAGCAGTACAGAATGGGGGCATTTAAGAAAAAAACGGCAATTAACATAGGTGTTCATGGCTCTCTGATCACAAAGAAACTGGGAAGAAAGATGAAACCCTATTATTTTAGCATATTATGAATTCCTTTACACTCTTAGCACTGTGCCTTGCCCAAAATAAGAGGCATATACTGGCACTAAAGTAAAATTCTAGAAAGAATTCATCCTGGTGCTTCCAAATTAAGCATGTTTTAAGAAATCTTTTTCATTGGAACAGCAAAAGGAACTACCTGTTCATCTTCAGAACACATATGCTATAATCATCCGATTCCTAAGTGCATGATGTCTATCCCCGGCTAGAATAAGCATCTGGAAGATAGATGGATTAAATTTCAATGAATTCCACATCACTGCTAAATAAGAATAAAGCAATGCTAAGTGTACAGCTGAGCCCTGTGTTTACCCGCAGATCTCTTTCATGTGAACTATGTTCTCATCAAAATACATAAACCTGTTTCTTAATGTGAAGAACAGTGTTCCTGACTGACTTCTGCATTATTGCCCAAGAGGAGTGCATCGATATTCACCTATGCCTAAAATAACCACCATACACTGCTCTTTTTTTGGAGAAGACTTTACACATCTGTGCCGCTCAAAATATTCCCCACCGGCCATCTGCCAAAAAACTGAAGCTGCTGGGTATCTAGTTTCCTCTCATGCTGGTTGTGGTGAAGGTGCAGAGCTGTATCCTTGAGGCAACATAACTTCTATGTCCTAAAAGCAGAGGAAAAACACACTCACAGGTCCTACATCATCATTGTTGAATAAAATTTACTCCTTACCCTAAGTTTGCCAACTCCATGAGTAAGATATTCAAATATCTTTCTGAAAGATGCATGTACTCAATACACTGAACACTGTTGAATAACAATGTTAATATTAATACACTAATCCATTGATTTAGGCAGAAATTTATTGGTACAAAGCACTTCCCCATAAAAAACATGGCTGCAAAACCTTGGGACTGGTCTTTAGGATTCAGCAATGGTGAATGAGAATGGACCATCAATAGCCAACTGGAAATGAAATAACTACATGCGTATAATTATGGTCTAACAAGAATCTGATACAAAGCTCAGTTAAACTGCACAATATATGATGACCATTTTTAAAAAATCTTAATAAACATAAGGGAACAAACGTTAAATACAAAATACATTTGAAAGCAATGCAGGAACTTGTATTTATGATCCATAATTTGCTTCATCAAAAGCTTTGCGGGCCCGTTTCAGTTCTTCATTCATCGTTAGGAGATCCTTAACTCTGGCAAATTTCCGTGGATCTTTTCTAATAAGAAATACAATGTCTTCCACTTGCACCCGACCTTGACGTCCAATTGACATTGCTTTGTGTGTCTAAAAATAGAATTTTGAAAAACAGAACCAGTTTCACATATACTGGAACAATTTCAATTTCCTGTTAATATTTCCCAGTTTTGGAGGGGAAGACTGGGATAACCCTGAATTAGGGCCGCATCACATCTAACGCGCTTTACACAATTTGCCCTCATTTCCAAAATATCTATTTGTGAGACATTTACTAGGAGAAAATATCCACTACTGTATCATCATGGTAAGGTAAACAGTGACTTGGAATACATTTTTTTCACATATGCAAAGGCTTGCACTATTGCAACAGTTTTTACAAGTCATACCTTACCATTTCTGTGATAAATTCTATCACAAGGTCCTCCAAAATATCCACAGACTCCGTGTATGGATTTTGATCATCACCAAATCCATACATCATGCATCGAACTATTGTGGGGGGAGGGGGGGCAAGGTAAGGATAGATAAGAAAAAAAAAGATAAAGCTGTGAACAGCATTTTCATATTATATTAATATCATTAAGCAGATCTGAATTCCCCATATTCTTTGTAAAATTACATTACCGCTTTGATTAGTTAAAAAGCTATTTATGTGTTCAACTTTTTGTTTTGAAGACATTGATTTAGTTAAGAGCATACAAGTTCAATTACTATACCTATAGTATAAATACTATACTATACATTAATATAAGATGTAAAAAGCAAGTAGACATTGTCAGTACTATGAATTGCTTGTAAAGGTACACAGAGAGGCAATACATTTAACATTAAGATATTTCAAGCAATTACAACCCAAAACATACTCATAACACATTACTAATGTGGTAATCTTCAGTGAGAGTAATGAAATATCTAATACACGAGTATACATGAAATGATTTCAATTCAATCCATTGGTAATTCATCAGTTTAAGAACTGTTTTGACAACTGCTCATGTTGTTGTACCCTTGAATGTAGTGAGAGCACACAAGTGTGTGTCATGAGTGGACTCATGTTTTTGAAAATCGTACATCAACTTTTTAAAGCAGCAAGTTAAAAAGAACATTTCACCAGCTATTCTTCATATTCATATTTGTGACTAACCTGACTTGAGTAACATGATAAAATTCATTATAAAATTCAAGGTAAAACAAAATACTGTGATATTACTATTTGTAAGTTTCACTGTGAGTCGTAGCCTCGGCAGAAAAGTCACATGTCTGTGGGCCCGTGAGCAAGACCCTTAACTGCCAGTATCCAGGGGCGTCACACACTGGCTGCCCCAGCTTACTCTCACCTGTGTAATGTGTCTGTGTGTCCCATAGAGAGCAAGATGGGACACAAAATGGGACACAGCAAGATATTCTATTCTATGTTGTAGAACATTTAAAATGCTACCATCTCATGAAATACTTCTGTACATTATTACTGTAGGCTACTTCATGTCATATAGCACCCAATATGTTAGCCAGAAAGTACCCAAGATTTTTTAATTGGCAAATTTCAGTAAAAAAAGTCTAATATCCATATTTATTCAATGACTATAGCCAAAGGGCAAAATGTGACTTAAAAATATGAAATCACTACTGAGAACTAGCACTGTCCTATTCTGTACAATTCTCCTGAGGATTCAACTTTAAAGCATCCCATGCGTATTTCATATTCTAACCAAGATGACAAAAATTACTTACGTTCTTTAGAAAAAAGTCTCTTTCTCTTGCCATGGCCCCCCTCAGCCCCAATTCCACCATCTTCAATGTCTTCATCGAACTAAGAAAAAAAGATGCCATGACAATCTCTCGATAAATGCAATCGATTCAGCGCATTATCTAAAAGGAAAAAAAAAAGTTGACTTCCCTCAACTGGTTATATGTTATAGCTGTTTTCCTTCTCTGATAAAGTTACAATAATTTAGTGCATTTATTGGAAGTGCACCGATCTGATATTCGGATTGGTATCAGCACAGATCCATTCCTACTACACGGATCGGGTATTGGCCATATCCAATGACCGATCCACGTCCAATACATACTTAGTTTTTGGCATTCAGTAAAAAGATCCTATTTCTTGTACAATCAATTGCACGACAGTTCTTTCCCATTTTAGACATGTTTTTTTGCGGAGTTCAAGCGGAACGCTAACGCTGCCTCTCAGTCTTTTTGCCACTCAGTGGGTGCGAGCACAGTGACTTCTGCCTGCTGTGACGTCATGTGGATGCCCTTTGCAGTGGGAGGAATGTAATAACATCAGATAAGGGGGCGATGATCTGCAAGTAAGTTATGCGTTTAACTAGTATTAGCAAAGTGATTTGTAATCTTTGTAAAAACAAAGTTTTGAGAGGTGGAAGTAGTGTTTAGTGAGAAAACCCACTAAATCGAGTGCATGGAATTGTGCTAGATAACATGAAAAAAACAATGGCATTTGTGTATTGGAATCGTATCGGAGCTGAAAAAATGTGGATCGCCCATCCCTGGTATTTATTTGGGTAGGAACTGCACATTTACACAAGACAAAAAACACAATTTAACATTAGAATATATGAAAATTAAGAGTTCCACATTAAAAATTAGTGAAAATGTCTTGTTCTACAAAAAGTTAGACATCTAGTTGAATGGATGAACATCATTTCAGTTTCCAAGTGAGAGCCTCACTTAACTTTAATTAGTTCAAAATTCAATGGGATATTTATTAGCCATGAGGTGTGTTAACAGTCGAGTCAAGAAATACATGGGTGTATTGTATGGTTGCTGCAAATAATGGGGTGAGGTTTTGAAATGGTTAAGCTAACACACTTTGACAAACATAATAGCACTTTTACGCAAATATAACATCATTTAAACATCATCTACTTTGGCTGCCTAAGACATTTGCACAATACTGTGTGTGTGTGTGTGTGTGTATGTACACACAAACATACACACACACACGTATATTATGCACACACATACACACACAAATAGGCGAATAAATATATATCACAAACACACACACATATCATATATCATATGTAAAAATTCTGGGTTACAGGAGTCTGGAGCCTATCCAGGGAAATAGAGATGCAAGGCAGGGAATAACCCAGGACAGAGCATTAACCTATCACAGTACTGAAACCCACAGACAATTTGGGAAAAGATCAATAATCTCCATCTTAATCTTAATGTTTTTGGACTGTGGGAGGAAATCAGAGAACCTGGAGGAAACCTTGGCATGGCACAGGGAGAGCACGCAAACTCCAACCTCAGTCCCCAGTGGTGTGAGGCAACCAAGCTAAACACAGCACCACCTCAAGGCCAAAGAATTTCATTTTTGAAACCTCTGGCTTCCTGTTTGCATATTCCCTATGGAAACTGACTTAGCAGCCAGTGTATAAGGTGCACCTGCTCATCAATGCTCATTCTGCCAGTTCAAACAGTGAATCACACAGCTACAACTAAAAACTGAAAGCATACAGAAGAGGTCAAGATGTTAAGCTCTATTAAAATGGACAGTGTTTAAGTGATTTTTAATGTGGTATGACTGTTACTGGGCAGCACAGAGACTCAGGGGGTGGTATCAAGTCACACCTCACATCTGATGGGGCCTCAGGTTCTGCCTTTGCTTTGTGAGTGTGCGATGTCTTCCTGCGCAGTGTGGGTTATCTTCATGGGTCAAAGATACACAGCTAGGTGAAGTGGAGACTAAATCTCTAATTGCGTGTGCATGTGTGTGTATATTCCCTGCATACTGAATTTACAGAGAATGGCATGAGCACAGGAAAAAAATCCCATTAGCAACCAGAAGGGATTTCTGGGTAAGTCAGAGAAGAATAGCCAGCATCAATGGCAACAGGAAGACAACAGGTACAATAATAATAATAATAATAATAATAATAATCTGAGGTATGGGGCATGTGCTAATTACAGCACATTGCAGCACCCATCACATGACAAACCACCTCAGGGATGAGAACCTGAGTGCAGCGGGTGACACCTCAGCACCATGCTAGTCCAAATGGACCAATGTAAGTTTATTCCAGGGGCTGGAGTGCCAATCCTGCCACCGACCCCCAAATATGGAGGACCTCCTTACAGGACTAGATGAAGAGTAACATCATACCCAGGATGAAGCAATTGCAGGTTACGGGCCTTGCTCAAGGGCCCGATGGAGAAGGATCACTCCTGGCATTCACAGGATTCAAACCAGCGACCTTCTGACTGCTGGCACAGAGCCCTAGGGTCAGAGCCACCACTCCACCACCACAACAACAATAATAATAATAGGGATATTCATATAACTTTTGTTATGAAATATAGATACAGGCTGTCTATGTAGGTACATTCATTTTAAGTTTCACACGTGTTTAAAACTCTGAAAGCTTGTTGGTCCCCAAACAAACGCCCTCGGGTCTGCTACATGCGGCTCAATAACCATCACAAAATAAAAATAACTTTCTTTTTATACTCCAAAACGGTCTATTGATCAAACCCTCGAGATTTGCTCAAAGCTTAAAAATAATTCGAAAAAAAAATCCTCGATTTACTTCGATGATTTCCAACTAGACTTTTTACCAACCAAGGTCCTTTTTTGTTTCAGCATTAATATGTTTAATATGTTCATTTTGCAAACGACTTCTAGTGACTTTTCTGTTTGGAAGATGCTACAAAAAAGTTTTACTATAAACATATAGAAACACACATAGAAAAAAAGACTTAATGATGTGGGTTTTAACTTAAACAGGTTAATATTTGAGCCTTATATTCATGGGGGCCCAAGGGAAACGACATTTCAATGCACTGTGTACTTATACGTGGATGTGAAAATATATGTGCAGATACCAACGGAAGGTCGCCTAAACAACACAAAAGCTGTGAAACGAGAAAATTACGGTTACGCGATCTTATTGATAATAAAATTTACAATGGACAGGATATAATCAAATCATGTTTTGATTCTGTGCAGTATTAATTCGACATGACCGTGCTACGAAACTATAGACTGGTGTCGAAATGAAATACGTAGTCATGAGCTGTTTTCAGTATTAAAAAATATTCTCCACTACAACTTGTTTCTAAGAAAGGAAAAAGAATTAACTTGACATGAATAAATTTTAAAACTGAACCCTTACCCCCGTATCGTCCTCTTCTTCTGCCATTCTGGATATCTAACGTTATGCAGGAATTTTTTGTTGTCCGTGAACGGTTAAAAGTAAGTATAAACAAATAAAACCAAAGACACTTTTTCACTAAAGCATTAAAATAAATGCAAAAGGAATATTGATTTTAATACATATTCACGCACAAACAAACCGATCGTTAATCACAGTATGTGGGTCTCGCTAGCATTTCCCGAAAAATAAACTGCAAGTAACCTTCCAAAAAAGTAGCGCCCCCTAGAGTAGGGGAAGACAAAACGGCGACTGAGACAGAAGGTCATCTACGGATGTGTTCGTTGTGGAGATTTGTCAGACCTGCTACTGACCAAACACAAAATTATCCCAATCTGTTTACCTGTGATTTTCATAATTTGAGATAGAGACCAAGATTATTTTCAGTGATCATTTGGCTAAAAGGTTAATTTAGAAGCGTTATTTGAATCAATAACTCCCGACACGTAGCCTTCAGTATTCCCCGAGTGGGTCCCTTTTATGTTTAATCAAATGGAAGTAAAGCAGGCCGGACACCAGCTTTGAAATGTTGGGTGAGCCACAGGATTATCTAATGGGGGCGGAGGGTAAATCTGTCCATTTTTAGTTTAAAATTTGGCTTGCTAGTTGCACAAGTGTATCAGCAGGGCTACACTGCGTATAACCTAAATTATCCAGTGCAGACATAAGGGGAAGAAACTTGCATTTAAACATCTATATGCCAAGATGAAATATTTCAATTTATCAACATTTCTATACAGAAAGTGTTGTCTGTGGTACTATGTATTGTCTACTATCGTCTGGTTTCTCTCTTCTGTGATTGTGTGCTGTAGAGTCAAATCATAATTTCCATCCATCCATCCATACTCTGTTACCATTTGTCCTGTTCAGGGTCACGGGGGGGGGGTGGGTCCAGAGCCAATCCCGG
>JAODLC010000042.1:2917957-2940177 GCA_026781145.1 Hippopotamyrus pictus | reverse complement strand
GGGGGGGGGGGGGGGGGGGGGGGGCAGAGCCTGCAATCAATTTCCTACGACATAATAGACATTTTCTGATTCTGATTAAAACCTCCTTTTAGGGTTTCACTGGATTTTCATTTTAAATTACATTAAAGGATATTTTTGTTCCTTGTACCTTAGTCCGGCAAAATTCTCTGTTTGGACTTTTGTGTTGGCCATTTAATAAGGTGATTCTATGGAAGTTAAGGGCTCAACTAACCTGAATAAACACCAGCCACGTCTAGACACTCCAGTAATTGCTGCATGTTGTATGCATCTTTTCAGTTCCATAAATTCAGCTCATTGAAATATTTGCATTATTTGTAAAGGAATACCACACAGGTGAACGGTACTATAGTTTTGGGCACTCCCTTTATCCACTGGAGCTTCAGTCATTTTCTCTTGCAGTTATTTAAAAGAAAAAAAATCTTACTGTTACTGTAATCAAGCTACTGGTTCAAATACTTATCTTAATTGTTCTTTGGACAAAATCTGTTCCTTTAAGAGATAAAAGGGTTGAATGCCTTTACCACAGGCAGAGTCCACTTTTAGAAGCTATCCAGGACATTTTTTGTTTTAGAATTTCCCCAAAGCAAAATCAACCAAGTATTAGTAGGAATGTTTCCAATAAGCCAGATTCTCTCCATGGGTCACTCTTCTCTAGCCTGTCCTATTAAGCTTAACCATTTGCATTTCTGTGACCTCAAATGCTTTTAGTTTTCAGCATTGTTTAGATACATTTTCCAACCTTTTAAAAGCAGGCCTTGCCACAATGTTTATTGAACAATTTAGTAATGTCCATCCTAGACTCTAAATTCAAAGTGGAAAATGGTACAAAGTAACTAGGGAAATAGTTATCTGGTTAAAAGTATTTGTGCAACCAAGTTGGTCCATAGAACAGTAGAAGGGGTCTACAGAAATGTATTAAATTGACAAAATATAAGTATAATCAGTTTATGCAATGCACAAAATACCCCACTCCCCCAATGTACATGCCTTGTGTCAAGGGGAAAAAGAGGAGGGAAAAATGCTGTGTTCCATTTAAACTCGTAACTCAGAAATTTTGGGTTCCTAGCCGGACATCTCAACTGCAGTGCCCCCTGAAGTTGAAATTCCGACTTGTAAAGTCGCAGGAATCTACACACCACCAACCTCAGAATTCAAGATGGCTGCATAATTTATAAACAGAAGTTAAAGCTGCAGTTTTATGCTGTTTATTAGCACTTACGTTTTATTTGTGACTCATTTAAATTATCGTACACACAGTACTGTCCCACCGCTATCTGTGGACGTGTTGCTACAGTTGGGTGACGTTATTCCCAGCTCAAAGCTCACCCTCAAGGTAAATGGAACGCAGCAAAGATTACTATTAACAGAAAGGGCATTAAAATTAAATCATAAGAGTAGGATAGTTTTTTTTGTTCGGAACCAAGAACAAGACAATTTTAAAAAGTCAGTATATAAAACTGATGCAAAATTTCACCTTTTACCAAGACAGATGCCAGGCACATAGCAAAGTTTCAACAGAAAAGCTTAGGCAGTGTGAGGACCTCTTATTTTATTTTGAAAGTTTTTAAAAGTAGTTTTACAAATAATTTAGACAGAATCTTCAGCGAATCAGCCACACGAATGACCAGATGGGCAAAAACTGCAGCAGGCCACATTTCAGATGTATTTTTAGTTGAAGAAAAAATGTTCTCATGACAGCATTCAGTTTTTCTAAGTTTTTAAATAAAATATAAAAGGCTGTTGATATCTACATGAACAATTTTATACATTAGGGGGCATCCAGACATAGGAAGCATCCTAATATGCGTGTAAGGCATACAAGCACAATATTACACAACCATGTACAAAATTAGCATGGAACCTTAACCTCAGAGCGGCTCCTTCTCCCTTCCACACAGGAGTGTCTCACCCCTTGGTGAACCTGGGCGGTCTTAGGGCACCAGTGACTGGCCAAAATTAATGCAGCAGAGATGCTCTCTTTCTCAGAGACTGAAGAACCAGATTGGCAGACCAGGTTAGGCTATGCTACAGGCAATTGGAGGAAGGAAAGAAACAGTTAGTGCTTTTTCATATGTATACGAATGCATGCATTGTGCAATGGCTGTATTGCTTAGGAACTTCCCAGACAGAACAGGAAAATTAAAAGCAAACAGTCTATTATTAGGGGAGACCGTCTCCCATACTGTACCTGTAGTATGTGAAGGCCCTTCAGCGTAAGAATGGCCAGTTCTCGTAAACCATCGCCAGTTAAGTCCAAATAAGTGATGGATAATAATGGGCTCTTGAAGCTTCGTTTCCACATTAGACGGACCTGCCCGCTGTCTGAGAGCTGAAATTTGTAGCACAGCAACTCCTGGAAAAACAACCACCCAAGTTAATCAAAGAATAAAGAGACTTGAATAAGTAAGGAAAGAATGAATATATATTTGGGCATGGATGATGCAAATTAATGAGTAGACACTTAAACCATGACACAATGGTCAACATTCGATTCGCATTCACCAGTTATGGTCACTTGGAGAAATTGGTAGCTGCATGTGGAGATAATACCAGTGTGCAACCTGAGCCACAGCTGCGGCAGAAGGGCGCCCAGATTTCAGCTGACAAACCAAATCACTATGGTATGGTAAACTGCTAAGAACAAATACTCATAACAAATCTCCATAACTACAGCCAGAATGCTGTATTCTCTCCACTTCACAATGACTTTACTCTGATGTTCCCCAATTGGAAAGCAGAAGTCATGATTTTCTACTGCACCAGGGACTTCCAAGGACTTATAATTTCCGTACAGAATTTAAAGTAAGAAAAAGCCTGACAATCTAACTGACTAGCGATGTAAGAATTGTTCTTATATCGCACATCGTCTAGCCCTTTAATATTGTAGCGCCCGCGAGATGCGCCAAGCATGCTGGGACATTGTATTAGACCCTTGTTTGATAATGTTAATATCTTATGTATTTCCCAGCTATTGTGTGTGTGTGTGTGTGTGTGTGTGTGCGTGTGTGTGTGTGTGTGTGCGCGTTTGCTCATGTCTTATGTGAACTCTGTCCAATCCTCATATGTCTTTAGCATTGCATAAAATTACCCACAGTGTGTGTACTTTACTGTCCAGCATCTGACTTCCCCGTGTCTCGGTCTTGCATGTGGTTTGGGGTTATAGTTCCTGTGTTAGTGCTGTTGAGAACTCGATAGAAAGACTTTGCTCTTGACTGTGAGCTGAATTTCTGGTTATTCAGCTCCGGCATTTGTTTTTATGGTCATGAAAAACCAACACTTTGCGGTACCTGATCTGGCAGAGAACGGCTGTAAGATGGAAATAAAATATTTTTTTTATAATTAATAATAATTATTATAATTGATACTTTATTAATCCCTGTGGGGAAATTGTCTTTACACCTCCATCAATTTGCTCTTTGAGGAGTAAGCCGTCTGTGAAGGGCAACCACCTGTAGTGGTGCCCAGGGAGCTGGGGGTTAAGGGCCTTGCTCAAGGACCCACAGATGTGCTGAGGCTGGGTTTGAACCGGTGACCTTCTGCTTGCAGGCACACAGGCTTAGCCCACTGAGCCACACGCTGCCCCCATAAAGATGGAAAAGTTCAAATACTGAAGATGTAATATCCATTTAAAAGTTGTAGCAACATATGTTGCATTAATTAGATTTGCAGAACTAAAGGTAAAATGTTTTGGCTATACTTATATACTTACAAATATCTTGTGTTATTCCTCTAATAGGATCAGTCGAGATGCTCATTTACTTTGCTGTCCACAGTATGTGTGTCACTGCTTCAGTTTGGGTGTAATTTGTCTCAAAATTGGATCAGTTCCAGATTTCCACCCACACAATGTGTCTGCAAAATCTAAAAATGATCCATCAAATACTTTGCACTAACAAGAAAGTGCCTGCAGTAGTGGACCAGTCCCAAAATCATATGTATTCCCTGTCTAGGGAAAACAATTATAAACAATTTTTCATACAAAGAAGGACACACACTGCCACTCACCTGTCCATAAGTTCCCAGAAGTAACTCTCTGTTTCCGTCAAACTCCAGGTCAGTTACTAATGCACAAAGCACCACATCGTACTGATTGCTCTCTGGCAAACCGATGGAATTGGTTAAACCACATGTGTGTACATCCCTGAGAACACACCAGAACACACATGGCCCTAGTTAATAATGCCACACAACTGAGTTAAACTTTCATTATTCTATTCTGGATTGAAGATCAAAAAGTCAGGATGAAAACAATCCCTCAACACAAGATGCAAATTAGGCCACTGTATTTTTTTTTAACAGAATGCCAAAAGGAATTCAAGACCACCACATGGACTATATGCAGATCAGTCAAAATTTTCATTGTCAGTTTGGCACACACAATGATACAAATGAATTCATTTACTGATATAGTCACAACCTAAACCGACAAGTAGATGTTCAATAAGAAACATATTGTGCTAAATGTGGCTTTGAGTTGTTTAAGGCTACTTCTAGTTGCAGAGAAAGTAGTTCATAAGACCAAGATTGTCTGTGGACTCTGTTATACTCAACTCAGATGTTGCTGGAAAACACAAACTGACTAGTCATTTGAGACGACATCATCTGAACGTGTGTACTGTTACCCCCATGAAGTTTTCCCAACAGAGGGAAACACGGCAACAAAAGCATTAAGCTACACTGTCATCTGGGAGATCAGATTCCACCATGCTGCTCTGGGGTGCGATTGGTGAATCTGACATTAACCTCGTTTCCTTGATGCGTTTACCCCATTCCTCAAATGCACAGAGGAGCTTTTCTCAGCATGGCTGTGGAAGATCTATGAAACCCAAATGAGAAGTGGAACCTTCAAGTAGCTTGAGGGACATTACACTGGATCCTGTACAGCTGTGGTCAAGGCACACTGGGGCAGGGTCAGTGTCATGAGGGAGGGGGATGCCCAGACCATGCCCCCCGAGATGAGCCACTGTGCTCATTGACAGCATCCCACATGGCTTATTGTTGAAAGATTATATGCTACCAATACATACTGGTATTTGATACATCTTGACAGAAACATTAAAATTTTTATTATGAAGATGCCTTGTCTTCACACCTGTCAGATTTAGATTCAATGTAACCAACAAGCTCACAGTTCAGTTAGATTTACAAGGTGTTTACACTAGCAGTTTTCACACACCTCTAAAAATATCCAAGCAATATTTAAGAGGTTAACTGTACATTTATAAAAAGTATTTATTGTGTAAGCAGTTATGGAAAATGGAGAGACAGGAAACCTCACAGAGCTCTCAATTAATAGCTATCAAACACTGAATATTTCATCTAAAACATTCTAATATTTCAAAAAGCAGGTATATCAATGCAATGCATAAAAAAATGACTGACCTGTACACTACAGCCATCTCAATGGTGCTGGTGACGAGAAGATTATAGCTCTCGTGCCCATCCTCTGTTATCTGACCTTCAATTTTAGTTTTAGTTATTTGAGAAGGAAAAGCGGCATAAAAACATTGTATGGAAATTTAGAAATGCCTTTGTGGAAAAAGTCAAAATGGACACAATCATAACAGTCACTGACAGTCACCTGTATGTGCTGAAGCATCTTGGTCTGTCCTTGTCTGAAGCCGTGGAGTTCCCAGTGAGAAGAGCAGGACCTTTGACACTGGGCTGTCCTGCTGGATTCGCCAACTTTGCAGAATTTCTATAATCACAGTGAGAAACACCCACAGAACAAAATAAGTCAAAATGAGCCTCTTTGTCCTCCATACACTTAAAACAGAAATTTGTGAATAAGCTTTACGAAGGTTTGAGTCGAAGTACGTGCGATATCTTCAGTGTGGGAATTCTGGTATTATCCGAGTATTAAAAAGCCACCGAGTATTAAAAAGCCACCGAGTATTAAAAAGCCACCCCACCCCCCTTTTTACTGCATACATCCATTTTCCGCAACGTTTATCCAGCGCAAACTCTTTGCTATCCTGCAGCAGAGATGCTCACAAGTCATTTTCTGCAAGTCAAGTCTCAAGTCTCTCATGGTCATAATGATCATTCTATCATCTGCCACATGCAATCCAGTCTGCACAGAACACCGCATTGCTATATCTGAACAGTTCAAAGCATGTACTACATTGTCTTCACTCATTTACCTATTAGCATACAGTATCGGCATTGGATTAGTTGTTTGGTTATGGATTTAAACAGGTTATTGTAATGCAACATAGAAAAACACAAAAGAAAAGCTTTCCTTTCAAGATCTTAACTGTATTTTGCAACATTTTTGTTATTTTCTCATCTTTATATTTAGTGAACCCTGATCTATATTGGTATTTTGCAACAGTCCAAACATGTAACTTAGGTGGACTAGTGTGTCTAAATGACCCTTTGTAATCAAATCTGAGTGCTGGTGTTGTGGGATGGACCAGAAATACTCTGCCTAGTTTTTGAGTATGCATCTGTGTAAAATATATACAAACTCCAGCCTGAATCTTCCCTGCTTCTCATTCCCCTCCTACATTATGGGTCTTCAGTCCTGCTTCTAGGAGCCTGATACAAACTGTCCTAGCAGTGCACTTCACACCACTTAATGTTTCCCATTTATTCTTGAGGTCACTTGAGGTCATCCTCCAATTTATGGAACACTGCCGGATATGTTGACGGTCATCTCTGTGCCATTAGAAAGTCTCTTCTCCCCTCTACCTGGTTGGTTTTTTTGGTCATTGCCTGTGTCTATTGCATTACCTTGTTCTTGTCTACTGCCATCTCAGAAACTTTGAGCCTAGAAGCAGCCTGGCACACAATGTAACCTTTGGCCAGCAGATCCAGGATTAAGCCAGGCTTTAAAAATGCAGATTTTTAAGAAACACTGAGTCTTCTCTTGCTTTTCCCCCCCAGAGGTAGACAAAATCTTATATAACCTGCTACATCAGATTCTACATAAATAAAGCATTTAGACTTCAAACAGGACAACTATATTATACAGACAAAAACACTGACAGTCTGTGACATCGGGGTTAGTGTTACATTCTGCTTAGACGTGTACATGGACATCCTGTTTTGGTTAAACTGCATGTGACACATTGTCTCAAGGTCAGAACTGAACTTGGTATATATATACAGGCGAGTCTGGTCTTGATTGGTGACCGAGTGAATTTGCATGTCAGACTCTTAACAGTACATTTATTTTTCTATTTCAGCTTCTGTTCCTGTATATATGTGGAAATCATATAGATGTTAAACATCATATACCACAAAGTATGAACAATTTCCTGCCATTTCCCTGTCAAGTGTGCCATATCACGAAGTACAGTAAAACCTCGGATTGCGAGCATAATTCGGTCCGGAAACATACTCGTAATTCAAAGCGCTCGTATATCAAAGCGAATTTTCCCATTAGAAATAATGGAAACTCAGATGATTCGTTCAACAACCCAAAATATCCATATAAAAATGGTTAATACTAAATATAAAGTAAAGTAAGAAATTAACCTGCACTTTACCTTTGAAAACAATCGTGGATGGTGTGAGGGAGACGAGAGAGGAGAAGAGGAGGTGGGTTATTTTGTAGGACGACTTTCACTATAACTAACGGAATCACTGCTATCTTTTGGCTTACTGGAATCTTTTTCTTTTTGTGCGTCTTTAACAAGGACCCTGTACAATGACCTCCTTTTCCATTTTGTGGAAATGTGGACACTGCATATTGTCGTTAAACAGATTCATCGCTCGCATCGCTACGCCCTTGTTCGGGCAACTTTCTACTAAGTTTTTACTTTACGAGTCAGGGACTCCGACTGAGACCGAGCATGGGAGACGATTACCCACAATCCCACAGCGAGAGAGAGAGAGCGATGAACCATCGGCTCAGTTATGATCACGTGACGCTCGGCAGGCAAAGCATATACATAATACTCGTATTGTAAGACCTCGCTCGTTTATAAAGTTAAAATTTATTTAAAATCTTGCAAAACACTCGCAAACCAAGTTACTCGCAATCCGAGGTTTGACTGTACCTGAAAAGATGTTAGCACATTTCCACTCCAAGAAATACAATCAATGACGCAAAAAAGTTACTGCTCAGTTCAACAGCACTGTGGATGACATAACTGCACATTAATAGGAATGAGTGTATAAATAAAATGCTACAGCATCAGGTGACTCACCAAGTCCTTCCTGCTTCACTAAGGCCAACCCTACACAGCCGTTCTGACACCCAAAGGCAGACAGCCGTCGACCACCAGAGACTCTCATCATATCCATCCATATCACGCTGCAGAGATTTTAAAAAGCAATTGGCACACGTGAAACACACATTTTAAAAGAAGCAAAACAAGGAGAGCAGACATTACTGACTTGCTGGGAAGGTCCTGGAGCTCAGGGAAGAGTTTTCCGATTGGCTGCTCCTCAAACTGGTGTAAGGACGCATTCTACAGAACGGACAGGAACAGTGATAATACAGAATCTGTAGGAGTCCACAGGAATTAAAATACATCAGTATTTCACAATCCGGTCCTCGGGAACCCACAGGCAGTTCATGTTTCTGCTCCCTGCCAGCTCCAAAACAGGGAGCAAAAATGTGGACTGTCTGGCAGGGAGCAAAAACACCCGAGTGCGGGTGCCCGAGGCCCGGATTGGGAAACACTGCCCTACATAACAAGGCTGGATAATCAAACCTCCTTGTAGAGATGAATCTGCTGGTCATGGCCGCTGAGCAGAAACACCGTCTCATTGCCGTCACCACACTGCACTCTGACGTTGGTGGAAAAGAGTCTTATATATTGGGAATACACATCCCCCCCAGATAACACCTTTTCCATCAAAAACATGATTACAAAAATTCTAAACTTGAGTATGACAAAGCTGGACTTCCTATTCTACTGAAAGCATAGTACTACAGATTATGCAAAATGCAGTCCAATTAAATGGTGCATACAAAAGAAAAAAAATTAAAACATTATATACACTGCTACTATTTGTGGGAGAGTTAAATACAAGAAGTCTTGCTTCCAAACTTTTCCCACTGTTTCTAGAGGACGAAATGTAATGCAGCAAGATCTATAACACAGTATTATCAAGTAAGTTTTCTGCATCTGCTTCTATAGCCTCTTGCACAAATCACACAACCAGCACGGTCATTCTCTATCTTTGTATTTTAAAAAGTAAAATAAACCTTCACATAATGGGCATAGAAACTTTTACAGGCCAAAGATAAACCGTCCTGATGTCCTCCCAGTTATGTGCTCCAATACACAGAGGTGGCAATTTCAGGTCCAGAAAGTAAAAATCCACACCATGATTTTGTTTCAACCAACCAGTTGAATACTCTATGATTGTGACTCTTTATGCTCAACTGGTTGGTTGAAAGTAAATCATGGTCTGGATTTTTACTTTCTGGACCTGAAATTGCCACCTCTGTCAATACATGAAATGTCACAATTACCTGTGTACAACTGAGACAAGCAATTTCGCTACCCGTACCCCCAGGTAACAAACTGCTCAACCCTTATTCTGAACATTAAAGTGAAGAACTTAAAAAATGCTGCATTAGTTTGCTTGCCAAAATACTCCTCATGCATCAGTCAAGACTAAAAGTATAGCTCACTCTGTGTGGTACAGCTGGAAGGGAGTAAATCGCAGCTCCAGATTCAAACAGCTCTCTAAAAGGACAGAAAAGAAGAATGAATCAACAGAGAAACCATTTTCTTGGATGCACTGACATTTTCTAAATCAGCATTGTGAATTGTGAACTTTACAAATAGTACTTAGAAATTATAGGCATAGCAAGAGGACAGACCTATGTTGTTGATTCTGCTTTGAAAATATATTACATGAACTTTAGCAGTGATGTTACTACAGTGTTTAACAAATCTTATGCATCAGGACATTTACAATATAACATGAGTAGGCACATCTAGAATCTATAAAAGTATTTATACATTTTACTAATATGCACTGTAAGTGACTTACGTGCAACTGATTCCAGATTAAACTCTGAACCAGGTTCATAATCACAGTAGATGTTGAGGAATGGGCTAGCTTTATCACCCGAGTCCTGTGGGAAGGTTGAAGTGCAGAAAATTATATTTATAATCAGCTTTTAAGGACTTCAGATGGAGAGGTAAAAAGTGAGAAAAATTAACAGTTATCTGGTAATATGAGAAATTAAGAGCAGCACTGCTTAAAAGTGAACACACAGTGTCTTATTTTAACATTTAACAGAACATAAGGTACTACCATGCTAAAACTCTAAGATGCAACATACAATTAAGCAAAGTGATGTGCATATGCAGGCCTGCAGAGAAATAAGGCCTACCTTTATAAACGTAATGCCCACAACCAGACCTCTATTGGGAGGTGACTTATTGAAGGAATCGATAGATACAATTTCTGCATCAACTGCCAACACAGAAAAAAACATGAAATAAACACATCCATATACATATACAACCATCCATGATGGCAAGATGTATACCAAAACACAAATGTTAAATTACATTTTATTATTAAAAAAAACAAGTAAATTTATTGACGTTTTTGTAGATTCAACGAACTTTCTACATTGAAGGTCCCAGTTTAATGTCGTAGGTCGCTACTTATGTCACAGGCACTGCAATGAACTTGTAAATAAATAAACATTTTGTAATTCAGGCTCTGTCGACTGCAGTAATCGTTCTCGCTCACCTGGGATATACGTGAACTGCACTTCTTTAGCAACAGGCCTAATTTTTTGTCGGAGGTCTTGATACTTAAAACAAACAACCTTTCCCTTAAGGGTTGCAGCCAACAGCTCCCTTTCTCCAGCCTGACACAACCCGTATATGTTACTCTGCGACGGAAAACGACTGAAACTGTCTTCTACGAGAGGACACTTTCCTTCAGCGCCAGGAAACATCTTAGTCTGTACTACGATACACAAGAACCTTTGCAATATGATACAACGAACAATCCTAAACCGTGCCAATAAAGCGGCAGTTTGTAAACTTAAACATCGGAGTAGTAATAGTCATCTTCCAAATTGTTCTTACTGTTGAATTACCGAGAAGTGTGAGCGGAGCATTAACCGATAAACACTGCTCTCTCTGCAGCCTCCAGCTATCTAGCAAACACTGATTTCACTCACTGACTTTCTTGAACAAATTCATCAGCATTGCAATATTAACAGATGAGGTTCAACTAAATTAAATACGTACGACAACGCAAAATCTGACAAAGCGTTAATCACAAAACCACAATCTAAAAACCCTCGTTTGGAGTTCTGGCAAAGCGGAATTCCGGCAGTGCAGAACGAACATTAGAATCCCCATCTCCCCTCTAACTTCAGTTAATGAAATTACTCTTTAAACCTGATGCTAAAATGCTGTCATTTTTCATTTTCAGAAATAAGGCGGAAATGACGACAGGAGGTCATGTGATCAGAGTCAGGCGGAGTACCACGGCAGCGCGTTATCACATTGTTGTGGTCTGTTCCGTAGATTTCTTCAATGAAAGTCATACTGAAATGGAAACCATGGGGAAATGTCTCCTTGAAAATTCATCTCCCTACACATTCCTAAAACTCAAAGTTACTTATTTGACAATGATACATTGAACATTTTAAGCAAATAATTAATGAAGTAATATGAATGAGTCATTTAATTTTTGCTGTACCATACATCTCAGTCCATAGTGAGAACTATACTGGTTTTTATCTGTAATAATTTATTACTGGCAATTCATACTTGATCAAATTTTGAATATTTCTCTTATTTGCTTTGGTTGTTCTCAGATGGCACTCAATGTTCCATGAATACTTGACTCACATACTAGAGGTTTTAATATATAAGAAGGAACTTGGATAGCTGGGTTTATGTATGTTAGAGAACTGCCTCTTATGTAAAAAGAGGTGCTGGTACTCTCATAGACCACTGCAAAGCATCTCATCAGCGCCACCGCCCCGGGACACAAGTGTCCACAGTACTACACTATAAGTTATAGACAGTTCAAAGAAATGATGTTTAAATCTTCATGCCACTGTAAAACTAAGATATATATGTAAATGTGTGTTAGCTTAACCATTTCAAAAAAGTCTCGTAAAGTCTCCCCAGTATTTGCAGCCACCATTCAATACCCTCATGTACTTTTGACTGAGCAACTAACACGCCTACTGTATAATACGGCTAATCAATACCTCATTGAATTAATTAGTTTTATTAATTGATTAATTATTTATGGTCAGTGTGAAATTTCATGAATACGTGTAACCTTTGGGAGAACAAAGAAATTCCATCCATCCATCTTCTGTATCCACTTATCCTGCTCACGGTTGCTGGGGCTCCACAGCCTATACTGAAGGCTACAGGCACAAGGCAGAGAACAACCCAGGATGGGACGCCAACCCAACACAGGGCACGCTTTGGTAGCATGTTTTTGGACTGTGGGGAGAAACCAGAGTACCTGGAGGAAACCTCACGGCAGCAAGGGGAGAACATGCAAACGCCACACGCACGGAGCCACGGCCGGAACTCGAAGCCTCGTCGCAGAGGAGGGAGGCGACAGCACTAACTGCTGCAACACTGTGCTGCCCATAAGAAATCCCTGTTACTTTACATTGTGTTTCATTGTGTTACTCTCAATTTGCATATGTTCATTGTGTTACTCTCGATTTGCATATGTTCGTTGTGTTACTCTCGATTTGCATATGTTCATTGTGTTACTCTCGATTTGCATATGTTCGTTGTGTTACTCTCGATTTGCATATGTTCGTTGTGTTACTCTCGATTTGCATATGTTCCTTGTGTTACTCTCGATTTGCATATGTTCATTGTGTTACTCTCGATTTGCATATGTTCATTGTGTTACTCTCAATTTGCATATGTTCTAATGTTAATGTGTTTTTTGTTCCAAGCAAATATATACCTGCCACCCAGATAAATAGCTTTAAACATGTCATTTGACTGCCTAAGATTTTTGCACAGTACTGTACATGAATAATGAATATATTACATTCATAACTAATATTTATCCTTCTACCAGTGATATATCTGAGGGCGGCTGAGAATCCCAAAACTTCCAGTACCTGAGACATAATAGTAACAATGACTTTGCTTCTTCACCTTCATCTTTTTACAGACTCAGGTGGTGTCATTACGCATTACATCTCTAGAGTACACACGGTAAGGATTTTTGTAGTTATCCTAAGGTCATGTATCTTCTCAGAAATGGTAACATATCCTCAAGATTAACAACATTTTATTCTCATATCCTGCAAAAGTACAACGTTCACTTGGAGAAGCAAATAAAAAGTGTCATTTCCAGACGGATCATGTGAAGTTCCCAATTAAGAAGCCCAGCTAGAGACAGAATTATTAGAGCATCAGTTACAGGTGGGTGGGTACCATCCGTGCCTAAACGTGGATGACCTCACTTAATATTTTCAAAAGATGAAGAAAATTAAAGCATGTCTTTGTTATTTTTATTAGCACAAAATAAAGAAACCAGGACAAAAACAGGAGCTGTAGTAGTTTGTCTTAAGTCAGTACTAAAAAGCGGTCTGGAACTGCCTCTGAGGAACTGCAGTCAGGCTGAGTTCCACATTCTGGAATAAGTTTCTAGGCCCAGTCCCCTCATAACAGTGACTCTTAGCGTCTTACGACGCCTCTGTAGTTATATCTTACGAAAGGTATTTGTTTTCCTACGTTTGTTTCCCTGGAACACCTGATTGGTTGACATCGATGGCTCAAGAATTGATTATTCCCTCCATGCAGCAAATGCCTGAGTACCACAGGAGAGAAAGTGGTGTTTTTAGTAAATAAAACACTGCAGGAATCATTCAAAATACAGCATTAATCAGAACTGGGGAGAAGCTAAAAATAAAATACAAAATATATTAGACTAAGATGTAAATGAAAGTGCAATGTCGATTCTTATCAACCTCATAAACCGACGTTTTAATATACTGTGACTTTCGCACATTTAGACAACTGTGTGCATTCCAGGGGCGTCGGAAATTGAGGGAATGAATCCACCTCAATCTCAGCAGAACCCCCTTCCTTCCCAAATAATAAATAAATACATAATCGACACCGTGGTCCTTATCTTAATCTGAAGTCATGTATCAGACAAAATCAGTTTATCATATGGGTCAGTTATTTTTTAGTTAAGTGAGGTTTGGTTATGAAACTGTACCCTTAACTATGTTAGTCTTGTTTTAAATGAGCAGTATGAGCCGACAACAGTGATAAGAGACAGCTGAGAACTGACAACTTTACGAAAGAACATCTTATGGAACATATACTTAACTAAGAATGTTTTGGGAAATATTGAGCATTACGAGACAACTTAAGATAGAACTTACAACTGACGCAACATTAAGAAGAGTGCAGGAACCTGAAAAAAGGTTCCTGAAAAAAAGTTCCTGCAGTTTGAAAGAGCCTCCCTTTTGACCAAATCCTCATTAATGGCCTAGACACCTTCTTCAGCCTCGGATACTGGGCTTATGAGGTGTCAGTGATTTTGGGATGACCTCTAATGGGGTTCAGTGGATATTCCTCGAATGTCATTATTCTTCACATTCTTTTTCTTTTTTCCCATTTTTCCATTTCTGAACCAACCCTACATGTTCCTGTCTCAAGACCTTCCTTGTTAAGTTTACTTCTTGATTCCATCCCTTTTTGCTAAACGAGAACCATTGAACACTACCCTGCCATATCCTATCTGGCACGTCTCCTAAATAGCTTTACCCTCTGCACAGTAAACGCACACAGGCAGGGACTCTAACCTGAACACACATGTACGCACACAGGCAAGGACTCTAACCTGAACACGCATGTACGCACACAGGCAGGGATTCTAACCTGAACACACATGTACGCACACAGGCAAGGACTCTAACCTGAACACGCATGTACGTACACAGGCAAGGACTCTAACCTGAACACACATGTATGCACACAGGCAGGGACTCTAACCTGACCTTGCATGTAGTCATCACAAAGGGAGCCATTTTCCTACCTTACCTGCATTTCACTTATCGATGTGAAATCTCTCAATTTAACTTTCGCCCTGTTTTAGCTTTCTGTTCCTGTCTTATGTTAGACGGGTCGGTGCCGACCCATGTATTAAATCAGCCATAAAATACCCTCAAAACGATAATTTATCATCCAATTTGTTTCTTACCTCTTGGTTATCTTGTTAAAGCTTCCTTATCTATGAAAAGATTGGTTTTAATATTTTTGGTGTGGCTTTCTGGACCTTTCTTTTGACAGCATACCTCTCGTTTCAATAAAAAAATAATGGTAAAATAAACCTCAAGAGAATTATATAAATAAACTGAATTGATCTTATCTTGCCTTACATGTCTGGGCATGCCTTGCCTAGTGAAATTTCTTTTTTATTATTTTTTTGTTTAAATAGAGGTTCCTGATGCAGTACACAACTTTATGTGGTGCTTTAATGCATTTTAAACTTACAAACGGGTCAGTGCTGATCCTAACACCATAGGAAGGTTAATGGCATATTCACCATGAGGGATCCATGTTAGACCTGGGGAAGGGCATTCTAGCTTTTTCTCAAACACCATCAAACAATTCACTGGCCCTCAGCTGAGAGCCCTGGGTTCTTCAGTGGGTCCTATCTTCGGCAGAGTTTGCTATGCCTTATGAACCCCTAAGGCTCTGTGGTTACAAAGCAGAGACACTGAGGCAGGAAAAAAGTTTTAGTACAACTGGTTGATTCTTGATGGGGATGAAGGAAAGCTACACAGTAACCAGTGCTAACACTAGTCCTTCCTGAGCTTCTGGGTATTCTTCTTCTCCACCCTTTTTATGCCCCGGTTATTGACCAGGTGCTGAATCAAGGTGAAGTTTGCCTTCATACCTTGTAACTGTAACATGAACTGACGCAGATTGTCAGGGAACGACTAGGGGGTAAAACTATCCCGCAGACTTCCTACCAGGCGGCCTTCATCAGACTCATACCCCAGCTGGTGCTAGGGGCTGCTAAGGAAACAGACCTCATGTCCTTGGCCGCATCACGTCTTTCTCACATTTTTGCTTCACACAATCACCTTTTCTTTCCAGTTCCGGTCGAGAGAACGCTGTGCACATTTTGGCTGCCACTTCTCACCGGTGTTTATTATTTTTGTCTAGCGTTTTGTCCGTCTCAGTTTGGCTTATTTCAGTTTCAGAACAGCCACTTTCCTGGTGTATTCTCTACTTGAGCTCTCTCTCACATCATGTTGATCATATCACCTGCTCCATGAGCCATCTCCATATATATATTGGTCCCCTGTGCCAGCATAGTTGGTGAGTTAGCTTCTACTTTCTCATTTACTATATTGATTGTTCAGTGGGGTGTAACTATGGATTCTAGCTCATCAAGAATCTGGATTAAATCAAAGGAACTTGTTGAGACACCTGTCAATCGCTACAGAGTGGAATAACAAGGGCAAAGATGCTGATTTAAGTCTTCAGTGTGTGCTCTTAAACTGTCGGACTTTGATGGGTAAAGCAACTTTCCTGAATGACCTGTCTACCACAAAAAATCTGGACATGGTACTGCTTGTTCGAAACTTGACAAACTATAAACGACTATTTACAACTGAACCTGCTTACACCTCCTGGCTATAGCTTTCTGTCTGGTTTAGACCCATCTCAGCTACAGTTTTATGGACCAATCTCTTCCCTTCATGGCTAAGCTATTAGAAAAGGTTGTCGCTGTACAACTTATTGATCAGTTAAACTCTTGTAATCTGTATGAGCCATTTCAGTCAGGCTTCAGAACTCTACACAGCACAGAAACCGCTTTACTTAAGGTGACAAATGATCTCCTCATGGCTGCAGACTCTGGTAAGGCCAGCATTCTCCTCCTCCTTGACCTCGGTTCTGCATTTGACACTGTTAACCATAAAATCCTTCTCTCCCACCTTTCAGATACTGGTATTACTGGTGCTGCTCTTACCTGGTTTACATCATACCTCAGTGACTGGCAGTGTTTTGTTTCCATCACACAGGGTGTCCCCCAGGGATCAGTTTTAGGCCCAATACTCTTATAATCCCTATGCCCCTATTAGGTCAAATCATACATCTCTATGGTCTCAGCTTCCATTGCTGTGCTGATGACACTCAATTATAGGTAAGTGCTGGTACATATAAATGCTGGCCTCTGTGAAATCAAACACTGGATGACTTTTTACATCTCTGACAAAAAAATTCTAGTTGGTACTAAATCACTCTTCTCTACTCTGCCTAAGATACAAATTATTGTTAATGGAGTCCTAGCAGAACCATCAAGTACAGTCCATACCTTGGGCATAATTTTCGATCAGTTTTTCACCTTCATAGGTTACCTCTCTGGTACAGGCTGCATTTTTTCAGCTCCTCAACATCTCTCGCCTCTGTTCTTCCCTTAGTGTTACTGATACTCAAACACTAATCCATGCCTTCATGCTACCCACCTTGACTACTGTCATGCTCTGCTTTCTGGCCTCCCATCTAAACTTTTCAACAGGCTACAGTATGTTCAGAACTCTGCTGCCTGTTTACTTACACATACAAGAAAATCCACCCACATCACTCCTATTCTTCATGGTTACTTGTCACTTATAAAATCAAGTATAAAATTTTACTAATCATCGACAAAGCTCTCCGTGGACCCCTCAATATCTGTCTGACCTTCTTTTTCACTCTAGCCCACACACTAAGATCTTCAGACTCTAACCTTCTTACTGTACCTAAATTCAGACTGTCCTCTGTGGGTGGCAGGGCCTATACTCTGGAAGGCACTTCCTCACAGTCTGCAAGAAGTACAGTCCATTAATATTATCAAGCATCATTTGAAAACTCATTCATTTCAGGAGTTCTATAATGTGTCTACCAGTACATAACATTCTCATTGTTGTTGTTTTGCTGTTGTTGCTGTATGTGTACTGCTTTATTGTATTATTGTTTGTAAAGCTTCCTTGAGTGTGAAAAAAACATTATACAAATAAAACTTCTAACATCTAATGGAAAGCCTCTCTAGAAGAGTAAAGGATATCACAGCAATAACGCGTGGCCAACTTCATATTAATACTCTTGGTTTCAGAATGAGATGTTGGGCAAGCTGGTGTCCACAAACTTTTGGCCATCTAGTGTAATTTCAACTGTTATAATATTTTGGTTATAATAATTTGGAACCCCTTCATGTTCCCTAGTTTTGGTCTGTGTTCTTCAGTACTCTGCTCTGGAGGCTGCTTCCTACTTCACCTTGTCCTGAAGCCGTCCATCCAGTCAGTGGCCAAAGTATCTCTGGCTCTTGGTTTCCAGTAGTTTTGGGACTGCTGGTCATGGGGGGTGGGTAGGGGGCAGAAAACCTGGTGTTGAATGGGTGGCCCAGGTTGGGGTGTTCTGCCATAGACAGGCACATGAAGACTAGTTAATTGGTTTAAAACCAGAATGTCCTGAGTCTGAGCGATGACAAAAATGATTGTCAGGTTTGCTCACGTTAGTGCTAGTTAATTAGCAGACTACAATACTTTACAGGGCTGTCTAACTTATGGATTAAAGCTCAGGTAAAACTTACATTGCCTTTTTTGGACTGTGTTCAGTGCCATTTGATGCCCTTGTGGAGCCATAGACTAGCTTTAACACCAATGGCACCAATGGCCTAGACCAGCTGCGTGATTAAGTGAAGGTCACAAAATGGCAAGGTTTGGATGTGTTATACAAGCAGAAAACATCACGTTCTGAATTGCATAACATAGAGAGCATCATCTGTTCCATCAGACGAAAATCAGGGTGCCTGGGCAGTCGCTTTGTATCCCTGGATGCACTCTGACCACCTAAAAGGTCAGTCGATCCCTGGAACAACTGAAGGTCAAGGGCCATGCTAGGAGGGCTGGCGGTGAAATCTTGCTGCTGACCTTGTCACTTCAATTGGCAGCATTCCGATTCCCCCAAGCCACATGCCGTCCCCTTTGATGTCCCTTTAAGTACATACATAAGTATCTTTGAATAGAGAGTGCAGTTTCATTTAAGGTCTCCTGGTCACATTAAAAACATTATGAAATTCTCTTGGTGACACTACTGTACATTCTGCTACTATAATGACATAACTTTCAATATAATCCGGTCCTGTCATGTAGTGATACTTTTTTAAAATAACTTTTAAAGTTGGATTAAACTAGAATAACAGCTGCATAGAGAAAAATGGTTAAATGAGCTCTGAAAAGCCTTAATAATGAATAATAGGGAATGGGTTAGTGCCAGCAAAAACTATTAATTTTTCAATGCAAATTTTGCAATGTTTAAAAACTCTCTGGGGAGGTATATTGCGAATCAACGACTCAATTTACTTTCAGCATAAAGAGCATAAACTATCAACTAAGGATTGTTTAAAGAGGTGCAACCCTGACCACTAAAATGCTTCATAGCCATATCACACATTTTGTTTGCCTTCCTGACCAGAGCGATTATCAGGGTATAAATTAATTATAGTAAGGAAAGAAAAACATACTGAGAAGTGACACTTAATTTTTTTTTATTTTTTAATAGAACAGCTTCTGAAATTCCTCCAGAACAGCATAAATAGTGAAATCTTCTATAACAGTGTGAGACTCTTGCTTTTAAACACTTGTGTGCTTGAAAAATCTTTGATAATACAAGGAAAAGATCTGCAGCGTACAATTTGCCTATAATTGAAGTGTAATACAAAAATAGTAACGCATTTTTAGGGACAATAAAAGTGAGTACGAAAAGAACAAAATTTATGTTAAAAATATTCAATGCACCATCTTCTAACATGTGACTCCTAAATTATGTATTGCCCAAAAGCTGTAGAAGGAATGTGTCCAGAGATCTTTGCATAATTATATTATTGTTCCATATTTGTTGTATTATTTTATTCATTATTCTATGAATAACGTAACTAGTATAGTAACAAACTTTCATGTATCAAAATAGGCATTACTGTAAACATTATTTGCAGTTTTGAATACCAAACACCACATAATAACCATACATATAATAATAATTAAAAACAAACTCCTTGACATAACACCTTGATTTACCTATTTATGGGAACAATAATGAAAGAAATTCCATTGCTTCTTCTTCTATGATTGAGCATCTTCTTTACTGATCAACTTGAGTGTAGTAGAACATCATGCCCAGCAAGACGAAGAACTGATACAAAGATACAAACAAATAAGCAAACGAATGAACAAACAAAAGTAGATTTTACTTCTGTTTACACTTTCATTGCATTATTAAAAGATGCTTTAAGATGTGTTAAAATAATTGCTCTAATTTGAGTAACCCTGGGATGAGTTTGGGACCAAATTTGTTTTAAATAAGTGGTATAAATCCTGTATTACTATGTATTTTCATTAATCTTCCATGGTGCAGTTTTGCAGTAAGCCTAGAGCAGGGCACACTCTTTAAAGACACTAATTCCCTGAACTGCGTACTGTTGTACTGCAGAAGGACACTAGAGGACCTGGATGAAACCCACATGAACATAGGGAGAATAAATAAACTGTAGGCTTATGTAAGTGTTCTAAGCATGTTTAAGGTAGGCTGGGTTAGGCTATGATGTTTGTTAGTTTAGGTGTACTGTATAAAAATGCATTTTCACCTTACAGTATTTTCACGTTATGATAGGTTTATCATAATGTAACTCCATCGTAACCTGGGGACCATCTGTAGTATCAATTCAGGTTCAGATTCAGGTTACTTTATTTGTAGCCGTAGGTAAATTTGGTTTACAGGAGAAGAGTCAGCATCCACATAACCAGCAAACAACCCACACATACACCCACACAGACAAGTAAATCGGTAGGTAAATAAGCAAAACCACACCAGACATAAGTATAATTATCTTATCACGTGTAAAAATATTTGACAAAATATATGAGGAAGTATGCAAGTATGTATCTCTTGCCCAACTGTAGTTTCATTGTTCAGCTGAATGACTGCCACAAGAACAAAGCTATTCTTGTACCTCTTAGTTATGCACTTTTGAATTCTAAAACTTCGTCCTGAGGGAGGAAATTGGAACTCCGTGTTTAAGGGATGAGATTTACCGTTCAAAATTGAGCTGGTTAGCCACTGTACCTGTCTAGTACTGTATATAGGGATGTTAGGTTGTGTTCTTGCTCCCCAATTATTCTACTTGACCATTTAATAATTTGATTCAGTGAGTTTCTGTTTTTTATGGACAGGTTTCCAAACCATGCAACCAAAAAAAAGGAAAACACTGATTCTATAAAAACATGATAAAATAAGGTCAATATGCTTTTGTCAATGTGTATATAAGAGTTTCCTCAGACAGTACAAACGTTACTGCCCCTTCTTATACACAGTCTCACAGTCTTCTTCAAAGCTCAGCGTTAAGTCGATAGGTGTCCCTAGGTATTTATGCAATTCACTGCTGATTCCCACCGCTATTGACCACCTGGCATTTGAAGAAGCTAATCATGCCCTCAAAAAGACAGTCAAACCATCCAGGGGTGAGGGAGTTCCCTCTGTAATTTTCAGTAACTGGTTGGGTGTGGGAAGGCCACTACAGACCGCATTTACTTGCTATTATGGTGACCACACATCCTCTTTTCTCCAGACTTGTCAGTTTCTGGGACCTAAAAATCGCTTGAAATGTCCAGGATTGCATGGTGTTTCATGGTGATGTCTACTTTTCACTTGCTATGTGCATATTTGAAGCCTCTCTTTGCGTCCTGCCTGAGGTGTCCTCTCTTTTGAAAGCTCTGATATGGTCATCCTGCTGAATATATATCCACGGCAAATAGTTGGAACCATAAGACCAGTGGTTGAGAAACTTTTCAGTAGACTTTTATAATAATGATTGGAAATAATGATTGATATTTTATGAATTCCCAGATGGTCCCTGCTGATGCAGTGTACTTACCAATATTGCATTATAAAATAAAGTTAAACTGTAGAATTTTTGATAAATGTATTCAGCTAAATCAATACTAATAAAAATACTATGCTTAATGCAAAAGAAAGATAGGCTTCTGAATCTAGGAAATCAAACTTTCACTAGCTTACATTTACATATATGCGTGTGTTTGTGTGGTTATGTATGTTTGTATATATATTCATTTATAGTTAAAAATACTAAAGATATACAGATATAGGGGCGGCATGGTGGTGCAGAGGTTAGCACTGTTGCCTCACACCTCTGGGACCTGGGTTCGAGTCTCCGCCTGGGTCACATGTGTGTGGAGTTTGCAT
>JAODLC010000042.1:2899402-2912554 GCA_026781145.1 Hippopotamyrus pictus | reverse complement strand
CTCACTGGCGCTTCACTATTATCACGATGCCTATGTGCAGATTCGATATGTATTGCAATTCTTTAAGTATTGCTATTCGATGAATATCAAAATTCAATACTACTTTTTTTCCCCAATCTTTTTTTCTTTTTTAGAATTTAAAAACCTTGAACATGTAAAAAAGTTGAATCATAGTGCAAAAGTTTTATTAAATAGCTGCACAGCTGAATTTAACATGATTAAACGTAGCATACTCCAAATAATTTTCATCCTCAAAAAACCAAAGACAGCATTTAAACTTTAACGATAGCATAAACTTTTGGAAAAAAAATTGTAAAATTTTGAAAACCAAAGTTCCTCCATACATTGCATTTAAACTGTGGAGGAATAGCACCAAATCTCTGCTCTGTCCTCCTCCATTCTGTTGTTGCTGAATGAAGTTAGACAATATAAATGGCTCCTACTACTACAAAAACTCCCAAAAAAATTCCCTTTTAATTTCTTATGCCAACCTGCCAATATAGGCCTATTGAAATGATGGGGAAAGTTGCGATGCAGAAGGGTTGACTATAGATATTTAAGTAATGCATGAATTACATATTTGAGGTCAAGAAAATCAAGAATGATAGCAAGTCAAGTCAATTTTATTTATAAAGTACATTTATAGTAACAGCAGTTGACCAAAATGTTGTACAATTCCCATAAGTAGACAAAATATCCATGAAACAGAATAAACAAACAAACAAATAAGACAAACATGATCATTTAAAAGAAAAGATATATCAGTCTGGATTTAAATATGACCAAAGTTGGTGCAGCTCTCATATAAAGGGTTAGCTCATTCCAAAGCTTGGGGGTAGCCTACCTCTGAGTTTAAATCTAGACCTTAGTATGAGCAGCAACATCTGATTAGAGGACCTAAGTCATCAGGAAAAATAAGGATTTTAGAGGCCTGCAAAATAAGAGGGGACTAAACTATTCAGAGACTTAAGAACAAACTATAAGATTTTAAAATTGATCCTGTAGGGAACAGGAAGCCAGTGGAGAGAGGCGAAGATGGGTGTGACACATGATTATGTTCTCATGTGCTTGTTGGGAGCCTGGCCACAGTGTTCTGAACTAATTGTAAACAAGCAAGGCACAATTGGTTGTCTCCTGTGTATAACGAACTGCAATAGCTGGGCCAAGAGGAGACAAAAGCATATATTTCAAAATCAGCTACAGAAAGAATAGGCTTAAATTTAGCTAACAACCCTGAGTGATAGAAACAGTTAACGGAGTTAATCTGTTTGTCAAATTTAACTATAGTATCACAAACCACACCAGGGTTTTTAGTGAAAGGTTCACAGGTTCTCAAAGGGCCATGGTTACTTGCAGGAGCATGAAAGGTCAGAGGGCCCAAACAACACAATCTTTGTTTTTTTGTAATTTAAATTGAGAAAAATTTGTTTTGCTTTGTTTCAGGGGTGGATGTATCTGTGTATCATCTGCACAAAAATGAAAACAGCAAGGAATGAAAAGGAAAGGCTGCTGTTTTAGCATCAGCGCAGGGAGAAACAAATAGGTATACAGTAAGTGGTGGGAGGGACTAAAGATTTGGACAAATGCAATGAAAGGCAGTTAGAGGGTGTGTATGGTCTTTGACAGAACAATGTCAGCTGGCCAGCCATTTGTTTACTTATTCAACTTTTATTATTATATTTTATTATGATATAAAAGTCTTTTCTTTTCTCTCGCTACTGTCATCATCCAGACCACACATTCCACCTCTCTGTCATGACTTGTGCATCCAGGTGCCTTTAGTAAACCTGAAATGCCTGTCTTTTCAGTCATTTCATCTTTCCCAGTTTGTCAAACTCCAAAACTGAAAAAAGACCCTGCTTCCTCCACCCAGCCCATGCAATGCAGATTTGTTTGCCCTCCTGACTGAAGAAAATCTTATACATAATGAGCTTTGCTGAGCATTGTGTTGTAAGTAGCTATTTTATACATTCCCCAGTTGTTATCATTCTAGATGGATATAATATGATCATAATGTTCTATAATGTTCTACTGCATTCTAATACTTTGTTATAATATGCATTCGTTCTACTTTCAATCCTATAGACAAGAATCTTAATTCATTCTTTAAGTGGAACAAACCAAACAAAATTCAGGGCTTTTGGCATTTTTACTTATTTGATTGCATTCACAGATCTTTGTGGGGACCATAACCGCTACCCAGCCCTATCCTAAACGTAAGTAACCAAATAAAATACAAGATTTTCTTATGCTATTTTAGTTTTTGATTGCACTCACAGATTTTTATTAATTTGAGTTCCCCCTTGTGGGGACCAAAATAAATGTCCCTGTAAGGTCAAAATGACAGGTTTTTATCACATAGTGGGGATATTTGGTCCCCACAATACAATATATACATGGCTACACCATACTATAGGCCATTTGGAGGTACCAGTGCCCCAAATGCACGTTGTGGGACCGCAGGATGAAACTAACAAACTGCTCACACACACACGCACACATACACGCACACACACACGCACACATACACATACACACGCGCACACACACACACACACGCGCACACACACACACACACACACACATACTGTATACACGCATACACACATACACACATATACATACACGCACACATACACGCACACACGCACACACACACACACACACACACACATACACACACACACACACACACATACACACACACACACACCAGGGCGAGGATTTCAATCCCCCAGCCCAAAGACAGCAGAGGTACCCACTGCGCCGCCATGTCACCCCCACCATAGTAATATACCACATGTTGTTTTGGTTTTAGAGTTGGTACAAAATTAATATGGCACATTGTTAGTGGGTTGTCTAAATAGGCATGACAGGGTGGGTGGTGGTTTTGCCTCACACCAACAGGATTGGTAAATTGATAATATAGTTATATTTGCCATTTGTACAAGAGAAAATACCAGCACACAGAAACTCAAACACAGCCCTCTATCGCCCATTTTTTTGTGTGTGGGACCTGTGCCTGTCTGGCATCCCAGCCACGCTGTTTCTATGTCCGGGCTCTGTGCTGCCTGGAACAGACCTCTGGTACCAACTAAGCAGCTGGAAAATGGATTAATGAAACATCCCAATTTACTACCTTCTCTTAGCGCCCCTGCAGTATGTAATGCAATTTAAACTATGAAGCTGAATGTTACTCCTGCCAAATGTCAGCTGTTGTTTGTAAATTCTATTTATGCATAAATCATAAACAATTCCCTAAATGCCATTATCTTGTTACTTAATGAATATTATGATTTACAATTACAAAACAACAAAGAAATGGTATTAAACCAGGTTACATATTGTTACAACAGGATATACATATTGTAATTCAATAAAACTATGCACTCTCTTACAATGCTACAAACTCAAGCATAAATGGAAAACAACTGTTCAAAGTATTCTCTAGTCCGTACTGAGTGACAGTAATGAACACCAGAAAAAAGCTCAGCATATTGTGATACTTGGGTCCTTACAACTATAACAAATTTAATATTTAGTTATTGATGACTTAATAAAAATTGATAAGACTTGAGATTCAAATGACAGCTAATATCTCTGAATATTTCAGCTAGTGACTGCTGGGATCTCAGCTTATCTTACAAATGCAATATAGCCTGTGACATTCCATCAACAACTGTCTGGCAGCTGCAGCAGCCGCTGAGACTATTTTCCACTGGATGTCCCTGCAGCTCTTAACCCAATTAGTCGATATTAGAAAAGTTGTTCATCTGAGGTACTCAAGGTGAATTTTATTCAATGAAACCCATTGATCACTTGAATGTCCAAACTGTTCTTTCCATTGAGATTGTGAGCTTGTCCTATAGCACTATACTGGCGATCTGTAGCACAACTGTGGTATGTGAAGCTTGATTTGAACAAATTTTTATGTTAGCTCAAGGACATCATTAGGCCTATTTTTGGGGGGCCGGAGGGAGGGGGCACTTTAGCCCCATTCATAAATCTCTAGTGACACTTGATCTTGTTTCAGCTACAAACACATACAGCAGTTTTAAGGATTGTAATGAACCCATTTGATTAGCATCACCCTCTAGATGTCAGGTCTGGATGCTGGGTTTGAAGATATTTTTGCAAATGTGTTCAATGATAAAATTTATGATTTAATACGATATTATAATAATAATATTATACTACAATAAGGAACTGCTATGGGTTCCTAATTCCCTTTATTTTATTAACATATTGAAAAAGAATAAGAAGTTATATTTAATGTCTCGTATAATATATAATCATATTTTGAAAGATTTAAAACCACTGAAAACATTGTTTCAAACTGTCTTGAAATGTCAATCTTGAATTTGGCTGTATTAACTATTTCACTCAGTCTGTGGAATAAAGGTAGATTATTAAGTACTTTTTACACTCTAATCATTGTGTCTTTTCTACTCTAACATTTTAGAGACAAAATGGCACAAAGATGGTTATTCAAGTCAAGATGCTTATTTAAATCCTGCAGTTTTCTTTTTCTTTCTTTCTTTCTTTCTTTCTAAAAAAATGACTTAATATTAAAGAGATTGTATGCACTTACACTATCAAGTATTACATAAGACTAGTATTTTTATATTACATGATTCTATGTAATCCAGATCATTTTCGGTGCTGTTCATATATTTATTGCTTACCCGTAGTCCAAAAAAATCCCGTTTCATTTTTGACGGCCAACTCGCGAATAACCGAACCCGCGAATATCAAATTCGCGAATAAAGAGGGACGACTGTACCATCATTCATAAATACCCATGAGATTATTTTAATAGACGTGTCATATACAAATAAAAAAACATTACCATGAACTCCTTTTGGGACATGTTACAAAACATAATATGTAAATAGCCCAGCAATTAAAAACAAAATATTGAACCTTACCTCTTCCCAAGAAACAAATTTAAACTGAAGTCGGTAACTACACCCGCCGTTGCAACAATTTTTTTTTAAATGGCCAACACACACCTTAATCTTATTTACAAATGCAAGCCAGAACATGACACTCTGAAAACCTGTTTGGGTACCTATATAGGCGGATTCACCACACTGCATTATAGGCAGCATGCAGTTGTCATAACAAAAAGGTGACATTAAAAATACCCTTCAGAGCCCTAACGTGTTGATTGCATAAAACCACATTGTAACTATAGTATATATTATATGTCAATGTAAAATAGTTTCTTTTCAGAATTGCTTTAATTCATAATCATCATGTGAGTCTTGCCTTATCCTTACAGTATAAAACAAAACCACACATTTATAGCACTGAATTTCCATTACGGCTTTATCAGCCAGGCTAAATTAAAGGTCAACAGTTAAATTAAACAAATAGGATCTTGGATCTACGTTAAAATAACACTTCAAATTGGACTTTTTAATTTTCCCCATAAATTCCCATAGCTCCCCAGTCTGCTACACTTGCTTGCTCAACAAGCTCTTCCACATGAAAAACATGGTGACGTCTATCAGTTTATAACTGGAAAAGCTTGACATCCATGCACATATTTTTCTTTTCCCTTTTTACAAGACTGGGCAGGGACAGAGAAATGACCGTGCGTAAACTCAGGTGTGTGCGTCAGGGATAAAATAAAAGGTACAATACAGAACTTGGGATGGGCACTGGGTGCCTGATCAGGTATGCAAGAACATCAGTGATACATTAAATAAGATGCGGAGGCAAGCAAAATGAATCAATGTGAATTTCCCAATCACTTACCTCTACCTCTTAATTCCCCACAAGTGCCTATAGAACATCTAATGTTATAATGTTCCAACCGTTAAAAAACGGGTTTTTAAGGAAATGAACGTTTTCTAGAATACTCAATAAAAACGTTGCAAGACACAGAACTTACAAGACATGGAGACAGATTTCTTCACATAGGGACTTCTTAAAATTATTATTTAGGTAATATTTTAATTTAAACACATAGAAAATGCCAGCACTTCTTTTAATTTGGGACAGGATTTCTTCAAGTAAGTTACATCTGTTCTGTCTTAGACAAATGCATGCACAAATGTCATGAATTATATCTATAACAGTGCCCAATAAATATTTACTTACGTCAATTTAAATTTATGAATATTGATGTTGACCTATATCTATAGCTACTAAAATGACATGTAATCATTTTGAATGTACTGGGAAAAAATCTAGAGGGCTTGATAACAGGTTTTGCATGGCTGTTAGGAAACATAACCTAAGTAAATGGCTGTTTCTTCAGTACATACCCCTACAGACTGTGAGAATGAACAGAGGGAGTGTCAGTGGAACTGTTAGATTTGCCAAGTGAGGTACTGACACTTTGGTATTAATAGTCATTCAATCAATGAAACAATCAAAGAAGATACATACAGTACCAGTCAAAGGTTACCAAAGAAAAGTTTATTTGTACTATTCCCTACATTTTAGAATAATTGTAAAGACATCAAACTAGCATATACAGAATCAAGCAATGTCCAAAGCAGCGTTGGTGATTGAGGTAGGGGGTGGGGGCAGTTCTGTGGATTGGAACTCAAAAGGTTGACGGTTCAAATTCCTACTGGTTCATGAGGTGGCTTCCTGGGATGCTTTTCCAGCTGTCCTGAAGGAGGTCCCACATAGGCTGAGCACTCATTGGCTGGTCATCCAATAGCATTTACATACAGTATTTTCCTTCTTTGTGTTGTTTTATTACATTTAATTTTGTATACTACTTTCCTTTTTTCTTGGGAGCACTTGTAGACCTTGTCTGATGGCCCATGATGCACTTAAATATCATGTAAATAAGAGCGCCAGCTTGATAGTCTTACCTCGTTTTTTTTTTTTTTTTGCATACTGCCTACCGCATGATACATACTGTAGGTCGCGTTGCCGGTCTTCTATGTCTGATTCCAGATGTTATTCAGTTCAATCAATGCTATCTGTATGACAGCTTGGTCGTTAAAGCGGTTGGTCAGTAAGCCAAAGGATGTTAAGCAACGAATAACTAGCACAAGATCATGGACCAATCTACAACCCTGCAGGTACAACAGATGCACCGTATAGATGCCGTAATGAGGTATATGTGGTGAGGTAAGGTAGTAAAAAAAACAATGTCTCAAATAATATATTAATGTGAAACAGATGGAAAACAGGAATACACACAGACTTGGGTGATATATGAAAACACAAATTATAAAAAGAAAAAAGCTTGATATTAAAATGTTATACCTGTACACTACATTCTCTTTAAAAGGTAAGAGCATAGATATTATTCAGCTTAGTTGAAATATTATTCTGTTACTAAAAGATTTATCCTGCAAGCATTACACTAAAGTTATTATTCAATAAGGTCTTGTTAAAGTAGTGCGTTCCTATACCCAAACACATGTACATTTCACTGTTTTGAAATCAGAGACTATATTTTGAGCACACCCTTGCATACTTGTAACAAGTGCTATGGTCTGACGTATAAATGCATGACGTCTTCTGCAAGCAATCAAGACGTGCTTAGCAATTTCAGCTGAAATCTGTAGGCTCCTTGTTCTCCAATTTTTTGTATGCGCTTTTAAATGAATATACATCATATGGACAAAACACACCTCTTAATCTTTGGGACCTCCTTGGGATACACCTCTTAATCATTTAATTTAGGTGTTTCAATCAGACCCATTGCCTCAGGTGTATAAAATCAAGCACATACATGCAGTCAATTTTACAAACATTTGTGAATGAATGGATCGTTCTGAAGAGCTCAGTGAATTCAAGCGTGGTACTGTCATAGGATGCCACTTTTACAATTAGTCAATTCTTGAAAGTTCTTCCCTACTAGATATTCCATTATCAACTGCATGAACACCAAGTGCTAAGGTGCATAGTGCTATACGGTCACTAAAGCTCTTCCTCTGGCATTAACTCCAGCGCAAAAACTGTGCTTCATGGAATGTGTCGAATTGAGTGGTGTAAAGCGGGCTGCCACTGGACTCTGGAGCAGCGGAAACATGTTCTGTGAAGTGACAGATCATGCTTGTCTGTCTGGCAGTCCGATTGACGAATCCGGGTTTAGTTGATGCCAAGTGAACATGACTTGCCTGACTGCATTGTGCCAACTATAAAGTTTGGTGGAGGGGGGATTATGGTGTGGGGTTGTTTTTGAGGGGTTGGGCTTGGCCCCTTAGTTCCAGTGAAGGTAACTCTTAATGCTTCAGCATATCAAGGGCTCTATTTGACAATCTAATGCAAAGGTGCAACTAACATTTATCCAAAATCCATTTATTTATTTTGTTATTTAAAATAGCTAAATCAGGGGTCTCCAACTCCGGTCCTGGAGAGCTACTACCCAGTAGGTTTTCTGTCCCACTTGGCTTCTGATAAGCCACACTTGTTCCTGGTATTTACCTGAGAACAGATGTGGCTCATCAGAAGCCGGGTATGATAGAAAACCTACTGGACGGTAGCTCTCCAGGACCGGAGTTGGAGACCCCTGATTTAGCTATTTTAAATAACAAAATAAATTAAAAAAAATATTATAAGCAAGTACCTGTGTCTGTAATGAGCATCGTGCACTGGCACGTTTCTAAAATGCACCACTTAAAATATCGTTTAATAATATACCACTGACGTGGTTTCTGTTGGTCAAAGGCGCAATGGCATTCCACTACATTAAAATAGCAACGTGATGACAATGCAACCAGCCACACCTCGTGTGGAAAACACCCCTCCTACAAGCAGGAAACAAGTGCATAATCATATGCTATTTTGAAAACATGCGCTGGTGTGACAATAGCAAAATCAATTTGTGGTGAAAAATAGGGCCTCGAGACATTTTGGACAATTCTATGCTTCCAACTTTGTGGGAACAGTTTTGGGAAGGACCTTTTCTGTTCCAGCAGGACTGCCCCAATGCACACAGCAAGGTCCATAGATACATGGCTGGGTGAGTTTGGTGTTGAAGAACTTGACCGGCCTGCACAGAGACCTGACCTCTTTGGGATGAACTAGAATGGAGATTGAGAGCCAGGGCTTCATGTCCAACATCAGTACCTGACCTCACAAATGTTCTTCTACATAAATGGGCAAAAATTCCCCCAGACACACTCCAAAGTCATGTGGAAAGCCTTCCCAGAAGAGCAGCAGCTGTAATAGCTGCAAAGGGGGGACCAACTGCATAGAATGGGATGTCATTAAAGTTCCTGTAGGTGTAACGGCCAAGGGTAGGTTTCTCAATAATGACTCTTAGCATCTTACAAATCCTCTGTAGATCTATCTTATGAAACGTTTTTATTTTCCTACATACAGTATGTTTCTCTACCAGTTTCTTAAGAGGTTGCTTAAGGGAGAGCTTCTTAAGAGCGACCCTAGAAGGTGCCAAAACACCTGATTGGTTGACATCGATAGCTCAAGAATCGATTATTCCCTCCATGCAACAAATGCCTGACTACCACATGAGAGAAAGTGGTGTTTTTAGTAAATAAAACATTGCAGGAATCATTCAAAATACAGAATTAATCAGAACTGGGGAGAAGCTAAAAATAAAATACAAAATTAACAAACTGAGTCATCTAACCGTAAATATGAACCCACCTCCCCAGAATGTGGCATCACTAGTCTATTGTTATCTGTTCTGTAAAACACCTACGTGCACCAATATGTGCGCATGTCATTGATATAGGGATTAGAAATGGCACAATAGCCAAACAAAAGAGAATGTAAGAGAATGTCATATGTGCTTCAGTACTGATACTAAAGACTATTTCAGGATATTTTTTAGGGAAAATATGCGACAAGTATATGAACCTGCAACATCGACTCTATCAACCTCATGAACTAAAGTTTTGATTCTGTGACTCTGGCACATTCAGAGAGGTGTGAGCATTCCAGGGGTGTCGGAAATAGGGGAAATGCGTTCACCCCAATATCAGCAGTACCCCCCCCCCAATTAATAAATCAATAAATATCAAAATATATTCCTTATCCTTCATTATGAATTCACACATTACCGAGTTGAATTCGCTGTGCATTCAGAACGCAAGGATGAAACCTGACAAAGATTGCAGGCAGGCAAATAAATTTTTTCATAAGGTTCAGTTACTTTTTAGTTAAGTGATGTTTGGTTATGAAACTGTACCTAATGATGTTGGTCTTATTTTAAATGAGCAGTATGAGCCAACAACAGCGATAAGAGACAGCTAAGAGAGGCTCAGACCAACCTTACAAAAGAATATTTTACAGAAGATATAATTAACTAAGAACATTTTGGGAAATGTATCAGAGCGTTAAGAGACAACTTAAGGTACAACTTATGAATGATGTAGCGTTAAGGAGGTTTCAGGAAACCCAGCCCAGGTGTCCCAATACTTTGGTTCAAGTAGTGCATGACAGTTAAGAAAACAATATTGACAAGTAAAATATTTACCTGATTTCATATTGTAATAAAGGACACTTGATCATTTCTCTTTATTTAACATTAAACAAAGTTAAACAAAAGCATGCAAAATTAAAGCAACAAAATATATTTTGTTGGAAAGAGCACACAAGAAAATTATAACTTTTCCCCAAAACTCTAAATGCTTTAATGTTTAATATTTTAACTTCCACCAAAAAAAGACATCACACAGAAACCAGTATTATGAACATTGTATGAATTTACCACAGTCTTTTACTGGCTGAAACAGTCCACCAGGTTCTTGGAGATCCAGGGGCCTGCATTGTTGATTACGAACTGCTTGCTGACCATAGCCTTAGCGCTCTGATAAGGGCAGGCAGCCATCTAAAATACATAAAGTCAAGAGTAACGAAGCTGACAGTAAATCAAAAAGCCATCACTGCTATCTTTAAAATTGGTCCTTTGACACAGTACTTTCAAATTTGTTTCTCAATATATATTAGTATATAGGAAGACAAGTATGAGGTATTAATGCTTATTTTTTACCGTTTTATGGATAAGTAATAATTTCTAACATTAATTACAAATTATCTCTCACACACCTTGGCATTTCGGTAAGTAGGGAGATCAAGTAGGACTTGATGGTTCCCTAGTCTGGCAATTTTTCTGAAGACTGCAAAGAAAGACCTCTTACACAGCCTGCTGGAGAACCCAGGTCCGCTTATAAAGGGAGACCTAAAGACCAAAAAAACAAACGTTACATGTACTTACATATATTTCAGATGCTTTTACACACATTTATGTGTTTCTATTTGTACTCTAGTTATATTACCAATCCAACTGTGAAAATCTATAAAATCTGAAATAATATCTATAAAAAGCTATGAATGGGTAAGATAATAGCGAAATTATATGCTAAGCTGTAAAATCTCAAAACAAACTGTGCGCCATGTATTGAATAAAATACTGAGTTCATTAATTTTGGAATCTCCTCACGTTATAAATGCACATAATGTATTAACAGTTGGAATCGTTAATGAAGAATTAATAACTATGACTTCAGAGTGGAGCTAAAACCCATTGCATTATGCCTGGTATATTGTGAGAACAATCTCCATGACTGATGGCAAATAAAATAAGGAAAAACTGCCAAGATTATACTTTAAGCAGATGCTCCTAGGGCTTTACGCACACTATAAATAAATAAAACTTTCCATGACTATTTAAAAATTGTGTAACCATTTTCAATTTACCAACATATTTTACAAGAATGGAACATGTGAACACAGTAGACAACAAAATATTTTAATTGAACTCATTTGGATACCTTTGAATAAAGAAAAATACCTGGATAAGAGGAACTAAACAATGAAACAAGTTTCACATACGAGTTCATCGGTTTAAGTAAGCACACCATTCAGTAAACCAACAGGGTAGCCCATCCTGTGGCTAGTGTGGATCGCAGTGCCCCAGTGCAGCGATGGGGACACTGCGCTATAAAAACAAGGTCCTGAATCCATGAGGTCATAAAAAACCCCTGAGCATCTTCTGAAAGAGTAGGGGTGGTAGCCCGATGTCCTGGCTAAAATTGCCCACTGTGGCTCTATCAAATATGGCCTCCTAATCATCCCCTATATCTAATTGGTGAATTCCCTCCTGCCTCTTCACCACCATAGCTACTGTGTGGTGAGCGTACTGGTGCAGAATGGCTACCATCACATCATCCAGGTGGGGGCCACACAGTGGTGGTGGTTGTAATGGCCCCCCCACTGGTTCTGTAAGGCACGTTGGATGTCTTGACAAGCACTATATAAATGCAACATTCATTCATTCGAACATTTTTTGGAAACACGGTATATGGTGTTAATTCATTAACGTGTTACTGTAACCTTTGAAAAATGATTAGTTTTGTAATAACCAGAAAATGCAATAAATACCAAACAGATCAGATAAAGAAATTGAATATATGTCACAGAGAATATCAATATTTTTGTAGCGTGTGGGCTTACCCCTGAATGACTGTGCCACTCGTACTGTCCAAAACCTCCACACTAGAGTCCCCAAGACTCCAGTTAAGGCTGAAGTTCCTACAGTGCTCCGAGCAGCCCTTCGGCAAATCATCCAAGCTGAACAACACCACCTTGCTCCTGCAGAAGGGCCGGGGTAGCTGGTGCGCCCACTCTCCAGCTAGTCGCTCGTTAATGGCGTCTGATAACTTTTCATAGCTGGGTCTGGCATCGCCTGTGTCAGGCAACACACATGAGCAGTTTACTGAATATCAGTGAAGTCTATAAAAAATGAGCCTTCTTGCTTGTAAATAAATAAGGCTGAGATTTTACAAACACAGCAGTAGTATAAATTAATGAAGACTGAAGTTCAATAAGAATATGGGTATTGGGTAATAGGCACACCTGGATGAGGTAAATTCATTAAACTGGATATGAATGCAAACAATATAGCAGGTAATATGTAAAAATGAAAAGTAGTAGTACTAAGATCTAAGAACCTTAATCAGTAATTAGCTTACCAATAACTATGCTGGTTATGTAAAGTGGCTTAATGAAGTGACTTAGCAGTGCCCCCTGCAGGCCTGTCACTGTCCAGCGGCTCAGCTTGTCGCTCTCTGACATGCAGCATATCCTTGCACCCCATACACTTGGTTTTATGAGAGCCGCGGGAACAAGAGAGCCCTTAGCGTGGCACTGGAGATTCATGGAGGTATAGCTGCTGCTGGGCGATTTTCTGCAGACAAAGGGAGCCCA
>JAODLC010000042.1:2817231-2836416 GCA_026781145.1 Hippopotamyrus pictus | reverse complement strand
TGTGTGTGTGTGTGTGTGTGTGTGTGTGTGTGTGTGCGTGTGTGTGTGTGTGTGTGTGTGTGTGTGTGTGTGAGAGAATGGTATGTGAGTGTGCCCTGTGATGGGTTGGTGCCCCATCCAGGGTTGTTCCCTACCTTGTGCCATAGACTCCAGACCCCCCACGACCCTGAATAGGATGGGTGGTTTCAAAAAATGGATGGATGGATGGACGTACATACATACTACACAGTACATAACTACATAAAAGACCAAAACAGATAATACGTAGAAATAGGTAGTATTGTACATGAGTCCGGAGTGATTTACTGCTTGGTTAATAAGAGAATAAGTTTGTGTGTATAATAATAGTCCATTCTTAGGTCCATTTAATCGTTAAGGGAGTATCAAGTAGAAGTATGGAATTTGCCCACATTTTTAATATTATGTGTTAATTGCTGCAGTCCGTGTATGTTCAGGTGTGTATAGGACCACATTACTTCACATTGTGACCATTGTTGTCTGATCCTGAACAGAAAGACAGTGCAGCGCGAGGAAGAGGATCTGCGTGAAATGATGAATAGAATTACAAAGGAATATGAAAAAGATCGAAAAACTGCTCTGAGAGATGAGGTAAGGACTCAAGCTCATTGTGTTCAAGGCATGCTGTGTATTGGTTTATTGAAAGCATTTTTTTTGTTTTACATTTAAATATCAGTTACTAAGTCAAAGCTGTCGACACATTCACATTGTGGGAGAGAGGGGCACAGGCCTCCTGTGACCTGGAGGAAACGTGTTAAATATTTCAGGAGTGAAGTGAAAAGAGATGAGAAGCATGAGATATCATGTGAGAGGCTGCCGTAAACACATTTGGCGTCCTCCAAACATGTTTTATGCGTATATGAATCGCTGAACTTTTTGTTTGTGGTCTGCTGGCCTTCGCTTGTCGTCTACATCTTTCAGAAAACATTTAATTTCTTATGTCGACGCTGTGAGATCGAAACCGCAATGGGCAAACTCGCAGTGCAGAAGGGTCGACTGTAGTCATTTGTGTTGGCGAAGCCTAAAATTTGTGGTTTTGGCTACCTGTGGATAAATTGCTTCTGTGTAGGAAGCCAGCCTGAATATGCAGAAGGAGATGCTCACATCCCAGGTGAAAGACTGGCTGTCTGATGCTGAGCAATATCTCAGCGCAGTCCGGTAGGAGAACTGCTTGCCTGTGGCACACATTCATTTTTTATTTTTTTTTACATGGACTAATATGTGAAAAGTAAATAAACAAGGGTGGATTTACTGCAAATGTGTGTGACGGGTGTCCTGCCTTGGGTGTCGCCAGCCTCGCGCTCTGTCATTCCTACACTAGGCTAATCCTGTCCCAGTATCCTGTCCGTTCACATGACCTGACCTGTCTGTCAGTCTGAATGGGTGATTGTATGGATACTATGTGTACTACGGATAAAGACATTTCAGCCGTATAAATGTGTGAGCTGACGTATTACTCCATTTATGACCATTTGAATGAATTCTTTTTCTTATTTCACATTTGGTGTTCATAGGTCAGATGTATCCCAAGAAAACATGCAGCAAAGGCGCGGATGGGAAAGCACCATGGAGGCTGTCCGTAGCAGCTTAGATACCTTGCAGGTGATGTTTACATACATGGAGTGACTTTGGGTAGTCATTGTATCTGTGTGCTACTGAGGTCTTTGCCCTTTGCGTTTCTGCTTATACAGGATCAGTTCACTGAGTATCTACGCTTGGTCCAGCAAGGCCAGCATCTGGACAGCCTGCCCCCAATCACTGCCCCCTCCCTGCCTCCCATTCCCCCCGTAAGTGACATTCCTCTGCACTTTGCGCCAAAGCAATTCCCCGCATTTGTTATCAGTTCTCAGAATGCTTTGATGGAAGAGCAAATCCATAGTTAAATTAAGTGATATTTTTCGGGAATATGTCTTTGTTATTGCTTCACCTTGCTTATGGATTTGAAATCACCCACGAAAATCTTAATTATGAATGTATAAATATTATTAATCTGTTTATAAATGTTCTTTCTCGCAGATTGACTTAATTACTGGACCGAGGGTATCTCGCCAGCCAACACATATGCCGTCCCACAGTCAATCACTTCCTGCCCACCCCACCTCAACTGCCGCCCCATCTGATCACACGCGCCCGAGCCCCCAGCTTGGAAGCTTGGCCTATCAGCCCGTCCCCCCCTCAAGCTCACACGCCGCACCTTTAAGCAAGACTAACTCTGTTTCCAAAGCCGTATCGTCCCCCAAGCACGTTCGCATGGCCCCACCCACATCAGCAGCAGCGGCTCCCCCGGACAATGTCCAGCCTGTAGCTAAACTGGAGAAGCTCCTGGAGAATCTGGGAGCCCAGTTCTCTCAATGCAGCAGGTACCGCTCATATTTTTAAAGATTGTGTTCTGCTCTTTATCGGTAAATGTTAATGTTTGTGTTGTCCTCAAATATTTTGTTTATGCTTTTAAGCGTCAGGTTTTTAAAAATATTTAGAATTTTTGTATTTTGTTTGTTTGAGTATGTAGGAAATAAGACATTCTGTGAAGTGGCCCAAGCCTTGTTTCTCACCCTCTGTCAGGATGCGGCTGATGTCCGTGCTGCAAGACATTAAGTCTTCTCGCGGCACGTTGGCCGGGCTCTCGGTTGAAGAGTTGAACCACCTGGTGGCACAGAGATTAATCCAAAGTGAAAAACCGGTGAGACACAGAACTACACTTTTGATGCATCTGTGTTTTGCTTTCAGACATCATCCATGTAAGATTATACACTATACCTGTATTCATAAGGCTCCTTATAGCATTGTGCACAAAGGTGGTTCTTTTTCACTTTTTATCAGCCTGTGATTTTAATCAGGCCTTCCCAATGAATGCAAATTTTCTGCATATTCTTCGCAGGCGCCAGCTGCGTTCATCCAAATGAGGCCAACGCGGGTAGAGTGTAACACACTTATTCTTATCGTCTGACTTCTGAGCCTGTGTCACGATATGAAATGGTGTACTCGCCAAAAATAAAGAGCAAGATGGTTGGCTTACATTGAGGAATTTCGTTGTATTTCGCCAAATTTTTGAAGGAGTTCTTTCCCCTTTAATGTTTATAGACTGCGTCTCCAGTTGGGTACAAGCTTTGTTTGATGTGCCAAAACCAAGTAGATGCTGGGACTCAGCACCTTATGAGCTGCTCTCACACCGTACACAAGGAGGTGAGCATTACTGTTGCCGTCATTTCTGGTCTGTAGCAGAGGTCGTGTAAGAACACTGTACTCCTGAGTACACGTGCATCTTAAATGCTGTTCTCTGCTTTATTCATTATGAGATTCTGAGCTGAACCGAGCTGAGTAATGTCTGACTTCTAGGGCATGTGGTGTTTGCATGTGCTTATGTATGCTTTGGTTTGATGGCACAGTCTGAAAACTACTGAGAGGACTGGCAAGGTGGCCAGTTGGGTTACACTGTGCCATCACAATGCTGGTGTATGACTGTGGGTTAGGACTCTTTGCCTGTTTGCCAAATCATAATAGAAGTAAATAAAAAATTATTTGCTATTTAATTTCAGTGTATCAGTGTTTGGCTGCAGTCCAGCAGGAACAATGTCTGTCCTTTCTGTCCATCAAAATGACCAAACTACGAGAACGCGATGGAGGAATTGGAGAAGACGGCAATATCTAAACTCTTTTTCTTCATTTTGTCTTATACTCAGATAATCACTGTTTTGTAAAATTAAAAACAATGGAAATCAACTTACTTTCAACACCTCATTGGTATAGTTTTGTATGGGTGACAGATTAATGTAAAAAGAATGACCCCTGTTTGAGATGGAGGTATCTAGAATTTCCCTGAAAACAATGTGTACTGGTAATTTATACATTCTGTAGAAATAGAGTAAGAACTTAATGCCAAAAGTCACATAGCAACTAAATACCTCAAATCCCTCTATAGTTTACAAATAAACTTTAAAAGGATAGTTGACATGTCCTAATTCTACTGAATCTACAGTTACTCAAACAGTAAGCATTATTATTATTAATAATATAATAATAATAATAATATGTTACTGATTGGTGATGTGGATGTCATACTGGAAAATGGCTAGATGTCATTGTGGGGAGGTCTTAATGTATGTACATCATTTAAATATTTGATTGCTGAGGCAAAGGGGAATTGTGATTCTTTTGTATTTGCTTTATTGTCTGTGAAATAAAGCCGAAAGAGAGCCGCATCTTGACCTGTACCGCTGGCTGCTTAATGTGTTGGATACGTTCTGTCTGTAAATGTATACATACACTATATAGCCAAATGTATTGGGACACCTGCCTTTACACACACATGAACTTTGACATCCCATTCGTAATACATAGACTTTAATTTGGAGCTGGCCCACCCTTTGCAGCTATAAGAGCTTTAACTCTTCTGGGAAGGCTGTCCACAAGGTTTAGGAGTATGTTTATGGGAATTTTTCATCATTCTTCCAGGAGAGAATTTGTGAGGTCAGGCACTGATGTTGGATGAGAAGGCCTGGCTCACAGTCTCCACTCTAATTCATCCCAAAGGTGTTCTATTAGGTTGAGGTCAGGGCTCTGTGCAGGCCAGTCAAGTTCCTCCATACCAGACTCACTCATCTATATCCTTATGGACCTTGCTTTGTGCTCTGGTGCGCAGTCATGTTGGAACAGGAAGGGGCCATCCTAAAACTGTTCCCACAAAGTTGGGAGCATGAAATTGTCCAAAATGGCTTCAAATGCTGCAGCATTAAGAGTTCCTTTCACTGGAACTGAGAGGCCAAGGCCAACCCCTGAAAAACAACCCCACACCAAACTTGGCACAATGAAATTTCACGAATGGACTTATTGCACAGGTGGCATCCTATCACGGTACCACGCTTGATTCCACTGAGCTCCTGAGAGTGACCCATTCTTTCACAAATGTTTGTAGAAGCAGTCTGCATGCCTACTGTAGGTGCTTGATTTTATATACCTGTGGTATTGGAACACCAGCATTCAATTATTTGGAGGGGTGTCCCAATAGTTTTGGCAATTTAGTGTATTATTTAAGCATTCTGCTAAAATCGAAAGGAAGTAGTTATTCTGCTATATTTATTATTTAGGTTTTTGTGCTTGCAGAAGGAAGAGTGGCTTGTCCAAATAACATAAAAGTAGTAGACATACTGTACATTTCTTAAATTAACTGGCTATTCAAATCCAGATGAAACCTATGATCCTCTGTTATTTTCACTGTCTACTTCAATTAGTATAGATTAGACATGCTAAAGAGAACCTTTTGAGTTCTGGCAGTGGCGGCCTAAAGGTTAGGCATGCATATTTATAATCAAATGATTGCTGGTTTGAATCCCTGACCAACAAAGTACCACTGAGGTACCCTGAGCAAGGTACTGCTCCCCAGGTACAGAATTACCTACCCCGTGCTATGTCATGATGTGATGTATGGGGTGTGTGAGAGAAAAATCCAAATGTAATACCCAAATGTAATACAAAAGTAGTGAATGTTATGTACATGTATAATCTCCTAGCAACAGAAGAATGCACTAGGCCAGTGGGAACCGTGTGTTCAAGGTCAGATGATAGCATTAGGCCCTAGTCAAGAAATAGCGAGCACTGAAATACCGGAACAAACCATATATGGAAACACACAGTAGAACTCAAGGTAACTAAACAAATGATAAGAAGAGGCTGAGTGGAGAACTCCTGAGGTATCTCCCCAGGCCTGTGCTGTAAGATACCACAATAAACTGAAGGCCATCGTGATTCCTGCGGTGGACGGTTCCCCCGTCAATCCGACCGGACTCAGGTAGGACCAAAAGGTTTTTGGACAGCTATATGTGTGGATTGTGATATCTTACGGCCAAGGAAGTCGACTGACCGGAAGGGTCGTTAGATAAGATATTAAAACTGCAGATCTTAGGGTTGTGACCCCAGGGGGATGTCTAGCTCGACCAGGAAGGGGTCGAGGGGAATAAGTCAATCGAGAAAGGTTGCAGGGTATAAGACGACCAGAAGGGTCGCAAGGTATAAGATGACCGGAAAGGTCGCAGGGCACAATTCGACCAAGGAGATCGGTTAAAAAAACAAAAAAAAATTTTATTGTATGCATTTAAAGTGGTATGTGTGAAGCAATGCATTGAATATTGAACCCATAAGGGACCGTGTTACAGTAATACAGGAGAAGCATCTTCCTGTTCACTATCTGATATCTTATGTCGGGTGAAACAACATTTGACGTGTTGCACTTTTAAGGATTGGAGAAAGCAGGGAAATGAAGGTTTAAAAAAAAAAAAATCCATTGCAAAGGCATAGAAGTTGAAACAAGAATAAGAGGTGCGTGTGTGTGGCACACGTGAATATTTGTGTGTAAGAGATTAACTTGCAACGAAGTAAAAGCTTATAGCGTGTTTGTGTGTGAAAGGCTGACTTGCAACGAAGTGAAGGCTTAAAGCACACTAACAATTCAGCTGAAGCGTGCTGTGTGATGGGTGAACAGAGATGGGAAAGAAGGCAAGTAAAAGTGAATGGGGACCGGATCCAGCTTATGATCCGGAGGGAGAAACAGCATTTGAGAGAAAGATGAAGAAGTATGCGAGGAAACAAATGCAAGGGAAAACATGTAGAGAGGTGGCTGAAGGAAGAACAGGAAAGGATTATGGCAAATTGTGTGCTGAATGTAATTTAAAGACAAATGGAGAGTGGCCACGGGATGGTAAGCTGAGAATAGCGTATGAAGGTGAAGGAAAAGGGAGGCTGCTGTGGTTGTTGTAAAAGCACAGAGAAACAGACTGAATATTTGGATATGTGGGAAAGAGTGGCCCAGGATATTGTAGAAGAAAAAGATAGGCTGAAAGGGGAAGGATGACTGCGAAAAGTGAGCGAGGAAAAGCAAAGGCACAACAGGCAACCGCAAGTTTAGCCATGTTAATGAAAGAGAAAGAAGTAACTGAAACAGAGAGTAAAAAGCATAAGAAAAAGGACGAGTTGCTTGTGTACCCAGATCTCCCCACAGCCCCGCCGGCCCAGCATGAACAGCAACAGCCTTCAATGCTCCAGCCCCCGCCCCCTCCCATCACAGATCCTCCTGCATACAAGCCGAGGGAGGAAGAGGGCGCAGGGGGGTGAGAAGCAGGCCCGTGAACAGGAAAACAGTGGACACAGATAAGAAATGGCTCCCCGAAAGACAGAAAGAAGAAGCGGGCAAAGTGGGACACAAGTGAAGAATCCAGCGACCCTGAGGAAAAGGACAGTGGTGAGGAAACAGGGCTAAGGAGAAACCAGAGACTGGCAAGAAAAGACGAAGCGGACAAGAAAGGTCAATACCCTCTCATCCAGATGCCGAACCCAAGGGCTGAAGGGATGGTGCTCGTCCAGCGGAACTGGGACTCGGGAGAGTTAAGGGAAGTTGTTAACTCGTTACCAGATCCACGAGAAGTGGGAGGCGAAAGGTTCTGGAAGGAAGTGCAAACGCTAGATGGGATATACCAGCCCGGCGGAAAAGAATGGGGACAAGTCCTAAGGAGAAAACTTAAAGGAGAATGGGGTGCAGTAAACGGAGAATTTAATGAACACGCCAGCAACGATCGGGTAGGCCCCTTCCCTGCGCAATTTGAGGGGCTAGGGAAAAGGATCGAAGACTACTATAGAAAAACACCTGACTGGGGAAAAATACAAAAAGAAAGACAGAGAGAAGAGGAAACAGTGAGCCAGTGGAAATCCAGATTGGAGATTCTTATGAGAGACCATTCTGGGATAAACAACGAAGAGGCAATGAAGGCTGCCATGAAAGCATTGTATGTGGCGGGACTGCGACCAAAGGAAGAGTTGCAACGCCATGCTCTTCATGCTGAACAAGTTATCTCTGAACAACAAGATAAGCAAAGAAACACCTTACAGCAAGCGCAGCTGCAGCTGGCTCAACTGCAAGTGTCATGAAACCAGAGAGGGAGATGTGCAACAAGACGAGGTTACAGTGGAGGAAGGCTGAGAGGAGGCTACGGCAGCAGAGAGCGAAGAGGAGGAGGCCAGACGGTGAAAATGTGGACGGGTGTTTCCTGTGTGGGAGCCCAGATCATTGGAGGCGAGACTGCCCGAATGGGAGAAGATGTCAGCCCAGAGGAAGAATGCAAACAGAAGGAGAAGGAGGATCTCCATCTGTGCCACAATGGGACCGTATGCCCCAACCTCCATGGGAGGGAAACAACCCACAATGTAGGGACGAGGGCACAGGGGATGAGGTGAAAGGCCAGTACTATCCCTTACAGCAAAAGCAGCGGAAGATCCACTAATAAAGCTTCTCGTTCAGAACCGCTGTGAATACAACCAAAGTCTGACCACAGACCACAAAAAGCACAATATCTGCTCTCACAGGATGCAGAGAAAGTGATAGCCACAGTGCATGCAGAACTCATTAAAAAAGGAGCATTAGTGGAAATCCCGTACTCCCCAGTGAACTCCCCAATTCTGCTAGTGAAAAAGGCGGATGGATCATGGAGATTTGTGCAGGACCTAAGGGGGTTGAATGATGCAGTGCATCCTAGAGCGCCTATAGTGCGAAATCCAGTGACTATACTATCCTCCATCCCACCTCAGACAAAATGGTTCTCTGTCATAGACTTAGCTAATGCTTTTTTCTCCATCCCTGTCCACCCAGACTCACAGTATTGGTTTGCACACACGATTCGAGGGAAAAGGTACACCTGGACTGTAATGCTACAAGGGTATACATAATCGCCGAGTGTGTACGCTCAAGAGTTAGGGAAAAATCTGGAAGGGTTTTCTCCACCGGGAAAAAGTGTGTTGGTACAATATGTAGCCGTGCTCAGACAGCAGGGAAACGTGAACAAGATACATGCGCATTACTATATCATCTCGCGAAAAATGGCCACAAAGCCTCAAATGCAAAACTGCAGTTAGTACGAGAGGAGGTAGAATACCTCGGACATGTCCTTAATTCCCAGGGCAGACAGCTGGGAAGCAAAAGAATTGAGGCCATTAGAGAGGCACCTGAACCTCAGACTAAACAACAGCTGATGAAATGGATGGGAATGATTGGCTACTGCCGTCCATGGATTCAGGATTTTGCAGAAAGGGCCCAGCCCCTCCAAGACTTAATGCATGGAGGGGGAAGGGACTGTGTCCCTCTGACCGACTGGACTGGACTGTGGACGGAGAGAAGGCGTTCTCCGACCTAAAAAGAGCGCTCTGTGACGCCCCGACCCTTGGGGTACCAAATTTTCAAAAGCCGTTCAGATTGTATGTAGATGAAAGAAGGGGATTTATGATCATCACACGCAGTACATGCCATATTGACGTGCAGGCCAAGACATCTCATCTAACCACTGCCCGGATGGTACATTATCAGAATGTCCTCCTTACCTTGACACACGTCACTTTACAGCGATGTAGTGCTTTGAATCCAACAACGCTCCTCCCAACAGAGATGGAGGGGAGCCCACGTGATTGCTTAGAAATAGCGCAGACAATGTCCAAGCCCAGGACAGATTTAGAGAAGCCCCTAGAGGAGGGAGGTACCTTGTTTGTAGATGGGTGTGCCCTCAGGTTGGAGAACGGGAGCCCGGCAACGTCTTGTGCGGTGGTGACAGGAGATGGTGAGCTACAAGAAGGAGGTAAGTTTCCAAATTGTTGGTCTGCTCAAGCTGCAGAACTGTATGCCTTAACCAGAGCGTGTCATAGAGCAAAAGGACAGCAGGTAACCATTTATACGGATTGGAGGTATGCTTTTGGGGTGTGTCATGATCATGGGGCCCTATGGAAGCAAAGAGGTTTCCTTACTAGCACAGGAAAACCGATACAACATCATTAACTTGTGCAGAAATTGTTGGAAGCTATCCAACAAGCAGCTAAATTGGCTATAGTGAAGTGCAAGGCACATACTAAACAAACTGATCCAGTCAGCAAAGGCAATGCATGGGCTGATTGGTGGGCCAAAAGGGCTGCTATGGACACCGATGCGCCAATAACTCAGTTATTGCAAGTGACAGCAGAAAATGACAATGGGAAAATGCAGGGTCCTACTCTAATAGATTTATAGACTGCAGTGACTGAGAAGGAGCTCCGACGGTGGAAAGGAGAAGGGTTCAGGGATCCTGAGGGAGTATGGAGACATAAGGACACACAATTGCCTTATGTCCCGAGATCAGCTTACCCTGGTTTGGCCAAGATGGCACATGGATTGGATCATGTGTCAAAGGAGGCCATGATAGATTTAGTAAGGCAGAGATGGGCAGCACCAGGTTTTACTACGTGTGCTCAGGATTACGTCCACCGATGCTTGGCGTACGCAAAACATAACGCAGGGCGCACGCTCCCTACCGTACAGTCCTCTACCCCACAGGCCGAGGGACCCTTTGTACATTTACAGATGGATTTAATTGAATTGACACCCTGTAGAGGATATAAATATTGCTTAGTAGTGATTGATTTGTTCTCCAGGTGGCCAAAGGTGTTCCCATGTAGAAAAGCAGATGCCCTAACAGTAGCGAAAAGTTTGCTGAGAGAGATTATCCCTAGGTGAGGTATCCCAAGTCGAATAACCACCAACAATGGGACCCATTTTGTGAACCAATTCATGCAGCACTTAACGAAATGGCTTGGAATGGATATGCGCCACTATTGCGCTTACCACCTGCGGAGTGGGGGAATAGTTGAAAGGGCAAATCAGACCATAAAAGGGAAACTTGCCAAGCTTTGTACTGAGACAGGGTTGGACTGGGTGACAGGTCGCCCCCTCATGCTTACTGCCATAAGGCCCAGGACACACCAAGCCACTGGGGTAGCCCTGTTCGAGGTGCTCGCAGGGAGACCCATGCTGATGCCGTATCCAGGAGGCAAAGTGACGTTAGAAACTGTAGATGGCCGCCTGGATTCATCAGTCTCTCTGCGAACGTATCGTGCTACCCCTGACGACATGAAGAAGTACAGCCGGGCATGTTGGACATCTGCTATATGTATGGGGATTGGGTTGGTTATTCTAGGGACCATGGTTTGTTATGTGGGATATATTTCGGCTAATGTTGAGGACTTGTCCACTACCAGTAAGGGTGAGCCTCGTTATGTGGTCCCACATTTAAATCAGTATTGGAAGTATGCTAATTTCACTGTTAAAGATGTCAACATTTTAGGACCATGCCTGGTTTGTACACTCATGCCTCACTCGGTAGAACAGCCATTTCCGTTACAGAGTATCACGGGCACAACTCAAGGGGTGCTAGACCTTATCCGGCAACGAGCACATAATGCCACACGCCCCGGTCACGATGGCAGAATGAAATTTACAGTTAGTCACACAACACAGCGGTATGTCCTCTGTGTGGAATACTTTGGTCGGGGGGGAGGCCCGAGGTTACAGGAGGTGCCCCCTAATCGATGTAACAACACCCTGGGTTTCCATGTCAATTCATCTTCCTCCAGGCAGGTCATGCGACCCAGCGACGGAAGTAATGCGGTACTTAATCTGCTCTTATGGGGTGACATCTCGGAGCCAAATGACACTAGAAAAATTCAGCTGCTGCAGCAAGAACCTTCCCAAAATTTCCACCCCTGGCGACTAGGCACCTACCCCGGAAATAGTACATGGTATAATTGGCTAACCTCCAAAGGTCAAGATTGGTATTGGGAATGTGGAACTCAAATCTATCTTTGGATGCCGCCCGGTTGGATGGGTCGTTGTGGGCTGGTTAAATTATTGGCTACTGTTCTTGTGGTGCATCCCCACACTTCCACTCCTGCGCATTTCAGACTTAGGCGAGGAGCATCAGATGATGATTTCCCCCAACCAGAACACCAGCTGCGTAGCGGGCTCACTCGTTTTGCTTATGCAATGTTTCCTCAGTATGCAGTTGTGCAGGCATGGAATCAGATAGAGAGTACACATTATCAGCTCGCCAAATTCGTAAACGCTACTACTGATGCTCGGTCTGCTACAAGGGAGGAACTTACCGCACTCCACTTAATGACAACACAGAATCGATTGGCTCTTGATATTCTTTTGGCAAAGGAAGGGGGACTCTGCACTATGATATGGGATCACTGTTGCACCTACATACCACCTAATGATAGAAGATGATAGAATTTGACAATTGCCCTGCATCGCATGCATCAGATAGCTAAGACATTATATCAGCAGGAGTCTCATGGTCATACTGATTGGCTATGGCCTTTTAATTATTTACAGGCATAGTTTGGGAAATGGACATCTATTGTACTTGCAATTGTACCTTTTGTCATACTGTTTGCAATCCGGTGTATATTTTGCCCATGTCTGATGCGCTGTTGTGCTTTGGCACGGTTTCATCCCACGCCCCCGATGCTGATGTGTCTTACCATAGAGGTACGAGCCTGTGATCCACTGCCCTCCGTGTTCCCGCCTGAGGGGTGGCAGTGTCCAGGGGATGCATGTGACTCTGACGACGACGAATATTAAGATTCAGACGTGGTTGTTGTATCAAAGGGGGGGGAGTGTGAGTGAAAAATCCAAATGTAATACCCAAATGTAATACGAAAGTAGTGAATGTTATGTATAATCTCCTAGCAACAGAAGAATGCACTAGGCCAGTAGGAACCATGTGTTCAAGGTCAGATGATAGCGTTAGGCCCTAGTCAAGAAATAGGGAGCACTGAAATACCGGAACAAACCATACAGTATATGGAAACACGCAGTAGAACTCAAGGTACAGTAACTAAACAAAGGATAAAAAGAACATTGAGAAGAGGCTCGGTGGAGAACTCCTGAGGTATCTCCCCAGGCCTGTGCTGTAAGATACCACAATAAACTGAAGGCTGAAAAGACTTTACGCTGTCCTGAGTCCTACATTGCAAAATTTCCACAACAGATTAATGCAGAGAACATATTTCTTGTTGTGCACTGTGTGCTGTGGTGTGTGTCAACTATTCACTTTCCCTTTAAGGGCTGAGACGTCAGAGGTGTATTTATGGTAGAAGGGGGAAGAGAAAAAATATTCAAGTAGCTTTGAATTAAACTGGAATACTTTTAGACTTTTTTTGCAGCCAACAGCAGTCCAGTAGTCAAAAATGGCTCATTGATGTTAGGATGTGTATGTCTATAAATAAATAAAATAAAATAGGCAACCCTATGCTATAGTTGATTCTGTAAAATCTAAAGCATTTAGAAAAGTATATTGCGACATTCCCAGTCCAACTAACAGATGTATACAAAATATAATGCCGACTCCGCACTTGGCTGGGGGTAGACAGAGCACGTGTGCGTTTTTGTTCCAGTCCACCACCTGCATGCCTGAGTTAGGTAATCAAGGAATGATAAATGGCACGAAGTTCAAGGGTGTATTGTATATATTGGAAACTTGATTCAGTCTGCAAAAATAAACTCAGGCTTGGTAGGAAATTCACCTTTCAGCAGGACAGTGCTATCAAACAGTGGGCCACAGCAGGAGCTCTGGGTCACGACGGTGAGGGTTGTCGAGCGAGAATGATAAAAATCACACAAGAAAAAGGAAGCATGATGTAGAGCCACCACGAAACACTGCTAATCAGCATAAATGTGATGGATGTTTGATTCCTCCCTGCTGTCCTCACAGCGCATCCAGTTGCTTTTCATTTACTTTTTTGTTTGTATAGTAAGGCCATAGAGTTTGTGAACATCATTTAGGAAGTATGGTGCCTTGGCTTGAATTTAAATTATCTAAGGGGGTTAAAAATACAAGTTACTTTGGGTAATGAAAACCAAATTTAGTTGTTACTTTATCAGATGAAAGTCATCAAAAAAAATAATCTTACATTTTTTTTCCTGACATTGCTGCCGCTGAACTTTCACTGCAGTTTCCCTAAAAACGGTCAAAACAATTGTATACTTTATTGCTGCTCGTAGTGTTTTGTCATTATTCTTTTGTTATTGTTTTTGTGGGGGAAAAGTAGACCAATCAGAGTACAGTACCCGTCCTTTTTCTGAGGAAAATGACATCCTCCCAAACACAAACATTTTAAACTTTGCTCTTGCACAAATTTAGATAATATATCCAACGACATCAGAATCATTCTGAAATATACTTTGGCTTATGAACTATAATATAACAACACAACAAAATAATAAAAAAAAAATTATTTATAAATTTATATATTAATCTATTTAAAAAGAGTAAGCATTTATTTTTCTTCCAGTGTATCAAATAGCAAACCAAATATTACAAGGTTGCCTTTGGTCTGCTGGCTGGTGTGAGATTTTCAGTTAGAGACAAGACTACACACACATTTACATGCACGTAAGAGTTTTATTACCTTGTGAATAGCCTGTAGGTCTTGCAGACTACCCTAATGCTTTTGATGTACATAATTGTAGGTTTATAATGGAATAATAGATTTGCCATAAGATTTCTTGTATGAGTGTGACGATCTGAGAGTGTCACGCCAGATGCATAAGAGTTGGCAGGCCTGATATCATGAAATATGTTAGGCATTAAGGTGCAGACCCCTCAGAGGATCATGAGCTTTCTGAAAGATGAAAGGTGGAGGATCTTTCTGAAAGATGAAAGGTAGAGGATCTTTCTGAAAGATGAAAGGTGGAGGATCTTTCTGAAAGATGAAAGGTGGAGGATCTTTCTGAAAGATGAAAGGTGGAGGATCTTTCTGAAAGATGAAAGGTGGAGGTCACATGCAGAGTCATTCGGACGGCAGACATGGATGGGAATTGGATGGGTTAGACTTTGGAAATGGACGCTGGTTTGGAACCTTTCTAAGTCTAAACTAGTGAAGGACAGAGTTGAACGTACTTGAACACACAGTGTAGGCTCTGAAAACAGACCTCTTGATCAGGGAAAGATTACAAACTGTTACAGAGAAGCTCTACGGCAGATAGGTACAGTTTTATGTTCAAGGACATACTTTGCTTTTGATTTTTAACTTATTTTAACTAAAAGAAATTAACATGGACAAAATTTTTGGGAGCCATAATCTATATCTTGTAGCCCATTTGTGGCAATAACTGTAATCAATAACTGTAATCAAATGCTTTCTGTAGCTCTGATTGAGAATCATAGACTTCACAACAGATAATTTGGCCCACTACTCTCCTCCCAGTTATAGAGTTTCATCTACTTCCAGAAATATTCAGTTAGATTCATATCAGAACCCACAACAGGCCACTTCAGAACAGTCCAATGTTTTCTTTTCAGTTATTCTTGGGTGCTCTTAGTTGTACATTATGACCTGCATCTGATACAGATTTCTAACACTAGGTAGTATGTTTCACTCCAGGATGCCTGGATGAGCTTCTGGTTTCATTGTGCACTGAACAGATTCAAGGCACCTGGTGCCAGAAGCAGCACAGCAGCCTCATAATATTCCTGAGCCCCCTCCCTGGTTCACAGCGGGGCTGCTGTTCTTTTCCTTGATAGCATCTTTATGTCTTTTGTGAATAGAGCTGCTGTGACTTACCAAGAAGCTCTCGTTTTCTTTCCATCTGTTCAAAGGACATTCTCCCAGAAGGCCTGTAGCTTGACAACATTTTAGAGTTTTAGTAAACTATAGTCAGGCTTTTTTGTGTTGGGAATTGGGGTCATCCTGGGTTTTCTATCATGGAGCTTACACCATGAAAACATTGATGCATTTTTAACACCTGATTCACTTTCTGCAAGGACTTGCACACAGGTAATTTACTGAAAGAGAATCCATGCAAAAGAACAGCTACCTTTGCCTAATAAGTTAATTGACACTTGGACACTGATTCCTGAAAAACCACGCTATACTGCTACTACAATATTCCTGCTTGCCCAAATGTTTCACTGTTTTTCTGGTTCAAAGACAAAATTAATGTCTTAATTATCAAAGACAAATTGCACTTTTGTATAAATAATGTATTTGAACGTTTGATTCTCTCCTTCACTCACTGAAGTTCGCATAAAGAGTTAGCTGCCGTGTGGACAATGCTGTAAACATTGCATGCACTGTATCCTGCGACATCTGGACTCAATCACATATGCTGTAATCCAGGTTGTGTCTGTATATTTCTGCATCTGACACCAGCATCCCCAAACTCTCTGCTCAGATGTAATAAAGCTCGCTCTATTTGTCTGTCAATAACTTTCTGACTCCATAAGATGCAGTACAGGAAACTGTATTCAGCTGTCTTGCTGATAGCAGGAGTACACCACAAGGTTGCATACTCTCTTACTCACTGCATCTACTGTTCTGCTTCTTGCACCTTGCATCATGTCCTTTTTCTTATCTCTTCCTGAAATATATTTACCTTTAATGAGTGACATATTGATTGTGCCTTTTTATTATACATTTTACTACTAATCTTGCCCCTTACCTCCCAATGACTCCTCTGGTCTACATAAAAAAAAACCTAACTCTGCTTGTCAGGAAAACAACCATGTCATGAGATCAAAGTTATTGTCTGCAGACCTCTGACACGGGATTGTGTCAAGGCACAGAGATGGGAAAGGGAACCAGAAATGAAATGGAAGAACCCAGAACCACAGAGTCTTCCTTGAGTTTGTTGCCTGATCAAACAGAGCAAACGTGGGAGAAGGGAGGTGACCAAAAATGTCTTGAACCATCTCTTCAGCACTTCATCAATCAGTGCTTTTTGATAGATTGGGGCTGAAGGAAGCTTCTCCTCAGCTAAAGGCCAAGTGGGTGGCTCAGTGGGCTAAGCCTCTGTCTGTGATTGGAAGGTTGTTGGTTTAAGCCTGACCTCTGTAGAACAGCTATGTCTGTGGACACTTGAGTAAGGTCCTTGACCCCCACTTATGGCTGGCAGTCCTTCCCTGCCAAACTTGCTCTCACTTGCATATGACGAAGGTGAACAGAGAATTTTCCCATGAGGGATCAAATAGGTGTCATTGTTATGAATAGTTAAAGGCCGTAAGGAAAAAATTGTATGGTGTAAATAAAGCATGATTGAATTCTTTGACTTGAACGGTAAGCATAACATCATAAAAGGAAAGCAGGAACGGCTCATAAGCTGGCCAGTACCATTCCTGCACTGAAGTACAACGGTGATGGTGGTAATGGGTTGGTACACAAAGCCTCTGGTTGGAAGGTTAGTGGTTCAAATCCCAGGGTTGACACCGTTGGGCCCTTGAGTAAGGTCCTTAACCCCCAGTTGTTCCTGGGGCTGTCTGACCCTGCTTTTTTATTATTATATTATTTTATTTATTTATTTATTTATTTATTTGTTTGTTTGTTTGTTTTAAAAAGGGCTGTCACTTTCAATAAAAGCATCTGCTAAATAAATGAAATGTAAATGAATCGCAACATCCTGTGGAGTTTCCCAGCAGCTGGGACTGGTAAGCTTGTAAAAATCAGGGCAAAGATAAATGAGTCAAGTGAGATCCTTAAGGAAAACTCATTGAGAGCTCAGGACATAGGTTGGAACACAGATTCACCTTCCAACGTGACGATGACCTGACGTAAGGCAGCACAGCACAGAACTGGCTTCGGGGCAAGTTTGTGGATGTCCTTGAATGGTCCAGCCAGAACCTGGATGTAAACCCAGTAGAATGTCTCTGGAAAGACCAGAAAATAATGGTACTTTGATGCTCCATATCCAACCAGAGCAAAGGGTTTTGCGGAATAGATTCGCAAATCCTGGTGTGCCATGCTTGAAGGGTTCTTAATGTGCTACACATGCAAAGTATTTTCAATCAGATAACTGAACCAGGTTGTGATCTTTTTCTGAGCCATAGGTAGCTGGTCCTGATTCTTATTTAAACTGAGCAGTGAGCACTGTTTGGGGACCCATTCTCATTGCTCTTTGAGTGTAAGGCCCAGAGCGTCATTTTGGAGCTTCATTCTGGATTTGAGAGGCTGGGTTTAGTTTGCTGGCTTTAGGGTTCTGAGTGCTGGAGTTTGGTTGCAGCAGTGAGCAGAGTTCCGCTAATCTGCTAACCCTTAATTAGCAAAGCTAATTTAGTGGATTAGAATTTCTGCTAACTTTGAAAACTGTTAGTGGACCAATTAGCTTCTGCTCAGTTTACTAACTGTAAATCCGCTAACATTTTGTTCGTGGGTAAACAAAGTTTAATATTTATAAAGCCTAAAATTACACATATTTGTTCCAGTTTGCTGTGGGCATGTCTGCAACAGTCTATCTGGCATGCTGTTGGCTGACTACTTGTAAACACAAGATGTAATTGGTCAATATCTTATTTAAGGTAATCTGAGCTAAATGTAAGCGAATGAAGATGAAGTTCATTTAAACTGGGGTACCCTGAACAAAGCAGAGAAATGGGACCTGTGTCATGAACTTGGATTTCTTGCTTAGTTGCATAGCTTGTTTAAATGGACTTTTTAAATGGATCTGGGTAAACGATGCCATGCTTGTAGTCCCCAAGTAAATTCAATGATGGCAAAGTGTTAGTATGAGCCAGTCGCAGAATAGGACTCGTCCAACAAAAATGCTTATATCTCGCAAACAGAATATCAAAGAAAATGTATTCTGGAGATTCTGCAGAATTAAATGGTCCCCAATCGGTTAAGTCCTAAATCGCTCCAGCCCTTTGGAACTAAATTGCTAAACAGGTTAGAATTTTAGCTCGCTAGGTATGTTTTTAAGAGTTTCAGAGCCCAAAACCAAACCAAAGCTATAATAAAAGTTAGTGGTTATCGTTAGCACCCGCTAATTCTTTTAGTGGTTTATTGGTTTTGTGTTATCAAATTAAACTTTGAAGTTAGCAGATCAGTGGTTATCGAAGCTCACTTTTCAGTTAACTGTGCTCACCACTGGGTTGCAGGTAAACAGTTCTGGCTTGGTTTGTTTCTGTGTTCAAGATCTTGATTTGCCAGAGTTCTGCAGCTGGCATCTTAATTTAGGTTTGTTGATTTCCCGTTTTCCTAGTTTTCTGATCTTCTGCACCCGAGTCTTTGTTTTGTAAGCCTCCCTTGGTTAACTGGTAATTGACAAGTATCATGCAGTGGTCTCAGGAAACACTGGGGGGAGACACCCTGGCAATTAGGGGTGTTGAAATTAATCTCATAATCGATGCATCGCAATGCAGACGTGGACGATTCTGCATCGATGTAGTGACAGACCATAATCGATTATATCATAATAACATTGCTTGGTGATTTCCTGGCGGCGGCATAAAAATTCTAGTTAAAAAGTAGTTCCGGCTAAATCCGTAATCTGTCTTCTTTTCAAAACGTCCATTGTCGGAAGTATTAAAGTTTTTTAAATTAGGTTAAATC
>JAODLC010000042.1:2801398-2817131 GCA_026781145.1 Hippopotamyrus pictus | reverse complement strand
TGAATTAAGTTTATGATATTTGAAGAAATGTGTGATCATGCCCCAGTCAGTGAAAGTGTGTTTCCTACCCCTAGACCGCAGAGGGTTAATGTAATGTCACAATTTCTGTTTACATTTTCAGGTTAAATAAAAACGGGAGCTTACATCTCACTGCTTGTTTTTGTATTTGAGAATATAATGTGAAGTAATGTAGAAAAATTGATGGGATGCATCGTGATGCATCGCAATGCATCAAGATATCGAATCGAATCGCTGACATGATAATCGTAATCAAATCGAATTGTGAGACCAGTGAAGGTTCACACCTCTACTGGCAATATGGATAGGTTGCCCCTTTCAAGGTGCTTTATCTTAGCTGACTTAAGTACCATGCACTGCAGTGAAAGTATATTGTATCCACTTACAGCTCTCACTGTTTGTACTTGAGTAAATGTGATGTTTAATTTTAAAATAGCATATGTATAGTGGTATATTTATTATACTGTTCTTTTAAAAATATTAAAAGCGATTCTTGTTCTGCTTCTGCAGTAACTCAAGGTCATACCAGGTCTTCTGCACTTTCTGCACTTCTCTGCTTCACCATGATAGTGTAGTGGTCAGGCTTTCCCGCATTTGTTACCATTTGAGATGACATCCAGTGCTTTATAATATGTCCTTCTCCTGTCATGCCTCTTTGATCATATCTAGGGGCCTACGGACTGACCAACTATAGATGAGTTCAACAGGCATAGGTGTAAATCTCAGGGAGAGACAGGGGGGGTCAGGATCCCCCTTCATGAGGGCTGCCCCCTATATATTTTTGTTAACCTAACTATTTGATTTTAAATAATATATTAACATGTACTGAAAGCACTTGTGCAAATTGTAAATGCATACAATGCATTTTTAAGTTTCGAAAGAATTCTTCCCCCCTCTCCTTCACAGTGGTTTGGTCCACTGTCTGCTATCCCTGATCCCACTACTATACACATTAGCCCAATAGCTCATTGGGGGCTGACCACCAGTAAGTAGCTACTTTGGAAATGTTCACTTAAAACAGTGGATGTCTCAGACATGTTTCTTTACCTCCTACCACTCAGTAGAATAACACACATTTACATTTGTAACCAGACTGCATCTTGTTCGCTCTGTTACCTTGTGGGTGAATCTTTAGCTTGATTAGCTAATAAGTGGATGTTTTTTCTCTCCTACTGTAAATGACCTGCATGGTGTGTGTTTGTCAACCAGCTAAAATGGCAAAACGGAAAATGGACATATGGTTGTTTTTCAGTGCAGCAGAAAGCCAAGTAAAAAAAAGTCCCCAGTACTATCAAAAGAAATTTGATAAAATCTTGATAAGAAAAGAATGAATGTATTTAAACCATTTGACCATATTTAAACCTTAAATTATGTATCAATCAATTATCTCGTATATGTAATAGTAACAAGGGTTTCATCTATATACATTTAGTACAAGTACAACAGTACTTTTGGTGGCATCTTCTGTGTCCCTCTTAAAGGAACTGCTCTTGAGACATTTTTCCCTTTATTGTCCCTCCCAATAAAATTTTTCACCCATTTCAACAGGAGATCTCACTATAGACAACCAGGCATGCTGAGCAACACTCCCAAACGCCATCCCTCTCCAAGGTACTTACAATCATGACATGCAAAAGCTTGCATAGTGAATGCCATAAATCTCTGAACATTATAAATATACTCTAAACAGAGACAGGATGACCTGTTTCATGACGCATGCCAAAAAATGTCTGCCGTGTCATGACTAGGTGCCCTATGTTACGTTTACTACATACTGTTATCAGTCACATTAGTGGACTGCATAGGTCACCGCCGGATCACCATTCCTGCCGTATTTGAGGCTTGCCCTGTAGCAGTAACTCAGTCAACCAACCTCAGTAGCTGTCTTGAGACTTTGCTATGAAAAAAATGTAGTAGTACGCACTTACTTAATACATTAATTAACCAGTAACTAAGTGTTAGTTACGTACTGATTGTGTCACTTCAAGTGAACACCAAAATGCTCAAAACTGCACCAGCACTAGAGTGTAAATCACTGTCAGGACTGTATTTTCTGCTAGTGGAATCCAGTTCTTTACTGACTCCCTCAGTCAGGAAGGCAAGGTGTTTCATTTGGCAGAACTGTAACTCCCCTAAACCATCTACAGTAAGTCTCTTTATTTATTTTACATGTTTTTAAAACTACTTATTTGAGATGACGGATTTAAGGTAATACTTTACTTGACGAGGCGTAGTGGTAACAGTTACTGAAGCATAAATCATGAGCAAATATAGTAGCTACTTGGGATAAATGATTCATTAATGATGAACAAACATGAAATCAGTATTTCACTCGTGTTATTCATGACTTGTTCCTTCAGTAGTTCCTTCAGTGGTTTACAGAATTAACAGATACAGTATAGTAACAAATAAATTAACTGCTTCAGTTAAAAGATACAATTCACCAATAATGAACAAACATGAGATCAGTATGTAGCTAAGACTTAGTTTGTGGTTAATTAGTACATACGTAATAGCATAATACTAAACAAGTAAAGTGTTACCATATTTAACAATATACATTGCTAAAAGAAGAAATAGATGAGAAAAGAAGAAGGGGAATAGAGTCTAATCAGATAGAAAGCAGAGGATGGGTGGGATGTTGCTGCTGTGGGGTTTCTGGCCGGACTCGGAGTTGCTGTTGGAGCCTTTCTGATGGAGGGAGAAACTGCAGCAGCAGTGGGAACTCATCCAGAAATACACAAAAAAAAAAATCCCGGGGACTGCAGATTGATGCAGCACTGCAGAACTGTAGAGGGGAAATGCAGACACACACACACGCACACACACACTGCTGAGTTGCACTGCATCAAGGTGAACAAGGTCAGGACTGATACAATAAAACTAACAGAATGTTTTCTTTCTCATACAAACAAATTAGATTTATTTTACCACATAAATACAAAATGTGCAGAATATAATTATATTTCTTTTCCATTAACAAACAATGGCTGCATTTTTTTTAAATAGTACACAACAATACTGATCTTCTGCTCAAATTCAGTCTTTCCATACTTATTTTGCTAATAAATCTTATAGCACAGTACAACAAAACACATTTCGTAAGTAAATGAGAATAAGGGTAGCCATAACAAAAAAATAAATATCACAATAAAATGGATTGTTTACTTTTGTTTTATGTAAGTAATATGACCATTTTAAAATCTCCACAAGTCATTCATAAACCAATATAAAACAGACATACAATAGAATAGTGTAACGATGTCTAAGTACAATTTTTAAATTAATTTCAAGAGGTTATATATTTTAAAAGTAAACTTTAGTCGCATAAACATAAAAACACTTCATTTGAAAAATGATCCTTTGTGAGAATAACATTTTTATTTTTTGTCATGTCTTTTTAAATAACTATTTAATTCTTCAAATTCCACCAGCTTGTACGGGAAGCAGTTACAGCTACAGTATCCTCATCTTTTCAGTAAGCTAAACAGCCCTAACATTGCATGCGTAGACCTCCATTAACTGTTTTTGTGTTGACTGTCCCATGTCTTTGTGTGTGCTACACCTCTGTCCATCTTATCATGCCGATAGTTAAATCTAGCATATTGCACCAAAGTAACTTTGCTTGTGTATAACCTATTTATTGAAACAACCTTTTTAAAAATATTTCCTTTTTTGCTTCGTGCTTGGGTCATCGGCTAGACTCAGACTCACAATCTGCAACAGTCTCTCAAGAACAAATCTAAGGGTTTACACAATCCTGTCTACTGACTCTGCTTAAAGGGGGTCATTGAATAATTTTGTATTTTAGTGCTTATTTGTGTTTTTTCATGCAATTTGTCTCGACAAATTATTGTCATTTACTATGCTACATTTGTACATATATTCATAACATATCTGTAACTACTTATCTCTAATAATATATTTAATCCCAACAGAGTCACATGATGCGTTAATTAAGACATCTGCTGATACAAACCTAGTGAATTCTTCACGGAAAACATGCACTGGTCCATGCTGTCATTCTGCTTCCTTTGAGCTCCCAGGATACACCACTATACAGTTTAGACAGAAGCTGGCATTGTGTGCATCAAAGTGATCTGCATTTCTTTATTTTCTTCTGCAGTGCCGTCGGAGTGACCTGGTTCTGAGGCTTTGCCTTTCTGCACGTCTTCTCGCTGTTTGTCATCTACCTCTTGGCTTTCACCAGGAAGGCACTTTATGTAGAACATGCATGTGAACAGTCCTCTTCGTACTTACCCAGAGATGTATGTCAGAGGTTGAATACTATGGTCTCAGATAAAAACAGACACCTTGTCATTTGCCTATAACACTGCCACTGTTTGTACAACTGACAGACTTCTTGGTGTTTAATTCCCTTTGTCATATTTCCCACTGTCATAAACATTTGAATGCTTGGTCACACTTTACTTGAGGGAACATGAATAATGTAGTAATACATTCTTACATAATGCAACAATTAACCAGTAGCTAAGTGTTAGTTATCGTGACAGTTCATGTATTCCAATAAGAAACTATATTAGCTAGCAGTTAACTAATTAGTTAAAAAAGGTAAGAATTCACTTGAGGGGCAAAAATGACAACTCATTTACTACTCAAGAACAAATCATGAACTAATATAGGTTTCCCCATTAAATATATGAACTGTCATGATTGGTTAATGATGAATGAACATGGGATCAGTACTTAACAAACACTTAGTTACTGGTTAATTAATGCATTAAGTAAGCGTGTGCTACTACATTATTCATGTCCCCTCAAGTACTCACCAAAAGCTTGAGTGTAAAAGTATGCTGACTTCTTAATATGAGACTGTAACACCAGCCTTAAGTAAGATTAATCTAAGGATTCCCTGCCACCACAATTAATACCTGACCTTAACTATGTTACAAAAGTGACCTTCACCATCAGTTAATCCAGAAAAAAAACCATTTCACTGATTTATATTACACTAACTCATTTACACTCACTCTTCTGCTATATATGATTGCATTTGTGGGTTAGCTATGAAGGTAGAACTCAATAATAATTATATTTTGCAAACCATCTAATCTTTGAAAATATTTGGATAGGTGTGAATTCCTCTCTAACAATCCAAAATATGATCTTTGCCTCAAATAGAATTCAAATCAAATTTTAAAAAACATTTATTTATTCAAAAATCTGTGATTTTCTGATCTGTCATGTAAGCTTACATACCATGCCTTCACAAATATTACTGTACCTGCTGCAGTTCTGCATTAAATTGGTTCACACGGTGAAAGGAAAGATGCATTCCTTAGTAAGGACAACATGTTTTCCACAACTTCTGCTGGAATTCCAATTACAAGCATGCCAGATGCATGCCACAGAAAAATACAATAGCCATAGGTGTCAAGTATTGGATATATAGGAACTTTAAAGTCTGACTTTATGATTTACCATGGGTAAGAACCTGCACTGCAGAATTCCCCCTGATCTAGCACTCCTTAACACAAAACTGCCTACGTTTGCATTCGCTTTCAAAACTCAAGGAGGAATAATCAAACCAGAGAGAGAGAGGCAGTGATCCAAAAAAAGACTGAGGTGAAGTTGAGTAGGGGCCAGACGCTGAGTAACTGAGAGTGACATGGACAGTTATGGGAGCTTCACATCTACCTGAAATGTTATAAATACAAAAACATCAGAAATTCACACCCCAATGCAATCAGATAGTTTCATAAATTTTTTTAAGGCTGAAAAAAATAGAATGAAATTCAAAAAAGGAAGGATTGCAAATATTTTGCAGCATCATTTTTCTGGTGAAAATGCATCGTTCTTTGAAAGGACAGGACCCCAATTAAGACCTGAGTCAGGCCCCCCTCTTCATAAATGCCCCAGTCTCCTGCTCTTCTCCCCCCCCTTGTTATAATCTGGGAAAGACATACTATCCCAGGACTCCATGCTTGACTCGCCTTCCTTTTGAGTCATTCATAAAAATTCTAAAATCTAGGTGACTCATCAAGAAAATTGTGGACTACATCCTGCTTTATCTGCTGCTCAGACTCGTCTGAAGTTCCCTCCTTTTGTGTGCACAAGGGAATTTGCTTTTCTGTTAGAGGCAGTGAAGTTGTGAAGTACTACAGGACCATTTATATTTGTCCCCGGCTAATGCGGGAAGGACTGCAGCTTTCTCTCTCTCTCTCTCTCTCTCTCTCTCTCTCTCTCTCTCCCTCTCTCTCTCTCACTCGCTCTCTTGCTCTTTTTTCACGCTCACTCTCTGTGCACCAAAATGAAGGAGGGAGGTAAGCATTCCTCTGCCGGACATCAGCTGATTGACTAAGTCATCTCTTAATTTTTTTTTTTGGGTCTGTGTCCCACCCCCTCACACACACACTCCCCACACCCCTTACCTCCACTGATCTCCATCGGACTCCTTCTCAGAGGAGTGTACAGGGTGTTGACAGGCAGGCAGGAACTGCACCAGGGAGACAAACATGGAGTCCTGGATAAATGGAGTTCTGCACAGGTGTACGCACTTCAGGGATATAGTGCATTGCGGTCTTTTTGTCAGCTTGCTTTTAGGTAAGGTTACAAACTGCCTGTTATCTCTTCCTCATCCCTGCCTTTCTTTCTGCCCCTCTCTGTCTCACGTTCACCTGGCCGGCTGCCTGCAGTGGGGAGGCATGAATTGTGCTGATCTCTGTCCCTTTTGAAGTGTGCAAATTTATGTGCCATTACAATCAGCTCCATAAAAAGTACTTTGGATGTGCTAAAAAATGCTTATTTACATTGCGGGGATTTTCAAATATATCATTTGAACATTTAAACATTTTTCATTAGTCATTGTACTGTTCGGTCTGAGTTTCATCTTAGTTTTTTCCTGTGTGTTCATGCTTTGTGTAAATTTGTATTTTTCATGCAAGAGGTCTTACCCACTTTCTGTGTCTGATCTGTGATTTCTTTTTTTCAGTACATCTTGACAATATGTTCAATCTAACATTCAGTAAACTTTAATGAAAACAACTTTCAGCGCTGTCACACAATGACATGGCTTGGTTTTATATTGGTATATACATTTAAAATATAATGGCCGGATTTACAGACATGCTTTGGAAGTATAGTGGCTGGTTCTCTGAAATCACTGGTGATAAAAACTATGGTACCGCAGTCCGGAATCTTCTAGAGGAGCAAAGAGAAAAAGTTCAAAACTGCGTTAAAATGCTGGAAGATTGTTCCTCCAATTATTCCCTTCGACATTTTAAATACCTTTTAACTTGTCTTGTTTTAAAGTACAGAGATACAGACATTACTTGTAAAATCGGCCTCAGAGCTCTGCTCTGTGTGTGTTGAGTTGATCTCCTGGTGACGCGTGGGGTTTCCTCCCACGATACACGGTCATGTAGCTGGGCTATTTGGTTTCTCTAAGTTCCCTGTAGTGACTGACTGCATTGTGACACTGCACATATTACATCCCGAGCAGCGGGGGGTGCTGCTCCTGTCGTGTCCGCTCACCTCTCCATTAGAGCAGTGCTGTGGGATAGCACCAAGCTGCGTGTCCCTTTAATAAGTTTGCCTTAACTGGAAGGTAGAATCTGATAAAGGGGGGCTGAGAGTCGAAGCTGTAGAGGAGAAAATGTGAATCCTTAGTCTCTTATATTTGTGCTCCAGTGCTTTGTATTTTTATAATTTCTTCAGCATATATACCACATCCCTTGTTTGTTGCATTCGCCCCGCATTACTCCCCACCAAACCTGGAAATACCCCATCTCCCACTCCTCCATACCAGCCATGCCATTCCTCATTTCGGGATCACTTACCCATTGCTTAGACTATGGCAATTACCATCCTGCCTGGAACTTAACTGGATCTCCAACAGACCGATTGTGTTCTTGTAGGATCCGGGTGTCGTTACCATCGCCATGTTCGTACTGCTTCTCCTCGTGAGGGTGGCGCTGGCAGCATGCCAGGCAGATCAGCCCAGACCACCCTTTCAAAGGTCAAAAACTCTTGCGCAAATATTTCACAGACGCTGTGAGATATAATCCCTCCGGTTCGTTCTGGGTCTGCCCCAGGAACTCCGCTCATTGGGATGTGGCCGTTACAGTGCATTTGGAAGTCAGCTGGCATCCTTCTAAGATGACTATTCTTGATCCAAAGGTGCAGCGGCCCCATTTCTATGATATTTAGGATCAAATCCTCACCCAATCGCAAAGAAGTAGCCTAGCATCGCGCTAGAGATACCTCCTTTCGGCCGCCCGTACGCGTGACCTTCTTGAGTAGGATATTACTCACAGTTCATGAGCATAGGTGCAGATAGGGACATCTTCACCACTATTAACTTGCCTGCAAAACCGCAGCCATCAATCCGTTCTGCCTGTCAAATTCACATTCCCTCCTACTACCATTGTGAACGAGATCCTACGGTATTTGAACTCTTTGACTGAGGGCATGCTCTCCTCCTCACTGGAAGAGAATAGTCCACTATTGCACAGGAGAACACTGTAGACTCAGTACTGGTTCTCATCGCAGCTGTTTTACATTTGGCACTGGACACCTCAAGTATATGCTGGAGGTCCAGGTCAGAAAAGTACATCATAATCTGCAAACAGCAATGATGTCACCTCTCCCTTCCCATACTGTACACCATTTTAGCTTTACCTTGATATCCTGTCCATGAAAATCATAAACAAAAGTGGAGACAAGACATACCTTGCCAAAACCCACTCTAAATTTTGATTTCGTGCCAATTATGTAGACATAACTTTTATTACATTCAGATAGGGACCGATAAGCATGCAGTAGAAGTCATAGTACCCCATGTTCCTGAAGCACATCGCACAGCACAATATGAGGCATGCAGTCATATGTCTTCTCTAAGTCTGCAAAGCACATGTAGACTAAATTAGCATATTCCCTCAAATCCTCAGACTGAAATGTGAGGGAGATTGCAATCTGCATTGTTCTTCTTGAATCCTAGGATTGACTACTGGGTGCAGTGTCATCTCCAATATTCTGGCATAGGCTTTCCATAGAAGGCTGAGATATGAGCCCCACAAATTGAAATACCAATTATAAAAACCACCATTGTTTTCCAGTCCAGAGGTACTTCCATACCACACGGTCCTAATTTCCATACCACACTGAACAGTTGTATCAGCCACATCACCCCAACAAGATCCAGTGCTTTTGACATTTCTGGATGGAATTCATCCACCCATGCAGCTTTTCCCCTCTGGAGTCCTATGGCTGCCAGAGTGATTTCAGCTCCAGTGATTCAGATCCACCAGAAGTCTCCAACACTGTAACCTGGTGAGAGGGTACCATGAGTTCTTCAAATTGTCCTTTCTTCTGCTCGCCAATATTCTTGAGTTGCACATCTCCTCTCCTGCTGTACACAGCTTGATCAAGGTCCTGCCTCCCCCCCATTTGTGGCATCTAACTGTCTTCCAAAACATCTTTGGGTCACCCCAATGTCATCTACAAACTCTTTCTATGCACCAGCTTGTGCTTCCTCCGCAGCCCTTCTGGTATGTTGCTGCGCGTCAGCAGTCCAGTCAGGAGAATTCCATGCAAACACTTCCTTGAAGGCCTCCTTCTTCAGGTTGCCTCACCTTCGGTTTCCACTAACATCTCTGAGGTTTTTCACCTTGAGAAACTCCAGTCTGATAGACTCTGAAAAAGAGGTTTGCTTCTAGAGTCCAAACTACGCATGGAGGAAAGACCGGGTTATACCTTTCTATAGCCCACACTAGCTGCAGAGACTTTCCCACATGAGATGTAAAATTGCACTTTATCTTAATATTGAACATACTACTGTACGGTCACGTGTCTATTGTCATGCTATATTTATACCCTGTATAACCGAATGCATCACATTATATTAATGTCAAGATGAACATGTGGAGTGGCATTCCAGTCAAGGTGTACCCCTGCCTTGTGCACTTAGCTTCCTGTGTTATTATCATTATTATTATTATTATTATTATTAGTTTCAATCTGTGCTCTCGGTGCCCTGCTAGCATTGTGTATCTGGTTTGCTCTGTCTTCATCATACCTATTGGGATATTCCGTATTTTGTATCATCGATTGTCATGCTACATTCCATGCTGATTTGAACAGATATGAGGTCACCACGTAATACTTCTGTTCCTTTCTTACTGCATTGCTTGTCACGGTCTACATATTTTGCTTTGTTGATTTATCTGTTTATTTTCCCATGTTCATCTCTGCCCTGCCCTGCTCTGCTCTGTGTTCTCCACCCTGTTGTAAATAATTGTAAAATTCATCATGCTGATTCGGCTGTGAATTCATCACACAGATTTCTGTCAAGAATTAAAATTATAATCAAAAATATTAATACATTGAATTCCAAATTAATGTACACTACCAGTCAAAAGTTTTTGCACACACTGAGATTTTCCACATTTCCATGTTACTCACTTAACAATTACTGAAAATACACAATATTCTTTGCTAACAAATAAATTTACAGTATATTTACCATTTGAGTTCCTTTATTAGCAAGAAAATGTCATATCTTTTATTCATCAAATCAACCCCCTCTAGTAGTTATAACAAAGGAGAAAATTCAAGGCATTCTTTCTACAAAGGACATGAAATACTGCTCTAATCCAAACTAATGCATTTAAAGGACAACCCAGAATTTGACTCTGCCATCACTACATAACCAGTTAACAGGATGTCAGGCGTGCACTTTTACATACTCTTTCCACGTTTTAAAGGAAATAAATGGAAAAGTGGCAAAAATTTGTGGTGGGCAAAACGTTTGACTGGTCATGTACAATTAACACCAAGTGGAGTATAAGGGTCATTGGCATGAATTCTCAAATTTTTACACAGACTTAAATTATACAACTTCATTGTCTAAGCTGTCAATTTTGCCTCTGGGGTAAATCAGTTAAGTTTTGCTACCATTTATTTGTGTAATGTAAGTAAGCCCATTTGATGAAATCCAGGACAAGAATTACTAATGACAAAAAAAGTCAAAACTAACAAAATATTGAGCATATGTATACAAATTGGCTGTTTATTGTGGGTTACATGGAATAACATTTTAGGATTTAGTAGTAGTTTTAGTAATTTTGTGTTACTGATTTTTTGCTGCCTATTTTCTGTCTACTGTCCTACATTAAAAACAGACATTATATTTCCCCAAAAGATTTTGGTCTCCAAAATTCTCGAGAATATGAGAATGACTCACATTTTAATTTGTTTAATGGTTAAACAAACTTGCCATGTACAGAATTCCAACAAAAATACTACTTGCAAGTAACTATGCTCTGAATTTCAGTGCTTTCAAAACGACTTGATGAACAGATGGCATTAAAAAGGATAGAGTACTGTGTGATAAGTAGGGATGTTAAACGATAGTTTTTTAATCACATACCTTGGTGATTAATGGAGTATACCACATGTAGATATACTCAACGGGCCAATAAAAACATTTATTCCTGACGGTGTGATTGATGTAAAATCTTAAACCTACTTGGGAAATGACTAAAAACAGAAACCTGACAACCACTGAAAGTGCACTTTATAACATGAAAGATCACAAGATTTTAAGGTATAAGCCTTAAGTAGAATAAAATAAATCTTATACATAAATCTTACTTATATATTTTATCCTATGTATGCCTCCATCTGGAAATGTTTTAGAAAGAAATAAGCCTGGGTCCTGTATCACAAAGTGAGATTTGTTAATTAGCTAGATCACTTGTCATATTGAAGGTACCCCGGTTTAAATGGACTTTATCTTTGTTCACATACTTTTAGCCCAGGCTAAATCTCACATGTTATCTTGCTAAACCAAAAATCCAGCAAAAACACAGGCTCCACGTAACATCAGCTTCCATATGAGATGCTAACAGAATGTTTTGGTTTTATTTTATTATGATTACTATGATTATTATGATTATAATGATTATTATGATTATAATGATTATTATGACTATGATGATTACTATGATTATTATGTTATTATGAATCATAATGATTATTATGATTATTATAATTATTATGATTATCATGATTTTCATGATTATTATGAATCATTATGATTATTATGATTTTTATGATTATTATGAATCATTATGATTATTATGATTATAGCTTACCATTCCATTCATGCTGCAGCACTCTCTGGTGTTACCAAGGTGCCATGGACTGGGCATCTGGGTATGTTGGCATTAAAAGCTATTCATTTTATATCATTAATCAATTATTAACACAGCTGAATCACTAATGATTGATCAATTTGATCTGTATCTGTTAGGGGGGGCAGACATTTTAAAATCTAGGGTGACCAGATAATCCATGTCAGTGGGCACACTTGGAGCTAGGACAAGATTTGCAAACTTCCATTTCAATTAAAAGGATCATGATTTAAGCACAGAGTTCTTGCTGTCTGCTGATTGGTCAGTCTCCTACAATCATATATGCATCATTAATGTTAATGTGAAACAGCTGGATACGTCTTTCAATCAAAGAAGAAAACCAATCAAAGCACAATAAAGACTTTAGTTATTAGCCAAGAACAGGAGCCTTTCAATTTCCAAGCAGTTTGTAAAACCTGAAGTAGCTGAAAGTGTCCAGCCTGACATGGATTATCTGGTTAACCCTGTTAAAACCTCACATTGTTAATGCAATGCACACAAGGACTCGAACTTGATGCAAGCACTTACAGGGAGCCAATGGAGGGAGACAAGAAGAGGTGTAACATGCTGTGCATTTTGAATCTGGAGTGATTTCACAACTGATCTTCCTAATGTTACGTGTCATAAGGAAATAGCTGTAACATGGCTAACTGGTAATGTATCATTTTCCCATAGGTTCCATCTTTAAAAGGCTGCGTTGCTGGTGGTCTTTCCCTTTCCAGTCTGTGCTGTCTTTCCCATGTCATTAACCAATTCAGTTCAAATTTTATTTGATTTTTACATAATCAACTTGAATCACATATCGCTAATTTAAATCTTCACCAATTTAAACTATGGTACCAAATCATTCACTTATTACAAGTCATAGGCAGTCATGTGTTCTGAATGTTCTGCGAATATAATATGTATGAGCTGAGAAAATAGAGAATGTTTGACAATATTGTTTGATAACTTTTTCAATATTGTTTTGATGAATTCACTTTACTAGTTTATGTACAGACTAAAAATTCTAATTTACATAAACTGAAAATTAAACTGTTTAATAATACTAGTTTCCTTTAAATAACAATAGGTAAGGTAGGTAATTTTACCTGTGAATTGACAGCTTTATTACAATAAAACTGTGGTCTAAGTAATGTGGTCTAACAGATCTTAAAATAAGTCTGGCACAGTACCCTACATTTCTATGATGTATAAGCTAGTACTCAATACACTAACTACATCTAGATTTATATCATGACTTTCTGTTTGCTCTTTGCTGTGGCTCTGGTACCAGTGCTCACCGATGCTCTAACTGGCCATTTTGGCAGCTGCAGCTTGTTGGATTAATAATAATTTGTAATCTTGCTTGTCCATCGCTCCCAGCCCTGAGCTGAGACATATGCTGGTGCATCTTCTGTACTGTACCAGCTATGTGAGACCCGAGAGAATGGCGACTTTGTGATGGAAGTACAATCAGCATTAAATTTCACATCTGCAAGCAAAACGCGGCCCCCAATGAAAACATATCCCTGATCACAAGTTCTTCCTTATTGATCATGATGGGAATACCGTCAGCAGGTTCTCAGAGATATACAGCTGGCAGATTCAGCAGATCATGAGGCCGAAAAAGGAGCTGACCCTATGGTTAGTTCTTTGCAGCCTCTCAGAACTTGCAGGCATTTGTTAGTGAATTGAATATTGTGAAATGAAACTTATTTACACTAAAATAATTGGCAACACTTTCCTTTAGGGGGAACAAGTAAGTCAGTAACTGTTGGTACTCAAATACAAATCATGAACAAATACAGTAACTACAAAGTTCAAGTTATGATTATGATTGATTAATGACGAATGTATCACTACATTATCTGTGCCTCAAATTTAGCGTTACCAAGTCATTTATAAGTGTAATTACCAGACAAATAAAGATTCATTTCATTTTGCTGCAGTCAATAATCATTCATAAAATGGGAGGTTTTACAGTATATTCTGTACAGTGTATTGTAATTTATTCCTTTTGAAAAATACCTAAATAAGATAATTCAGTCAACTTTTCTCTTAAGCTGTACATCACTGGGCCTGCCTGCAAAGTTTTTTTTATGTTTTTTTTTTGAATACCTCTTTTCCAGTTTATATTTTGGTTGCTGAATTACAGCAATGGCAACACTTTATATGGTTATACATTATGTTTAGTTTGGACTCTGGTTAAGTAGTTTAATTTTTCACTGCTCACTGCCTTTTCTCTTCTTTCCTTGCTTCAGGGATATGGCAAACCACAGCCCTGGAAATGTCAGTGGGCAAAATTCCCTTCATTGAGGCCGTGAACGGCAGCACTGTGTTACTGCCCTGTACTTATGCAAGCTGCATTGGCATTAAGAACCTCTACTTCAACTGGCAGTATGATGACAATGGCACCATGGAGAAGGTGAGGTACGATCAAAGCCACCATGTGCATTCATTCTAGCATAGTTTGATTGTACTAAAACTCAGTTAGTCAGGTATACTTTTTATTTGCAGTTTGTATATATCACGATCTGGGCCACCTGGCCATTACACTTACAGCAACTTTTATGACATCCCATTCTAAATCCATAGGCATCAATATGAAGTCGGTCCCCCCTTTGCAGCTATAACAGCTGCCACTCTTCTGGGAAGACCTTCCACAAGATTTTGGAGGGTGTCTGTGGGAATTTTTGCCCATTTATCGAGAAGAGCATTTGTGAGGTCAGGCACTGATGTTGGACGTGAAGGCCTGGCTCACAATCTCCGTTGTAGTTCATCGCAAAGGTGTTTGATGCCCAACCATGTCTTAATGGACCTTGTTTGGTGCACTAGGGTACAGTCATGCTGGAACAGTAAAGGGCCTACCCCAAACGTTTCCCCTAAAGTTGGAAGCATAGAATTGGCCAAAATGTCTTGGGATGCTGAAGCATTAAGAGTTCCCTTCACTGGAACTAAGGGGCCTTGACTAGCCCCTGAGAAGCAATCCCATACCATTATCCCTATACTACTCCAAACTTTACAGTTGGCACAATGCAATCAGGCAGGTAATGTTTTCCTGGCTTCTGCCAAACCCAAACTTATCCATCAGACTCCCAGATAGAGAACCACCTACTGCCACAGAACATGTTTCCACTGCTCTAGAGTCCAGTGCTAGTGTGCTTTACACCACTGCATCTGATGCTTGGCAGTGCGTTTGGTGACGTGAGGCTTGCGTGCAGCTGCTGTGCCCGTGGAAGCCCATTGGATAAAGCACCTGGCACACACTTTTTGTGCTGGGTTTAATGCCAGAGGAAGTTTGGAACTCTGCCGCTGTTGAGTAAATGGAGCATTGTCAACTTTTACTCATTTAAATGCTTCAAACTTGCAATAATACCACTTACAGTTACCATGGCATATCTAGCCGAGAAGAAATTTCATGAAATGACTTATTGCAAAGGTAGCATCCTATGGCAGTACCACGATAGAATTCACTGAGCTCTTCAGAACGACCGATTGTTTCACAAATAAGAACATAAGAAATTTACAAACGAGAGGAGGCCATTCGGCCCATCAAGCTCGTTTGGGGAGAACTTAAC